>CM029462.1:29361143-29761143 GCA_017140185.1 Eucalyptus polyanthemos subsp. polyanthemos
GCGAGGCCATCGAGGAGCTTGCACAAGACCTTTTGGAGGAAGACGGAGCTATCATTGTCGTACTCGAAGGTGACTCGGAGGGCCGGTCGCTTCGGGAACGAGAAGAGGATCCATGGCTGTTGTTGTTGCAATGGCGGCGGCGGCAGCTGCTTTGGGCCGAGGGGCAAAGGCGGAGCGGCGGCGAGTATGGTGGGAGGAGGAGGCTAGGGATTGGAGGAGGGGGCGGTGAGGAAGACGGGTCGGCCATCGGTGTCGTCAGGCTAGAGAGAGAAAGAGAGAGAGGGAGTTCGACTAACTCGAGTTCGGTGTGTGTACAGCCCATTTTTTTAATTCTTTATTTGGTGGGTTTTTTTTTGGTAATTTTGAGCGGAAAATGGATTTGATTTTTGGATAGTTGTGCGCGAGTGGGGGGCTTCAAATTTGGGGGATCAATTTATGTCTTTGCTGGAAGAGGACTATTTCTTCTAAGATTTTTTTATTTTCTTTTTAGATGTATTTCTTTTATTTATTTCCCAAATTTCTTGCCTCTTATTTAAAGAGAAGCACAACCTTTTGAAACATTCAAATCTATAATAAGAAAAGGAAAGAAAGAGATTTTAGCTTGCTAGTGCCGATTATATGGACAGATGGTGATGTTTTCCTACTTTCTCCCTTTTTTTTCTTTTCGCTTCCTTTACTTCCTACTTAATATCACGAAAAAAATACAAATTAATATAATGTTATATATAAAAGATCTCAAATCATGGCCATTTTCAGGAAAAAAAAATACGTGTGAATTTAGGTTTACTTTTCATTTTACAGGTTCAAATTCTAGATTTACTAATCTGATCGAGAAAAATCTGTTTATAAAGTAAAATGGACTCAATAAATTAATTTGGAAGTAAGAGGCACACTATTGTCAATTGTTAGATCATTTTTCAAATGCGATCCAAATATCAGAAAATACTTTCAGTCACGTATCACCAAACAAAGGAAAACTAACCATTTTCTTGGAAAATGGTTTCTTGGAAAACATTTTCTAAAAACATTATGTTTTCCGTGAAACAAACACACCCTAAAATTCGGAATAAAAGTCCCCTATCTTAACATGCAAGCTAAACTAAGAGTATGAATACTTAATTTATCTTAAAGCAATGTCTTTGTATTTTTTATTTAAAAAAATCAGAATAAAGAAATTACCTAATTTAAACATGTAATCTAACCTAAAAGATGCAATATTACTAACAAAAATCAAATTAAATCATATTTGTTATTTTGGGTTTTCTTTTTATGGTAACAATTAAGCAAAAAGATCTCACCGGTGGGTGTAGTTGGTTGGGCTCTACTACCTCATTGCTAGAATGAGTTCAAATCTCTGCGTTGCTAACACATATTAAGTGGGGAGCCATGGTGGGAGCCATGAGGGTACGGTTATGTTTAAATAGTGACTTGTGGTGAGACTTGACGGTGTCATTGGGCATCATTCCAACGATCATATCCAATTAGTTATGAATATTGATGGAAGATAATCCATTTATTTTGGAAATGGGTAAATCGACAATCGTATCCAAATGGTTATGGATAAAATGGAAGATTTTCCGTGACAATGAGCATCACATCTCATAGTTAGAGATCCGTCTAAGAAAGTAACTTCCTAACTTATGTGATCTGTTAGGGCAATGTGGATATACATTATTTAATCAAATATTTCGCTGAATATAACAAATCACTCAAAACAGGTAATAAAATATATTACCTAATTTGAAGATTAACTTTTTCAAACTTGACGTAATTGGAGAGAAATCAAGATCACTGGGCTCGACAGATGGGCAGTCAATGAGGGCGGGCGGCACAATGGCTAGAGACGACGCATGGCCAAGAGAACATACGGACCATGGTAGCGATGGTGTCGCTCGGTGAGCCACAGGCGCAACGTGAAAAAACATCTACGAGTTTCTCCTTCTCCCTCTCCTCCTCTCCACTATGTGGCTGTGCCGCCTTCTTTGTCTATGTATTTGTTCCTCGGGAAGTCCACGCCTTGAGATGTGCCCACGGTTGATGAACGTCGGTAAATCTGCAAGAAAGAACAAACGGGGGAAAAAAAAACTTTGGAGTTGGCGGACTCTCTCCGATGGTCCCTAAATGGCACGACAATAGACCAAAGGATTCTCTCCTTTTCTCGATATGCGCTGGACAGAGAAATTCTAGTCGAATTTTCCTTCGACTTCCACAGAAAAATCACCACTGCTTCAGCCAGCCCTTACTCTTCTTGCTTCAAATTTCCGCCAAAGCTTCTCGACCCCCGCTTGGACTTATCCTTTTGACCGGAGATCTCACATTCGTTGTGTGCCCTTCCATGGCTGCTCGCGGTAATGCTCAGTAAAGGTAGGACAACAGGGTGATTATCATTAAGGAGGGCCCACGGCCAATTTGCGAGTGGCTCTGGGATGCTTGAAAGGTCGAGGATGAGACCGACGTGGCAAGGAGTAGCAGCACTAGGATCTTCGCCATTTTTGAATCGGGATTGTTGAATTCAGAAGATCCTACTCTCAAACTACATCAGAATTTTTTAAGACCGTTTTTCTGAAAATTTAAGTAGTTAGATTAATGTGATATTTGGTATTTACATGTTTTAGGACATATTGTATATATAATAATATAAAACAAAAAACAAAACAGCCCCCATTAGTATCGGGGTCAACCCCAAGAATCGATTCAATTTCAAAGTCAATAAGATCAGTTGTTAATTCCAAAAAATGATTTGCGACACTTTTATCCACACATACATTACTATTAGTTATTTTTTTTTTTACAAAACAAATGACGTTTATTGAACGAACCTTCTCCAGCCAAATATCCCATGAGGAGTCTCTCCTTCACTTCGAGCGTTGGGTAAGGTCGTCACTTTTGGGTGCGTTTGGTAGCGTTTATTTAAAAATTATTTCGGAGAAAATTTCTATTTTTGTTTTGAAATAATTTTTGAAAAAAATGCGTTTGGTAAATTTATTCCTGAAATAAGAAAAAAAAAACACGTTTGGTAAACTTATATAATTTTTTTTAATATTTTTATTCTATTTTTTTTTTTAAATATTTTTTTCATTTTTTTTTTCGTTTCCCTTTCGTCAACCTTTTACAATGTGGAAATTAAGGTGGCCTAAAGGAAAAAAAAAAAAAAAAAAAAAATAAAGAGAAAAAAAAAATAGGAGATAGAAAAATTTATTTTTCAAAAGTGTTCAAGAAACAAAAAATAATTTTTTTGTTTTTTTATTTTGTTTAAATTTTTTTTTGAGAAAAAAAAAAAGTAAATTTTGAATGAAAACGCAAACAAATGCGTTTTTTTTTTTTTGTTGTCCTTGGAACAAAAAAATTCATGAACAGAAGAAAAGAGCAAAACAAACATGGCCTTTCACAGTTCAACTCATTTCCAGAATCCACCCTCCCCGTTTCCTTGCTCTCTCTTTCCTCCTTCTTGGCATAAATGTTAAATATTCCTCTTCAGGTGCTTGCTGCTACGTTACAGAATTTCTGGGATTGAAATGATAATTTCACCCCCTTTCTTCTTCTCCTTCTTCATCAAGAGCTTCTCGCGGTTGCTTGCTGGAGAGCGTGCTGGTCGCTCTGAGATGGCTTCTTCGACTTGAATCGGACCTCGTCGGAATCCTCGACATACCCATTTATTTTGCGCGCCTCCCCAGGTAATTTGCTCCCTTTTCCACGAGTCAGTCGATGGTCGCGAATTTTTGTTCGAGTCCCTGCTTCGCTTGAAGAAATTCGTTCGTTCCCTTAAAAAAAAGGACCACCCGAAATTCATCCTGGTGAAACACAGTGTATCCGCTTATGGCACTGTAATTGGTTAATTTTTGTATGTACTCGACCCAAGATATTCTTGGAATGCATGAGGTTGTTATGTCCGAGGTTGAATTCACATGTTTGTCAAACGGAAAAGAGATAGTGTAATGATTGGGGTTTAGGTATGCGCGTGAATTGAGGGTGCCCGATTTGTGCACTGTGGCTTTTGCTGATGATTTTGAGCTTATGACGCTTCTGTTCATTTGAAATGTGAGCGGATGTTTTAGCTGGTGAAGTTGATCCGTAAGAATGATTCTCACTTTGTGTTTTTCAATTGTTTTGTTTTTTCAATTTCAGGAAGGGCGAGGTTTCTGGAAATAGCTGGAAGAAAGCAAGATGGTAAGCTGGAGTTTTTTTCTGTAGTTCGTGCTAAAGTGCTATATATGTCAATTGTTTTTTTTGTTTTCATGGGCTAAGTTGCGAATTGATTTATGAATCGTGTGAAATTTGACAGCTATATCTTTGCCTACTGGAATGCTCCATCAGATGCTAGACTTATTGATTGTATGATGCAGTTAAAGGCAGTCTGTTTGAGGTGTTCTAGTACACTCTTGACACTAGGAAAAGAAAATCAGTTAATTTAAAAGGAATTGCATTCTATATGCATGAATTACTTTGGGGAAGAGGGAAAAACAAATTCACTCCAGTGGTTCTTCTGAGTTCTGATCACAACAATTTGAGGAGGTAGCTGGGGATGTCTTGTGGAGTGTTCTTGGAAAGTACAAGCCATAAGTTGGCATGGTTTTCATCCTGGCATGTGTTAAAGCAGCAGCTCAGTGTCATCAGTGATTTGCTTACATACACCTTATATTCTTAAGAATGATATTCATTAGAAAGATTCTGATGTCGTAAAGGCATTTTGTTCTACATGGGGAAAGCCGGAAAGGGGGCTTTACTTTCTGACAAAGTTGAACACTATGTTTTGGAGATGCTTTGCTTGTGTTCATATCTAGTAGTTTCATTGGCTCTCCTGTCAGTCTTACAAGGTGAAGGATAGACTTAATAGAAGACTCACCCCTAGAATTATCAAGGGAGATGTCTGAAATTATTTATCTTGATCCATCATGCTATGTTTACGCCCCTACTCTGACTTCCTATCCAAGATGGATGCATTTCGAGAAAATCTTACCACTACTTTCTTTTGATTTATATTCTTAGTCATCTGATGGATGAATCTTGCTGCAGAAAAGAGAGCCACCCAAAAGTCCTTGCCAGACAGAGATCGAACTGGATAGGCTCAGTAGCTTGCCAGGACATATTATAGATCAAATCTTGTCTCAGTTGTCAATAAGGGATGCAGTAAGAACAAGTGTTCTGTCAACAAAATGGCGGTACAAGTGGGCCACACTTCCAAATCTTGTATTTGACAACCATTGTATTTCACTTACTTCCCAAGACCAGGCAGTCATCAAGAGTAAGCTTGTGAGCATTATCGACCATGTTCTCTTACTTCATACTGGTCCCGTGTACAAATTTAGGCTTTCTCATCGAGATCTTGTTGGTGTCACTGATATCGACCGGTGGATTCTCCATCTGTCGAGGAGCCCTATCAGAGAATTTGTTCTTGAAATATGGAAAGGCCAAAGATACAAGCTGCATTCTTGTTTGTTTTCATGCCAGAATTTGATGCACCTGGAGCTGTTCAATTGTTTGGTCAGACCTCCACCAACGTTCCATGGCTTTAAGAATTTAAAGAGCCTTGATTTGCAACACATTACAATGGGGCAAGATGTGTTTGAACATCTGATAACAAGCTGTCCTCTTCTCGAAAGACTGACGTTGATGAACTTTGATGGTTTCTCACATCTTAACATTAATGCAACAAGCCTTTTGTTCTTTGACATTGGAGGTGTTTTTGATGATGTAAGTTTTAAAAATACATTTCAGTTAGCTCTAGTCTCCATCGGCTTGTATGCCAAAGATAAGATCAGCAAACGGCCTGGTTACACCAGCAATTTGATCAAGTTCTTTGCTCATTTGCCTCATATTCGAAGACTTGAGATACAGAGTTACTTTTTGAAGGTAATGGTTTTTCACCCCACTAAACAGTAGCTCATGTGTGTCTACAAAATGGATAACCATCGATGTAATGGATCTATATGACTTTGAAATATCCTTTTTTCCCTTTTACATAATATCTTTAGCTTTCTTTTTCTTTTTCAGTGAGAAGTTGAACGGTGAAATCATGAGGGGGTTGTTCCTCAAATTTCAAAGTCATTCCCTTAACTAATATATTTCTCCTTATCTTAATTCTGCATTGGCTTCTACACTACACTACTGCACATGTTCACTGGTGATTAGTGGCTTCATTGTATTTGTTCTTTTTATCCAGTATTTGGCTGTTGGCGATGTGCCATTGAAGTTGCCTAGCCCATGTGTGGATCTCGGTTACCTTTCCTTGCGCATAAACTTTGATGACTGCGAAGAGAATAAAGCTGCTTTATGCCTATTGAGAAGCTCCCCAAATTTACAAGAACTTGAGATATTGGTCAGTCTTCTGGACCCCTCCAATATAGTGTAGTACTTCAAACGAATTAGTGTTCCTGGTGCTGGCCTTTTACCTGTACATTCAGCTGATTTTTACATGCACTGTCCATGGTAAATTAGCAAGGCCTGACTTGTATTCTAGAATTACGACTTCTGGAATATTTGATGTCATCAAAATTTGATGTAGGCTCGGCCTGAAGAAGCGTTCCTTATGGAGAGTTTTGTTAGCTTTTGGGAAGGCGAACACTGGAGTTGCACGTTTGACCAGTTGCGGCTGGTGAAAGTTACTGGCATATCTGGAACTAGGCTTGAGCTGGGTTTCATAAGCTTCCTGCTTTTGGCTTCTCCTGCACTTGAGAGGATGACCATGAAGCCCGCTTCGGCCAATGGACAATTGCTGATGATGAAAGAGTTGCTGCGGTTTCGGCGAGCATCGGTCCGATCAGAAATCATCTATTTGGATCCGTGACATCTTGGGATTCTGGCAGCTGTCTCCTCTGGCAAGTACTTTGGTTACCGAAGTGGATTGCCACGGTGACACGAAGAGTTTTCTCATGGTTTTTTGAGCTTTTTTTTTTTCGGAGATTTCACATGATTCAATGTTTGCTTGAGAACTAAACTGCATGTATTGAGATCGGTGGAATTTTCCATGATATTGTGGACTATGCTTCAGATCCCAGTTTTGGGAATACTTACGCGTTGTGATATGGGTGTGAGACCACCAAGTTCGCTTGTTGAGAATCGTGGAGTATCCACAAGTTTTCTTTTACGAGATGTTCATTATCTTATCGCGCATGTGGTCATCTCCTAGAGGACATTTTTGTGTTGTAAGTCAAGGTCGTGGTAATATTATAAGATGTGCCTTTTTGATTGTTAAAGTAGAGAATATTTATTTATGTGTTGCACCCTAACCTATAGACGAGTATTGTTATAATGCGCCATAACTTTTTAAGTTTTGCTCGATTGTCTCTTTGTGAGGTTAAATTGTACTGGAAAGTAGGGGTGAGTATGGCTTGGGTGGATGGTTCTCACCTTGGAACCAAAAACTACCTATCAAGGATTGGTTTTGAAAAATTGAGGTTTGGTTTATGGTGAATCCATGGAGTTGGTCTCCAATCTCTACAAAATTGCATTCATCAATTAATATCATGGTCAACCTAATTTTTATGGACAACACTAAAGTTTGTTTGGTCTTAAAATTTCGATTGAATTGCTAGGGCAAAACAACTCATTAGCTAAGAATTTAATTTCTTGAAAGGTTATGTTGAGGTTCTCTTAGGGTTTCTCAACACCGAGAACATGTGGAGAATTAGACTCTACGTTAAGGGCACGCATGATAATCATTCTATTTCTATTCTAAAATTATTTTTTTATTCCAAACTCGTTTATGGAATAGAATTCCATTTGGTAAAACTATTTTATTTTGGAATAAATTGCTATTCCAGAAATAATTTTGGAATAAAAATCAGAAATATATTTATCTATTTCTAGAATAGAAAAGAGAAACAAAAACTTTTATCATTGTTTGTTGTCGCTATTAGTCGGTAGTTCATTCGTTGTCGTCACACACTGTTTGCCGTCCTATTAGTCGTTGGCCACCACCACTATTTAGTACTGTCGGAAAGGGAGAAATTTTGTGTTATTATCAAATAAATTTCCATTTCAGAATACAAATTTTATGTTATTATCAAACATGTAGCCTAGAAACTCATCTAAGAATAGAAATTAAAAAATAATTTTGGAATAGAAATCAGAAATATACTTTTCCATTTCTAGAATAGAAAAGAGAAACAAAAACCCTTCTCATTCTTTGTTCTCGCTATTAGTCGGTAGTTCATCTATTGTCATCACACACCGTTCGTCGTCCGTTGCCGCCACTCCCTGCTATTGGCTGCCACTGCCGCTATTAGTCATTGGCCGCCACCAACATCGCTTGCTAGTCACTAGCCACCGCCACTTTCAGAATGGAGAAATTTTGTGTTATTATTAAATAAATTTCCATTTTGGAATAAACATTTTATGTCGTTATCAAACACGTATTTTCGCTTAGAAACTCATCTAAGAATAGAAATTAAAAAATATATTTTTCTTCCATAAATCAATTTTTAGCTAGAATGATTATCATTTGTACCTTAAAAGTCCTAACATCCATAGAAGGTAAAACATTAATCGTTCGATCCATTTTTTTTTTTAACGTCAACCTAATTTAATCATAGGATGACTAATGAGAAACCTAATTATCCTCTTAAAATGAGCCATTGGCTCTTAGCACTACAACATTTATGGACATATCCCATTTGTCTCCTCCATCATTTTCATTTGTTTATTTTGTTTTGACTGAAAAAAGTGAGTAAATGGACTATTAGAATGAACAAAAAGTAGGGTTAATTCTATTGCGCGCCCAAGAGAGAAAATTAAACAATAATGTCCAAGACTATATATATATATATATCTTGGTCCGGTGGGTGGTTATACTCACTAGTTCTAACAAATTAGACTAGAAACTAGATTGGTACCCATGGAAACACTGGTTCCAAGTCAGTCCAAGCAATTTCTGGTTTCTATGCACGCCCTTCCTGTGAAGTTCCTAGCTACTACTTAATCATTTGAGATGGAAGCTTGAATTCTGGTATTGGTGTTTAAAAATTGCTTTAAAGAGTCAATTTTGGGACAAAAATATGTTTTCTTGATCATTAAATGTATTATTATATAACTTATCCCTGGTTTTGCAAACTTCTTTAGATTCCTTGGCAAAGACATTTAAGTTAGAGATTAGTATCTTTTGGAGAGTCCCTAATTGCTCTTTCTTGTTAATCAAGCGTGATCTGTTAATTACTAAATTTTGTATAAAGGCCATCAAGTAAAAGAAAATATTTCCTATTTAGAACTTGGTCATTTTCATTTAATATTGCCCATTAACTTCTTGAAAGTTTTTCCATTTCATGATATGGGATGAGGGGTTTGTTATCATGTTAAAAGAATAGATGCAATCGACATGTTTATCTTATGACACATTTGACTTCCCTGGATATCTATGTTCCATTGGCAATGCAATTAATTGCATTCATTGGTGATTGTTTTATTCAGGTTTTTGAATCAGTGGAGGAATTATCTGTTTTATGGAAAGTCTTACAATATTTACTGAATATTGATTTTTTATTTTTATTTTTATTTTAGTACTCACTTCATTAGTCTGCAAATTCAAGATATTTAATATCTTTCAAAGTAGCAAATTATATATGCCGACTTATATTTTTTCCAAGTACAGGCTGCCAGTTTTAACTATTTTTTGACGTTTCATAGTTAACTCCATCTTGAAGGCTTTCATAGACAATTGAAATAATTTTTGTCTTACTTTCTTTCAGGCTACAATTATTTCACGAAATATAAATGACTTGAAAAATATTTTCCTAAATTTGATTGTTTATATCGCTTAGAATAATCAGTCAATAAAAAGTATTTTCATTATCAATAATCATTTATATTTAAACATCTACATTGCTGATAAAAATAATTTTCATTTATTCATTTATGTAAGAGATATAAGCAATTCTTTTTAAAAAACCAAATTATTAAATTTTCTGCGAAACAAATGATACTTTAGAAAATATCGAATCATTTGGTCTATGCCATGGACGAGAGACATAATAATGTTTTCCTTTTGCAATCATTGACTAATTTTATTCGGATTATGAAACAACAAGCACTTGAATTCTTCTCGATTTTACAACCAAGTACCTAATTTTATTTTATTTTTTGACTTTAATGAAGTATCTCAACATTTCAAATTTGGCTCAATGTGAGACACGGCTTACTTACAAAATAGTGACTGCTTGCCTATTTAGGAAAAATCATGTCATCTCCATTTAGGTTTTGGTTATAGAAAGAGAGAGAGTGTCGGCTTGGACAATTTTGACATCCGAGATGTCTATGTTGACTTAACATCATTTTTAAGAGGTCATATAGAACTTTAATATGGATGGTTAACAGCTATTTAGCTGCATCAATGTTCAATTTCCCATTTCCCATTTGTGATCTTAATAAATGTTTCATATTCACTCACATTTGAAAAGTTCAGGTACTTGATATAACCAAAAAAAAAAAAAATTAGATATTCAATTGTAAAATCAGCATGTGTTCAGGTACTTAATAGTATCATTACCCTGATTTTGATTTTAATTTGTTATTCTGATGTTCATTCGTAATACATATGCTTATGTGTAGTGAATATAGTTAGTATATATCTGATGATCATCATTATGAGTCGATTGATACATCGTGTTTAATTGTGCACGTTGCTAATTCTAGTAGATACTCAAGATTTGGGTGTCTGTCTTGGGTACGACGGTTTCATCAAAAGGATATGTCTCAAAAATGATACCGTAAGTTTGAGGTGATAACAGACTTATATTGCTTAAGCACCAATTGGATTTCCTTGATTTCTTTGGAAGTATTAAGTTTCCACAGAAATCAAAAGAGGACCGGACTTGAAAATGGCAGTAGGTTAGATCACCTCAAAGAATGCTATTTTCTGCTACACAGCCACATTGACCCATGACGGCTGAATTGCTTAGCATCTGTAATCGTATCCTCGTCAGACATCTATTGAGAGATATCATGTTATGTCTTAGTGAGGGTGATTATTAGTCGAGGTTGTTTTTCAATGGGATAAGGACATAAATGGTTTTAAAACTTTAAATTTAATATGCAATATGGTCTTTGCACTTTTAAGTTATTTGATGTAATCCCTAAACTTTAACCTAACATGCAATATGATTCCCAGGCTTTCAATTTGTTCATTGTGGTCCTTAAACTTGGAATACATATTCAACTTAGTTTCTGAATTATATGAAAATATTTAACGTTGTCATCCATTAATTCAAGTTTACGGACAACATTTAATACTTCTATATAATTTAGAGACTAAGTTGAACATATATCAAAAGTCCATCCATTCTATTAAAAAACTAATCCAACAAACTCCAAAAGATGTCAAGGAGTATATCCAATTTACTCGTTTTGATCATCATGCTATTCCTGCTACTTAGCAAGAACATTTTGTTAATCTTCATTTTCCTCTTGAACTTGTCCAACAATGGCATTCCCAAGGGTATACACATTTTCATTTTAGAGCAGTCTATCTTGCTTTAACCTTTCATGGACGAAAAGGCCTTCTAGTCATTGTCAAAATGGCGCTCCTTGACACTTGATTCCTCGAGTACCAACTTGCTTGCATAGGAACAGTTGAGATTACCCTTAATGCTGGCAAAGTCTTTGTTACTCTTTTTCCTAACTTCAATATGGCCTTGTCCAATTCTCGAGTCCTTGATGCCTTAAAAGTCCAATTGCAAATAAACAGAGCACCCCAAACTGCTAATTCAATTGCCACAACCCTTCATTACCAAATAGTGTATTGAGTCCAAAAGCATGCCTTGGACCTAAAGCTATCTTCCACACAAGATGCTTTATTCATTTCTGTTGACAGCAATCAAACACCATCTTGCATCCACGTGCCTAGACAAGTCCCTCTAATGATGCTAAAGACAATAGATATGAAAGTTACAAAGTACGAAAGATGCTTAAAACACTACAAACAAAGCACACTCCATGCCAAGCCTGCTAAAGTACATGGCAAAGGTTTAGGAACCATGTTATAAATTGAGTTAAAGTTTAGGGACCAAATTAAATAAGCTCAAAGTTCAAAGACCATATTGCACATCGAATTAAAATTTAGAGATCATTTATGTTATTTTCCCTTCCTTGAAATGTCATTTCTAGGTGGCCATATACAATCAATATTTTAATTTGTGAATAATATATTGTCATGAAGTAAATTAGATATCTGAGACAATGGTACGTAGCCTCGGATGTAGTTACATTATCAAGTTAAAATGGGCCTAGCCCATCTTGGTTTCGGTATTACAATGCGGTTGGATGGTCAAAGTAGGCTAGTAATTTTAAGGGTGACCCATGATGGATGAGATTATTAGAATGCACGCTATAAATTGTCTATGTTCCCCTCTCCAGCCCTTCCTTACATCCATGTGTTGTTTATCACATCAGCACCTCTAAGGGAGGAAAAGGAGAGGATGACCCAGTTCTGGATTTATACGACTTCGTCCGTACTGATCGATTCAAAGACAAAGACGTGTCCATCGCGAGCCCACCGTCAAATCTGTTTCTCCCTTTCTCTCTCCTTGTGCATTGTTTCTCTTCTTCACGGTCTCTCTCCCTCTACTATAATCTTAGGCGCGGCTCTTTCTCTCTTCCTCCCGTCGACCTACTCTGCTCTCTCTCGTCTGCCTCCGTAATCGCCTCGTTTGCCGATCCCCCTTCGATGATGGCTCCACCATTGAGGTTGTCCGCCGCCCCCAAGCCCAAGAACAAGCCCAAATTCCCCGCCGTCATCACCTGCGACCTGAGCCCTCCCTTAGCCCCTACATCCTCGAGGTCCCTTGTGGCTTTCATGTTGTTGCCTCTCTCCATAGGTCGTCCACTGTGCCCATGGCCGCCCCCTCCTCAGTCAAAGAGCAAGACCAAGCCCCCGGTCATCCGCGGCCTTGAGCCCTCACTTGGCCCCGCATCCTCGAGATCCTCGGCCTGTTTGGTTCGGCTTTTGGGGAATGCATTAGCAGAAATGCAAATACCTTTGGGTGAATGGGGGTTTTCCGAAATGCAAATATTGTTTGGTAAAATTTACATTGAAAAATAATTTTAGCCAAAATACCGTTTGGTAAAATTTACATTTGTAATTGACTTTTATTAAATTAATATATATATATATTTGAAGTCCGGCCACCGGATTGCCGGATCTAGTGGCCAAACCGCCGGATTCGGCAACCGGATGGCCGGATCTGGCCCCCGGACGGTCGCTGGAATCAAGCGACCCTAGGCGACGGCCGCTTGAGGTTGCGTGACTCAGTGGCCTGAATCGCACGACCCAGGCATCACCCGAGGTCCGATGACAGTCGCCAAGATCGAGCAACCCTCAGGCGCCGGTCGCTGGCGCACGCAACCCCCTTGGCCGGTGGTCGTCGACCTTCGTGTGGTGGTTTTCCCTGCGGATGAACAGTAATCGCGAGTGAACAGTAACCGGAACTTGCATTCTGGAAATGCAAGTTCCCAATGGACCTTTAGACCTGCTTTGGACTAAGGGCCCTTAGAATCCTTTGGAGATGCAATTGCATCTTGTTAAAGTCGTCCAAAAAATCGAACCAAATGCGTCCATTTGCAAAGCTGAACCAATCAGGGCCATATATGAAGTTATCACCTCCCAATCCAACTTCCGGATCCGGCAAGGGTCGAGCCATTGCTAGATTTGGTCAGGGCGACCCTCACCCTAGCCGCGAGGGTCGAGTCCTCACCGAATTCGATGAAAGCAATCCTCGTTGTGGCCGGTGAGGGCTGCGACACCCTCACCCGTCGAGTACTGGCCATATATATATATATATATATATAATGAAAAAAAAAAAGTGGCGAAGAAGAAGAGAAACAGTGTGAGAGGAGAAACAAAGGGAGAAAGGGAGATCGGATCACAAAAGGTGGGGCCCGGGCGACAGAAGGCTTCTGACGTGTGGTGAGACCCGAGCAATACGTGTGGCCCGATGAATGGGGTGGAATTTTGACACTGGAATTTTGACATGCTGAAATCGCTTCCCCTGTCCAATATTTTCTCTTTGATATATATCCTACCTTTTTCTTTTCGACTTTATCATGATATAGGAGCAGAAGGATTGGTTTCTTGGTGTCTGGCCAGTACAGCGACGTAGCCTCGTCATGGGAGTCTTCCCAGTGAGTAATATCATTCACAGTGTTTCTGTACAACCTAACGTCTTCACACTTCCCATTTAAAAAAGGGAAAGCGTAAAGAAAGATGAGCCATGAGGTAAAAAGTAATTTTTTTTCTATCTTCACGAGACTTTGCATTTATCTTTTTAACTGAAAATTGAAAGGAGGGCCCGGGAAATTCTTGTCTAGCCTTGTTCTATGGATCGAGTGGAATCATGGCGGAGTGGCTTAGGAGAGTATGTCCTTTGTTGATCAGGAGAATGACCTGACGTAATTCATCTTTCGCACAATATCCTTCAGTCATAATGTAGACTAAGGCAAAACATGAAATCTTATGGCTAAACTTTGAAATTAAAAGCTGCCAACCACTTATATTTAATGAAGAGTAGATACATCTAAAGCTATAATAGGAAAAGGTAGGTTTCGCTTTTTTGATATTTCGTAATTAACATGAAATAAAAAATATAAAGATTACATCACCCATTATGCTCATTTTATTAATTGATTACTTAATTTACATGTCTTGTAATAACTTGCTGCATCCACTTTATTAAATAACCATCAAGTTCCTCCCAAATTGATGACTTTTTCTTATTTTATGTCTTTCGTACACAAACACTCAGCATCATACTGGCGCTTTGGACGTGCTTTAAGGGTCATTTGATTCAACTTTGGGGAGATGCATCATTTCCCAAGTATTTTTAAATGAATGGGCATTTGGTGAAAGCAAGTGTATTTGGATACTCATATTTGTGTATATTTTGTAAAGCAAGATTGAGGTGAAAAGAAAAAGGGAAAAAGGGAAAAAGAAAAAAGAAAAGATAAAATGAGGAGGAGATGTAGATGCGTGGAAGAGGGCAAAATTGTGGGGAGGCGACTCGATGGAGGTGTGGTGGTGGAGAGGCAGTTGGTGGCGGCGGTGCTAGTGGTGGGGGGGAGGCAGCTTGCTTGAGGTCGACAACCTCAGGCGACGCCCCGAGTCGTGTAACCCAGCCGCCTGGGTTGTGCAACCTCAAGCGAGGCTTCTCGACGGCCAGAGTTTTGCGGTGGACCAGCAACTTCAAGTCCAAGGAAGAAGACGATGGACAGTGTTTTCTGAAGGCAAAAGAAGAAAACACAATTATCATCGAGGGTAATATTAGAAAGAGAAAAAGCCATTAGACCCTCATTTAGCATTCCGAAAAATGTTGAAAGCCCAAAGTAGATCTCTACCTACTTTGGGCTTTCAGAATTTCAAATGCTAGCATTTGGCTAATGAGGCCTCAAAAAGTTGAACTAAACACCTATTTTTTTTTTTTCCCAAAGGGTTCTTTGGGAATGCTGAATCAAACGGGGCTTAGGTAGAGTGTTTACACATTTGAAAAGGCAACATAGCTGAGAAAAGGGTTTAGCACACAATTGCATGCTTCTTGGCAAAGGTGCTTCTCGGTGAAGGAGTCTTATAACTTGTCAAGAGGGACAATGACTTCATTGGCTCCTTTTATATGCTATAAAACCGAATTACTCTTCTGCTCTCCATGCGTCTCCACGGAGTTCAATTATTCACCTCCTGGTTCCTGCAAACGCACTTCACTCTACCCCGTATGGTAACACCTTCACCTTCAGTTAGGCGTTGCTGATCAACAAGATCTCCTTCCCTCTCCCTCCCTCCCTCCCTCTCTCGGAGGTTAACTAAATGCAGTTGGTTGCGGAAGATCGTTAAAATCGCTAAGCAAGAAACAGTAGTCACTTCAACAATTCCTCCGGTGAGCAACATAGCCGAACTTTACATGTGTGTGTGTATGTGTTTTTTTTTTTTTTTTTTTTTTTTTGGAGCTGAACTTTACATGGTATTCATTCAAAAGAATTGTCGATTCTAACATTTCTCGGGCCTTGGGCAACAAGGATGAAAAGTGGTAGTAATCGGTTTTTCAGAGGATAAACTCAGGAGCTCCGTGCAAGTGCACTCACAAAATTTGGAGCCTTGGATTTCACGGCTCCATGTGAATCCCGTCCCACTTAACCCAAGGATCGAGGTTTCGGGGGTGAACATGCACCCTGTGCAATCATAACACTTACTTCTTTAGTTAAGCTACCAAGCATTGAGAGGAAATTTCTATTTTATGCTTAGAATTTCATTAATGTTTCTTCAATTTATTCGTTTCTAACCGTTTCCAATGCGTCAGCACTTGTCGGAAATTTCTAAGCATCGCGGGAGAGAATAACAATGATGGAAGAGGTAGACAGGATCAGCCAATTACCGGGGCACATAACAGAGAAAATCTTATCGTGCTTGCCGATTAAGGATGCGGTCAGGACTAGTATTTTGTCAACAAAGTGGAGGTATAAATGGTCCTCTGTTCCACAACTTGTGTTTGATGACCAATGTACCAGCACTGGGGGAGCTCCTTTTCTTCAATCATCTCTGCAAGAAAACTTGGTGAAGATAATTGATGAGGTCCTCTTGCTTCATACTGGCCCAATACAGCAGTTCAAGCTCTCTCACAAAAAATTTTGCGCCCTGAGTAACATTGACCACTGGATTCTTCATCTATCCAGAGTCTCTGTTAAAGCAATCGTACTCCACATCTGGAGAGGGCAGTATTACAAGATTCCCACCTCCTTATTCAATTGCCATGACTTGATTATTTTGGAACTCAGCTGCAGTGTGATGAAAATTCCGTCGACGTTTGAAGGATTCAAAAACTTGAAAACTTTGTCTCTTTTTCGTGTGAAGCTGTCTTCGGACGAACTTGAAACTTTGATTTCTCGCTGCCCCCTGCTAAAACGTTTGAAGTTGAGGAAGTTAGAGGAGATTAAGCAAATTAATGTCAAAGCTGGCAACCTCGAGTGGCTTGAATTTGAAGGAACTTTACAGGACGTCGCTTTCGGTGTTATGAACCACTTGAAGTCGGTCAAGATAGACTCCTTTGATCATATTGGTAACAGATGTGGACTCGGTGATGCCAACTTGAGCAATTTGCACAAACTCTTCCGAAATCTGCCCAAAATTCAGAGTCTCAAGCTTGGAAATCACTCACTCAAGGTACATTTAAAGAACAAACATTCTGAAATTTGTTAGGCTCTGAGAACTATTATTTTTGGGATAGAAAATATGTTGGGTTCTACAACTAAATCCTTGGTATCTATTGACACTTGATTTTGGCTGATTTGTGCAGTATTTGGCTACTGGAAATGTTCCACTGACACCGCCTAATGAACTCGTTCATTTGAAGTACCTCTTCACATGCTTAGACTTCAATAGTGTGGAGGAGATTTTGACTGTTATGTGGCTGATAAGAAGCTCTCCTCAGTTGAAACATTTAGAGTTTCAGGTGAGTATGATCATTGGGATTAGTGCCTAGCAGACTAATCTCGTAGTTCTTCGAAACTATTATCACAGACCGTATTCAGTTATTTGTCTGATTTTTCCACATTCTTTTATGACTTGGCAAAAAATTTGAAGCGCGAAGTGAACCAAACTTAAAGTACAAAGATCTAAGTGCATTTTACTTAATAAGTGGTATGCCATAACATGTCATGATGAAACAAGTCGGCGAATCCTTTTCTATTAGCGAAATTGTTCATCATTTGAAGAAAGATGAATGGGTATCAGAAGATTGTTACTTCCTTTGTATCAAGTTTTAGATTATATGTTAGGTATAAATTGATTTGATTTGATTTTCAGTGATCATATGCTACCCTGGTGCTTTTTGTCATTGATTTGAGGAAAATGAGAACTAATCTGTACTCTATATTGATTAAATTATGCATTCTCAGAATGAATGGCGGTATAGTAATCAGTTTTAGCTAAAAAGAAAAGAAATTGTAATACGGGGATCACAATAAAGGAAACAGACAAATCGAGCTCTCTGTCTCTCTTGATAAAATGACTAAATTAAGCTCTCTCTTTCTCTCTCTCTCTCTCTCTCTCTCTCTCTATGCATCCCTGTGTTAAACTTGCTCTTTGATTGTAAAAACCACAGAATCGTGTCAGGGATCAACAGACTACAAGGATTTGGACAATGGCCGACTTTCGGGAAGACCACCGTGCGTGTTGCCTAGAACATGTACAAGTTGTATCGATGGGTGGGATTTCTGGCAGTGAGCAAGAGCTAGAATTTATAAAGTTCCTGCTTATTAGCTCGCAGAACCTACAAAAGATGACGATCCGGCCTAATTCCACGAGTGAAGAAGGCAAGTTGCTTAGGGAGTTGCTGCGGTCCCCGCGAGCCTCAGCGCAAGCGGAGGTGATCTTTCTCTGATCCTGTTGATCAAGAAGCCAACCCTCGTTAAGATTGAATCACACATGGGAGTAACAGTCGCTGCAATTGTTTTGCTATGCTGTGTTGAACTTGCAAACATCATTAGATAATTTTTTCTTTTGTATTACTAAGAAAAAAGAAAATTTTCTTTGTTCATCTTGTGTTAGCCTCTCGTAAGGACATTCTATTCCAATAAATAGTCATATTTGGAAGCAACTGGTTGCTTTTCTTATGGCTCGGATTGGTCCTCTGGCTTTGATTATACTAGTCTTCACACTGAATAATGTAATTCGGAGGCTTTCTTCTGGGTTGGGTCAGAATATATTAATGTACTACACCTTTCACATTCTCAAATTTACAAAAGGTAATTGGAAAGAAAGATGAGCCAGGAAGAGTAGTGTTTTTTTGGGTAATTTGAAGACTTCTCAGCACTTCTGTATCAGAAATGCAAAGAAGACGGTGCTGTCACCTTATGGAAAGTGATGGTCTACTTTTGGCCACAAAATCATTCCCTAGTTATCGAATGACTTCTTGTCCGTTTGCTATGGATGTGACCTTTAAAAAACTTGTTTATTTACCCAAGATTACACATAGTCATGCAAAAATAGAAAAATTGCTGCATATAAATTTTATTTTACTTAATATTTGTTAGATTGGAACTCCCAAGGATTGTGTCATTTTATAATGTTGCTAACACATTATAGCATATAAAGCTAACACAATTATTTACATAACTACTATACCACACTGGAACAATACTAGTTGTTCTAGTCATGATTACCTCATCTTCATAGTTTTAAAAACGTGTGCTATTAGCTTGAAGTTTTGGAGAGACTAGCTAGTCTACAAAAGCAACAATTCAAACACATGCAACATGGAATTAAAGATGTGATTGGAATCTAAGACGAATTTGACTCCTTACATTATACGATTTTACTTGAACCAATTTTATCTTTTACTTAGTTTCTTTGCATTTTCTCATATTTCAACCTATAAATTGGAATTAATGAAATATTTGTCTCACTCTTTCGGCTATGATTCTTCATTTGTCAATGTGAAGTGTACTATCACTATGTCTTTGAAGTTTGTCACATAGCTAGCAATACATTGATGTGACGTTTTACTTCCTAAAATCAATTAAAATCTGCATTTCCCTTTTGAAAATTGTGCAAAATATTTTACTAATTAATTTTTGTGTAAAGCACGAGACCTAAAATAAATATGAATAACGGGTTTAGCTTTTGTGCTTTTACAGCATAAGGCCCAATTTTTGGCAATTAGCTTTGGAAGTTTTATATTCAGGTTGCCAAAATAAGTCCACTAGCAGAATATGAGAATTGTCGTCACAAGAACACCGTTACACAATTCAGTGTAATAGTGCCATTAGTCTAGTGACATGGCCCACGGACGGAGCATGGTCCAAGACCGTTCGTGATCCGGCTGTGTCACGCACCAAGGCGTTGCTGAGGACAACCCTAATTGATCCCAATCCTAATCATGTCAAGCATTTGAGTTGAGTTTTCCGGATCCTTCGAGAAAACAATTTATATGTGAAACGGGAGAAGTGTGCCTTCGCACAAAGAGAAGTCCTTTCCTTGGGCACATCGTTGAGGGCGGACGAGTGCAGATGGACGCGGCCAAGATCCGTGCATCATTGAATGAGAGCCACCAACCAAGGTGATGGAGCTAAGATCCTTTCTCGAGCTCACAAACTACTATCGGTGTTTCATCCGAGGATACTCAAGCCTCACCGTGCCACTCACGGATATGCTAAAGAAAGAAAGACCGTGGGAATAAACGAATCGGTGCCAAGAGGCGTTCAATCGGTTGAAGTGGGTCATGACCGAAGAGCCAATGATTGTGCTACCTGACTACACCAAACTGTATGATAGAGACCGATGCTTCTGATTTTGCTATTGGTGGTGTCTTCATGCAAGAGGGGCATTCGATTGCCTTCGAGTCTCGAAAATTAAATGATACCGAGAGACGATACACGGTCCAAGAGAAGGAAATGACCACGGTGGTGCATTGTCTTCGTATGTGGAGGCACTATCTCTTGGGATCGCGGTTCATGGTGAGGACCGACAACGTGGCCATGAGCTACTTCTAAAATCAGAAGAAGCTCAGCTCGAAACAAGCTCGATGGCAAGATTTCCTAGTCGAGTTTGATTATGTGCTAGAATACAAGCCCGGAAAGTCCAATTCCGTGGCCAATGCCTTAAGCAGGAAACTAGAATTGGCCAATGTGATGAGCTGGCCTGACTGTCTGTGGATAGATCATATCAAGGAGGGGCTAAAGCACGACCAAACTGCCCAAGCCCTCCTTCGATACGCCCAAGAGGGCAAGACGAGGCCGTTTTGGTGCGAGGATGATCTCCTTTATACCAAGGGACGGCGACTATATATGTCGTTCTACGGGAAACTCTGGAAGGAGGTGATGCATGAGTGCCACGACTCCAAATGGACAGGTCATCCAGGAATCCACCGCACCATGGCACTCATCGAGAATCAATATTATTGGCCACACATGAGGGATGACATTGAAGCCTATGTGCGGATGTGTCTTGTGTGCCAACAAGACGATGCCCCTAGTGTCGGGATGCTTGGAGAGGGTGTGACATAGTGCCCTCTAGATGCCTGGGGAGAAGGCCTCAGAGGTCCTCGCGATGCTAGTTGGGATGTGAGATGCCTGGAAGGGCGTAACGTGATGCTTTCCGAATGCCCGAGGAATGAAATAAGGACCCTAGAGGTCCTCATTATGCCAGTTGGGGTGTGAGATGCCTGGAGAGGTGCAACACGGTTCCCTTCAGAAGATGGTGGCAGCTGGATCCATACTAGATATGACTATTGAAATTCCCTAAATGTCTATTTACTCCCTGGTGCATTATTTTCGTGAAATTCCTTTAGAGTCATTGCAAATTGAGCTGTTTCGATCTCGTATATTTTATATTTAGGACTCCGTCGGATGAGTATTGGTAGACTCATGTAGTCTAATAGGTTTTTACTTGCTAAGTGGTTGTACTCACCCCTTATGGATTATTTTTTTCCAGACACGCAAGTATACCTCTGCAACCCGCGTCCTCCATGATGCTCTATGGTGTCCCAACCGATCTCACGTGGGACCAATGGAGCAAGTCGACCCCGACTTCCCAGAGGTCACATTTATTTGAATCACTGTGATCTTGACTGTGGATGCTAGTCTCCCGTCGGGCCCCGTGCTAATTGGGTTTGTCGCACTCTACGCCCGGGTAAATGGGCATACGGTGGGACCACTCCCACTTCCAGACGGTGACAATGATGGCGACAGCGGGGTTGAATAGAAGGAGGACCAGGGGGACGAGGGTGGCATTTTTGGCGAGACCAGGACGTGTTACGCAGGCAGCCGTGTAAATAGGCAATAGGATGGTCGGACAATATTTTGGATATAGCCAGAAGAATGAACTTTTTGACCCTAATGTACCAACCTAGGTCGTCTACAACATATAAACAAATAAAAGTGCTTGGTTCTATATTTTTATGTGCATCAATCTAAATTATAATTGAGTTGTAGTTATACGTTTCCGCATAATAATATTAATAATAATAATAATAATAATAATAATAATAATAATAATAATAATAATAATAATAATAATAATAATAATAATAATAATAATAATAATAATAATAATAATAATAATAATAATAATAATAATAATAATAATAATAATAATAATAATAATAATAATAATAATAATAATAATAATAATAATAATAATAATAATAATAATAATAATAATAATAATAATAATAA
The DNA here is from genome assembly GCA_017140185.1 of Eucalyptus polyanthemos subsp. polyanthemos. NCBI lineage: Eukaryota > Viridiplantae > Streptophyta > Magnoliopsida > Myrtales > Myrtaceae > Eucalyptus > Eucalyptus polyanthemos. Next base: position 29,383,284 of record CM029462.1, read on the forward strand.
TAATAATAATAATAATAATAATAATAATAATAATAATAATAATAATGGAACGCCATGGTAGCCATGACGTGCTGGGGTCGTCACAACTCGAGTGGTATCAGAGCTTAAGTTTGTCTAGAGTGATAAGGTGTGCTAGTGGAAAAATGGGCTATGATCGCATACGATAAGGCACTAAATGCATGTGGTTGTTTTGCTTTGAAAAACGGGCGATCGATTTTCACTCGTAAGGTGCCGGTAACGATTGTGAGTTACGCATACGTACCAGTAACATTTATATGTTACTTATATGATCTCGGTAATGTGTGAATGTTACATTCCCTTATTAGTCGATTAGTGACATTAGGTCACTAATTGTTCATGTGGCAAATGCTCGTAATCTGTAGGGATGTATGGTACGATCAAGAAGTTCTTCCCTGTCAAGGGCGGAAGCCACTGCTTCGAGGGTAGAACCCCAAATGGAAGATATTTTACAGGCGCTTGCCAATATAGGGAGTCTGATGGAAAGGTGTTGACACCTAAATTTTCCCATTTTTATTTAGGATTTAATCGTGTACGAAATTAGGAATTAGTTGCCAAAAAAAATAAAAAAATAAAAAAAGAAAAAGAAAAAGAAAGAAAAAGAAAAAAAGAAAGACTAGAGGTCAGGCCGGGCCGAATCCAGCATTGGCCTGGCCCACCGCTCGCCTCTCTTCCCTTGTGCGGCCTAGGCCCATTTCGCCTTTGGCTTGGCCCATGCTAGCTTTCTCCCCCCAGCGTCCTTCGCACGTGACGAGGAGGAGTAGAGAGAGAGCTCGAGGGGGCAGTGAATAGAGGCACATAACAGAAGGATAGAGGGAGAGGCAAATCGAGCACAGTGAGAAAAACAGAGAGAGAGAGAGAGCTCGACGGAGAGAGAGAGGGCTCGAGGGGGGGAGGAGGACGGCGGCCGAGGAGAGAGGAGGCCTCGTCGCCTCAATCCGATGTCGTCTCAGCCACCGCCCTCCTGCTCGACGCCCGCCCTTCGCGTCGTTGCTGCCGAAGCACCAGACATCTGCCGTCACTGCCGCGCCCTGCCTCAAAGCTAGAAGTCGCCGCTTCTACGCCTCTGCCCGAGACGACCCACCGTGCTCTACCTGCAACCCATAACCGTGCGCACCTCAGCCCGAAGCTACAACGCCTTCCGACCCACCGCCTGCAACCCAACGCTGGTAGCCGAGCCACCGAGCCTCACCACCGCTTCGCACCCCCGAAGTCGCGACGCTGCCTCTGCTGGTCCCACTTCGCCTTTGCTCTGCCCGTGACTCGCAGTAGCCGAGCCCCCAACGGTCTGTTGCCTCCATTGCCGGACGCCGGGTCACTGTTTCGCCAGCCACTGTCACGCTCCGCCTCATCTGCAACCCGCGAGATCCCGGCGAAGCTGCTGCTGCCCTCGCTTCGCTCGTGATTTGCTCGCCCGACGCCGCTCCTCAGCCGCGACCCGACGCAGCCCCTGCAGTGCCTCCACCTGCAACGCAGTCACCATCCTTGTTGCTGCTGCTGTTGTCCGCCGCCCACCACGCCGCAGTCGCTGAGTCGCCGGCGTCCTGAGCGTCCTCTTCCAGCGCCGTAAAACAGCAGGGATGAGAGGAGGCGAACCGGGTCTTGGCTGGGTCGGGTGAAAGCGAAACGGGTAGGGTTTTTGAATGACTTGGGTTGAGTTTGGGCTTTTGGGTTTGTGGGTTGGTCTCATGTGGGGTGTCGCGACCTCTTTTTTTTTGGCGCCCGTAATTGGGTACAGGTGCCGGCGGAGGCTAATGGCTCGGCTGAAATTAGTTATGCCCGGACTCTCCCAAGTCCACCAATTCACAACTTTAATAGTCTAATTTTTTAACATGTAAATCAATTCTTAAAATGGAGTCGCCACTAATTGATTTGGGGTGGGTTGATTAGAAACCCAAGCGAAGTATCGGGAGAAATACTCACTCCTGCGCAACCAGAGAAATTAGGATCGGGGACTTAATTACACTTAGTTAATCACTAATGCCCTTTCAATACTTAATTTTGTTTAAACCTTGAGGCTTTTTGGATATTCGAGGGATTTTCCATGCATTTTTGGGAGGAAAAACATTTTTGAGTCTTTTTCTAATTTTTTTGGACATTTTTTTTTATTTTTTGGTATTTTTGGAAAAATACAAGTCTTTTTGGCTTTTTTGCATTTTTTTTTTCATGAAAATTTTTTGGATTTTGGCATTTTTTGGAAAATAAAATATTTTTAAAATATTTTTTGATTTTTTTTGGAAAATAAAATATTTTTTAATTTTTTGGAAACTAAATTATATTTTTTATTATTTTTCGAAAATAATAAATTATTTATTTATTTATTATTTATTTAAAATATTAAAATTTAAAAAAAACCCCCGGGTCGGATCCGGGTTTGGTCCAACCCGGCCGGCGGCTCAAACGAGGACGGGCCGTGCGGGCCCGACTCAGATTTTTTTTCTTTTTTTTATTTGAAACGGTGTCGTGGTCGGGTGTTTGGGGACACCCGGCCCGGCCCAACGACCCGGCTCCACGACCCGGCTTCCCGGCGAAAACCCTACTCGGATCCAACCCGAATCGCGACTCGGCCTTCCGTCGCCTCCGCAATTTGCGGAATCCCTACCCGGTTCCCGATCCGGGTTCGACCCGACAAACCGGGGTCGCGACCCGAAAAATCGGGAACCCTAGGGTTTCCGAATCGCGGCGCCGAGGAGGGAGAGGACCGAGGCGCAGTGGCAACGGCGGCGGCGACGGCGGCGACGGTAGCGATGACTGGACTATAGAGAGGGAGATGGCGACGGCGAAATGGCGACAACGACGATGACGGCAACAGCACGCTACTTGGCAACGGCGCGACGAGGGTGGCGACGGCGGCGATACCCACGCGAACCCCATTTTTCCCTTCAGCTTCTCTCTCTCTCTCTCTACTTCCTCCTCCGGCGAGGCTCGGATCCGCGGTAGCGAGTCCTCGGACCCCCTGAAGTCTCTCAGTGGGGTGTCCAAGGATGCAACCCTAAATCCGGCTCTCTCTCTCTCTCTCTTCGTGCCTCGGATTCGGGTTGCGAGTCCTCGGCCTCCCCCGATGTCTCTTAGTGGGGGATCTCGCGACCATCGTCTCCGACCCTCTCCTCCGTGAGCCTCGGATCTCGGCTTGTTCGTCCTCAACCTCCCCTCCGAAGTCTCTCGGTGGGAGGTTTCCGAGGTTTGCAAGCCTTAGATCCGATCTTTCGCCGCTTCCGTGTCCTCTTCAATGGAGGTGGTGCGGCCTATTTATAGGCGGGCGGCCGGTCGACGGAGTTCGGCCACCGATCGCCACGGTTTGCCGGCCGAACCTTGGTGCGTCCCATCCGCGTCACCTCGGCCGCCCACTTGCTCCACGAGGCATGTCCCATCCGTCACCTCCGGTTCCCCGCGCTCCGAAACCCTCGTGCCCTCCGCGTGTGTGTTGCAAAGGCATGAAGGGAGAAGCCAAGGAGGAAGAAAACAAGGGGGGAATGGGTTGGGTTAGGTCACGGCTGGGACCGAGGCATGGAAAAGAAGGATGGGCCTCACGGGCCCATGCGGGGCTTGCTTCTTTTTTTGTTTTTCTTTTTTTTTTATTTTTTGTTGTTTTTTTATTTAAAAAAGATAAAAAAAATAAGTCAAAATAAAAAAAACCTAATTAATTAAAAAATGAAATTTAGGCGTCAACAGCTGCCCCTCTTTGAAGGTGAGTTCGCAGAGGTTGCATTCAAAGACAAACTGATGCCTAAATTTTATCCATGCATGCGTAACAGATTATATTTTATTTGGGACCTATTATTCTATGCAAAAAAAGAGCAATATAACTTTACATATACTAAGACAGATAAGAAGATACCTGTAGTTACTTACCGGGAGTGAGTGAGATAGGGTGTGAACCCCGAGTTTGGCAAGTATTAAGGCGTCATCTTACCTGATGATATGAGGAGGTTGCTTTTCCAAGGCTTGAACCTTTCTTCGGTCACCTTGACGGGAAATTGCTCCTCTAGGACCCGAACCATTCTTCGGTCGCCTATTGGAGCAATTAGTGGTTTGTCTCGAACCCGAACCATTCTTCGGTCGCCGTGACGGGAAATTGCTTTTCCAGGACCCGAACCATTCTTCGGTCGCCTGTTAAAACAATCAATGATTTGTCTAGGACCCGAACCTTTCTTCGGTCGCCTTGACGGAAATTGCTCCTCCAGGACCCGAACCATTCTTTGGTCTTGTTAGAGCAATAAGTTGTTTTGTCGGACCCGAACCATTCTTCGGTCGCCGTGATGGGAAATTGTTTCTCCAGGACCCGAACCATTCTTCGGTCACCTGTTAAAACAATCAATGATTTGTTTAGAACTCAAACCTTTCTCCGGTCGCCTTGACGGGAGATGCACCGACCTTTCTCAAGGCATCTCATTTGTGGGTGCCTAATTTGTATCGAGGACACCAGTTGGTACCCAACCTTTCTCGGGAGATGTGCCAACCTTTCTCGGGACATGGGAGATGCACCAAAGACCTTTCTTAGGGCACCTTTCTCGGGGCATCGATTTGTGGGGGTGTTTGACCTCGTCAAAGACACCAATTGGAACCCGGCCTTTCTCGGGAGGATGCGCCGACCTTTCTCAGGGCATCGATTTTGGAAGATACCTGGACATTCACAGGCATATCAAAGAGTACCCGGATATTCACAAGTACTAACTTGAAGGATATTTGGCCTTTGCAGGCGTCAAAATGGGTATTTGGTTGATCATAGGCATTGAAGGGGTACTTGGATGATCACAAGTATGAATTCTTGGGGGATACCTGGACATTCGGAAGTATCGAATGGGTACTTGATAATTGGAAATATCGAGGACATACCTTGGATATTTGTGAAGGTGTCCCACCTCCTGGCAATTGGGAAATATCGAGGGCATACCTGGGATATTCGTGAAGGTCTCTCACCTCCTGGCAGTGGGAATATCGAGGACGTACCTTGGATATTCATGAAGGTCTCTCACCTCCTAGTAAAGGGGAATATCGAGGACGTACCTCGGATATTCATGAAGGTCTCTCACCTCCTGGTAAAGGGGAATATCGAGGACGTACCTTGGATATTCATGAAGGTCTCTCACCTCCTGGTAATTAGGAATATCAAAGACGTATCTCGCATATTCATGAAAGTCTCTCACCTCCTAGTAAAGGGGAATATCGAGGACGTGCCTCGCATATTCATGAAGGTCTCTCACCTCCTGGTAATTAGGAATATCGAGGATGGGTCTCACATATTCGTGAAGGTCTCTCACCTCCTGGTAGTTGGAATATCGAGGAAGTATCTTGGATATTCATGAAGGTCTCTCACCTCCTGGTAATTGGGAATATCGAGGACGTGCCTCGCATATTCATGAAGGTCTCTCACCTCCTGGTAGTTGGAATATCAAGGACATACTTTGGATATTCATGAAGGTGTAAAGGGGAATATCAAGGACATACCTGAGATATTCATGAAGGTCTCTCATCTCCTGGTAATGGGAATATCGAGGACGTACCTTAGATATTCATGAAGGTCTCTCACCTCCTGGTAAAGGGGAATATCGAGGACGTACCTTGGATATTCATGAAGGTCTCTCACCTCCTGGTAATTGGGAATATCGAGGACGTACCTTGGATATTCATGAAGGTCTCTCACCTCCTAGTAAAGGGGAATATCGAGGACGTACCTCGGATATTCATGAAGGTCTCTCACCTCCTGGTAATTGGGAATATCGAAGACGTACCTCGCATATTCATGAAGGTCTCTCACCTCCTGGTAATGGGAATATCGAGGACGTACCTGAGATATTCATGAAGGTCTCTCACCTCCTAGTAATTGGGAATATCGAGGGCGTGCCCGAGATATTCGTGAAGGTCTCTCACCTCCTGGTAATTGGGAATATCAAGGACGTACCTTGGATATTCATGAAGGTCTCTCACCTCCTGGTAATTGGGAATATCGAGGACGTACCTGAGATATTCATGAAGGTCTCTCACCTCCTGGTAATTGGGAATATCGAGGACGTACCTGAGATATTCGTGAAGGTCTCTCACCTCCTGGTAATTGGGAATATCGAGGGCGTACCTCGCATATTCGTGAAGGTCTCTCACCTCCTGGTAACATAAACTTGAATGTAGCACAAGGCTTACCTGGAAGGCCGCAGGCACTAAAAAGGGCTAGAACACCTGGGTAGCCGCAGGTGTACAAAGTACTGGAATACTTGGATGAACACAAGTATTTAATGATACGACCTGGGACCACTCAGCTGGTCCAATTGTAAGAAAGCATACTTGGGTAGGCGTTGCCAAGCAAAGCAATGGAATGCTTGAACAGCTGCTATATTGTTTGGGGACAACTCGGGCATGGTGAGTGTCACGGAATTGGAGTACCTAGACAATGAAAGGTACTCAAAGGTAGTGGGATACTTGACGATATGGGGATACCTAAACAGCAGTAGGTATTCCAAGAGATACTTGGTCAGTCACAAGTATCAATACTTTGAGGACAACTCGAACAGGTCAGTGTCATGAAAATGGAGTATCCGAACGGTGGCCGGTACTCAAAGACAATAGGGATACCTAGACAGCAGTTGGTATTCAAAGATAAAGGGATACTTGGTCAGTCACCAGTATCAATACTTTGGGGACAACTTGAGCAGGTCGAGTGTCGATAAGAGGGAGTAACTAGATGATGATGAACACTCATGGATGATAGGATACTTGGTGTCTCAAGGTATTCAAAGACAATAGGGATACCTAGACAGCAGGAGGTATTCAATGATAAAGGGATACTTGGTTAGTCACAAGTATCAATACTCTGGGGACAACTCGAACGGGGCGAGTGTCGATAAGAGGGAGTACTCGGCAAGTGGTGGGTACTTAAAGACAAGGGGATACTTAGACAGTTGCAAGCACCCAAACTCAAGGGACGACTCAAATAGGTCGAGTGTCAAGAAGAGAGTACCTGAACAGTGGTAGGTACTTTAAGACAAATGGGGATCAGGATATGCTTACCTGGCAATATCTCTGATCTCTGAGAGTATGTCTGCTATTTGCACAATATGCACACATGATTGTATGTGTTGTAAATTCATGAGTTCAAATGAGATTCATGCATGACAATTTTGTCAGTTTTGCATCATCCGAATTCCACTGGGGAAGATTTTGAAAGACAACCTTCATTTAGAATGTAGATGTCTTGAGCATGCCAGATGAGGGACTTTCAGTCTGAAAGGACTTTTCGCTCACTCTCATGGAAAAGGCTATCCTGACCATTAATGCAGGATTTATGAGGACCACACTATCTCACTGTCATCATGTTAGCAGGGGTTTGAGTATTCTCACAAACGGTACGACTTTACCAATGTGAGAGGTCTTTGTTGAAATTGCGATGAAGTCTTGGTCAGCAGCTCGTCAAATGGGACCATCAAGGTTGAAGCCGATGGACAAAAATGTTGCACGATCATCTCCGGGTTTACAAGTCAAGCCCCTACGAAAAGAGATAGAGTAATTTTGCTCGTACTTCTTCGAGCGATGCTTATGCACATATGAAATCCTATGTTAATTGAAGTGCCATAGTCTGAAGAGACTTTTACAATGGGAATGTAACGTAGACTTGGCTCACATGTAAGAGGGTGAGAGTTGGTGACTGTCTTGGCATTTGTCACTAGTCTTTCTTCTCACTGTCAGATGGAGGCTCTATGGACCACAACAACTTTTTTTTGGTTGTATTTTTGACTGGGGGGCATTGGCCTTGCTTTTACTAGGCACACTGCTTTTTCATGTCCCTATTTTTTTATCCAAACTTTTCATTTATGGGCATTTGACCTTGCTTTTACCAGGTACACTGCTTTTTTATGCCCCTGTTTTTTCATTCTTGTTGCTTGAGGAACTGATCTAGGCAAGTTCAATTGAAGCACCATTATTTAGACTCTTGAGTCTTCATCTTCAGCCGGTGCTCTAGGCTATGGCAATAACTTTTGCTTTGTCTCAATGTGAGGGTAAAATTACAGACTCACTTGGGTTGTACAATGTATACAAATGCATAGAAAAGGAATTGCTCTTTGTCATTCTAAGGCACTTAAATTAACGCGAGTGTTCATATGCAATAAAGACACCCGAAGATTGATGCAAGTGCGAGCAAGAAAATTTCTATCTCTCTTCTCACCTTGTGATGCTGCTTCGCCTCCGATCTGCCCCAGTGTGGGGTGGTTCTTGACGGGGGTAGGACAGAAATTTCACTAGTGTATGGGGCTCAATGGGGTGAGCGATGGAATGCCTCTCACTATTTTGGTTATCATATCATTTGTGAGAGAACTATTTACCCTGCAGTCATGGAATCTTCTGCACTCATCTCACAAGTGTATAGATGGGGGATTGTGTGTAGGATATGGCTTGCCTTTCATCATTCTGACGCACCTCATCCAGCATGCTCAATCAATCTTGTATTCTTCACTTAGTTGTCTATTCTAATAATCCTTGTAGAATCAGTGATTTAGATAGACAAAATCATCATGCAAAATCCATTTGGAAAAGGCATGCAGCATTTAAATATGATGGAGTTTGTACTCTTAAAACAAATGAATGGTTTTGACTCAAAAAAGACCCTATTGACAACTTTAGGGGCTAACATAGTGGTGTTTCCAAATATGTTAGATTTTGAACATCAAAAGGGTTATTCACAAATGGGTGTCGATGGTTGTCCCTATTGATTAGGGATATGACACATGAATGATCAGCCAAGGATTGGGAATCTGATCGGGCATCTGTGCTTTTGCCCCTGCAGAAGAGAAGATGTACAAGTAGATCAATTAGTCTGGCCAAAATCAAATGTGAGTTGAGGCCTGAAAGTTTTCTGTCATTTGCTTTGGTGATTTGATGATGCCATTTTGTTTGGGAGAGCTTATCAAAGTTCGACATGCTTCTTTCATTGATTTGTTGATCCGCATCTTTGATGGTTAGGTGATCCTATAAAAGACAAGAGGGAATTCTTTTGTGTTAGTCATGAACTCTTTCAAGAGTTGAACAATTGGAACAATACAATTTTACCCTTCCATTGGTTTTCGATTGATTGGATAACTTGAGGTGAGAGGATATGAAGTCCTATGTTTTTGCTTTGTTAGGTCACCACTAGGCTAAAGCTCTTGGTGACCGACAGGCGCTCTTTTTTCATTTAACCGAACAGGTGAATTTGACAACACATTCTTTTACATGAAGTTAGGTGAATTCAATACGAGTTACTTGATTGGCCTAAATTAACCATTAAGCTTGGTTCTTGAATCCTGATGCCTCTTGTCAATAGGAGAAAATATGTCAAAAGTGAGTTCAAGTAGTGGGAGTATTGAAGACGATACCAAATTACCCTTCCCCAGAGTTTGTCTGTGCTAGCTCCTAAAGATATTTGAATATCGATGACAGCCTTTTTGTCTTGGCCAATTTGACATTTCTTTCGATTGGCCTTCCTCACTCATGGCCATGTATGCATGATTGATGGTCGTTGATTCATCTTCAATGCCTTCCTTCTGTGGAATTTTCTTTTGTCTTTGACTATATGACCATTAGCAGCATTGGGCAAAGTCATGTACTTCAAGCTTCTATGGAATCTGAGATGGACAATCAAAACTTCCAATTCTCTGATGGCAATCACTTCTTGGGAGAGCATGCGTCTGGAACAAGAAGTGAGGTTTCTAGGCCGTAAGTCATCATTTGAAATAAGGGGCTAGAGACTGCCTCAACTATCTAGATTTCCTCCTTGTTGACAATAACCAATTCAAAGAAAGAGAAAAGATCCCTTTCTTGTGCTTCTTGGCTTGTCAAAGCTAGAAATCCCATTGATGAAACCACAGCATCCTGCCTTGAGCTATCATGTTATGCATGCTTAGGGAGTTTGATTTAATATGCATGTGTACCTATTATGTCCCATCTTTTGTCTCATGTAGATAGAAGAGAGAGGATTTCATTTTCGACATTATGTTTAGGGAATAAGACTTACCTTTTTTGAAGTGGGATGATCTTCTCCGTTTGCCCCACTACCTTCTTGGAAGTGTGTTTTTGAATTCGACGAGTTCACATGATGCTCCAGCTTCAAATGCCCCCTGTCACACTAAGTCAATGGGGATGGGGATGATATTCTGAGACACGAAGTGAGTGAGTTAGAAAGACAAACATGATTTAATCATCTTGCTTTGACAAAATATTTTCTGTTTTCAAAATATGTCTTTGGGGGATAAAAAGCATGAGGAAGCCCAGCCCTCAGTATTCTCCTTGGATGGTATTTTTTTTTCTTTTATGGTTGGATAGCATCACCGGGCTAGTTTGGTATACCGCCTCATGCTCTCAAAATATTTTCAACTTTATTTAATAGGTGGATTTACATTTTGGAAGAGTGATTTCAAAAGTTAGTTCCTCAAGCGGAACTGATGTTGAAAATAAAACAAGCCAGACTTAAGAAAGATGTACAAGTTCCCACGTAGGGGAATACGAAAGGAAATTAAAAAGGGTTCTACTTGAGTGGGCCTGCACCCATTTCCCCTTACGGTCCTTCATTGATGGTGTCCATGAAAAGGTCTCCAAACATGGTGGTCATGTCATCTGGCCCTTCTTTCTCTGTTGCTAAGGGTGGCACTTCATTGCCTAAATAATACCCGACCTCCACCGGCTCTTGATAAATATCAATGGTATGTGCTTCGACGTTTCTGCTTTGACTGTCTTCGGAACTGAATACCGCGTTTACTTTGTCGGTGTCATCAAGGAGCAGATTGCTTTGGAATGAGAAAGCTTTAGTGTCTAACAAGTTCTAGATTCGACTCTTAAGGGCGAAACACTCATCAGTCGAATGCCCTACTTCTTCCATGTGATAGTCGCATATTTTTGACGGGTCATAGTTGGAAAAACTTTCGGCGTTTGGTCGCTTTGGCTCAGTCGAAAGGAGGTTCTTATTCCGAAGGATTGCCAAAACCTGTGATGGAGATCCGGGAAGTGAAGTGAATTGTCTCCTGTTGTTGTAGTGCTGGGGCAGTTGACAGCTAGTGGTATGTTGCCATCTTGCACTTGTCTGAATTGTTGGAGAATGATTATAGGTCGCATTGACATCTACTAGGGGTTCTTTATCTTTCTTCATACTAAACCTGCCCGTGGGTGCAGGTTCAGTGAACCAACCATCCTTTAACCCTATCTCGATTTGTTCCCCTACTGGAATGAGTTGATTAAACGATTCGGTGATCGTGGTTACCATTCGATTGCGGTACTCATAAGGGAGGGTTTTGATAAACATTTTTCTCAATTCGAAATCGGTTGGTTCAGGACTAATTTGGGTAATGTCCTCCATCTAATAGTATATTCTTTGAACGATTCATGCTTTTTCTTTTCGGTACACTCAAGATCTTCACGAGAAGGGGTAATGTCCATTATGAACTTATACTGCTTGAGGAATGCCTCACTCACTTCGCTCCATGTTTCGAAGAGATTCATGTTTTTTGTAATGTACCACCTCAGGGCAGGGCCTATTAGATTTTGATTGGAACAACTGGATCATTAATGGTGCATTATTAACGTATTGGGTCATTCGAACCAAATATATTTGCAAATGAGCCATAGGGCAAGTCGTGCCATCATACTTCTCAAACTCAGGCATTTTGAATTTTTCTGGCATTTTGACGTTGGAATAAATGGTGAGGTCTGTCAAACTAGGATCTTTGAGGCCCTGCAGTTGTTTCAGCCTCTCCTCAAGCTTTTCGAGGCGTTTGTCATTCTCAGTTTTAGACAAACTGTCTGGCTTCGCTTTCTCAATCGCAGTTTGGTGTGGATCATCCTCTAATTCGAGCATGTTATCATTGGCATCTCTACTTTGATCACCCCTGGTAGATGATTGTGGCAACAATACCTCGACTGAGGCTAGGGTGGGAGTAAGTTTGCCCTGGATGGAGTCTACCTGCTTTGAGAGTTGTTGAAGCACATTGAAGACTTGCTTCATTTCACTTTTCACGACCGCAATACGGCTTGGTACATTTTCTTCGGCCATTCTTGCTCTTGCTTTTGAGTGAGTCTGGATCGGCAAACGTTGAAGCTCCATGATTACCTGGCCATGAATAAACAAGTGCGTGTGAATACAAGGCGTAAATAGGGAGTCGGTCCATGATGATGACCTAATCCTACTCATTTCGTTTATTCATGAAAATGTAGACGGTTTCCTAAGCATTGATTGAAAAAGGGCATGTGACATGTTAGCATGGGCTAAAAAGATATTCAATTTGAAAGGCGAAGAAAGCATGAATTGCAACAAATTTTGAAAAAGATTTCTATCCCTTTTTGAGGCAAATGAAAATTCTTGCGAAAAAGAACTTTTTAACATGCTTGAGAATAAAAACACCAACTGAAAGTAATTTCTTTTGCAATTTTTTTTAAAACTTTATGACAATTACTCCCATGTTTAAATAACCTCGGTATTAAATCCTAGACTAATCATGGACCGCTCAATATATGCAGGAAAGTAAGTAAATTGCAAAGTACACAAAAAAAAAAAAACTTACATCACGCAAGAAAATTGATGACAATCACATAGACATGCGCATGATATGTGCGGCTCGATTTCTAACTGAGGAGGTTTGTTGAAATTAAAAAGATATCCATCCGTCGCAGTCTCACGTCAGCAGTATACCCTCCTAACCTCGGCTAAGAAATTCGGGAAAAAGAAAGGCAACCTCTACATCGCAGTCTCGCGTTCGAGGTCGTATCTTTCTTAACACCATCCTAGATATCCTATGGCGGCCCAGGTCCGGCAGCCGGGTTGTGTGTGCCATGTGTAGTACTAAAACAATAAAGCATGCACAATAGTTTATAATCACAAAACAATCTATTTTAAGCAAAATTAAAATAAATTCTAAGTTTTTGACCTGCATAAAGAAAAAAAAACCTAAGTCAGTAAAGAATTTAAACAAGACAAAAATGACCTAAGTCTTCAAAATCCCCAGCGGAGTCGCCAAGCTATCGTGACCTCCTTTTTTTTTCGGCGCCCACAATCGGGTATGGGCGACTAAGGAGGCTAATGGCTCGGCTAAAATTAGTTATGCCCGGACTCTCCCAAGTCCACCAATTCACGACTTTAATAGTCTAAGTTTTTAACCTGTAAATTAATTTTAAAACGGAGTCGCCACTAATCGGTTTGAGGTGGGTCGATTAGAAACCCAAGCGAAGTATCGGGAGAAATACTCACTCCTGCGCAACTAGAGAAATTAGGATCGGGGACTTGATTACACTTAGTTAATCACTAATGCCCTTTCGGTACCTAATCTTGTTTAAACCTTGAGGTTTTTTGGTTGTTCGAGGGATTTTCCATGCATTTTTGGGAGGAAAAACATTTTTGAGTCTTTTTCTAATTTTTTTTGGACATAAAAGGATTTTTTTTTGATTTTTGTTTTTTTGGAAAAATACAAGTCTTTTTGGCTTTTTCTGAATTTTTTTTTTTCATGAATTTTTGAAATTTTTTGGATTTTTGGATTTTTTTGGAAAATAAATATTTTTTATTTTTTTGATTTTTTGGAAAATAAATATTTTTTAATATTTTTTAAATTATTTTTCGAAAATAATAAATTATTTATTTATTTAAAATATTATTTAAAATAAAAATTTAAAAAAACCTACCCGGGTCGGATCCGCGGATTGGGTCCGACCCGGGCCAGCGACCCGAACGCGGATGGGCTCGCAACGCGGGCCCGACTCAGATTTTTTTTCTTTTCTTTTTTTTATTTGAAACTGCGTCATGGCCGGGCGTTCGGGGACACCCGGCCCGCCCCGACGACCCGGCTCCACGACCCGGCTCCACGACCCGGCTTCCCGGCGAAAACCCTACCGGATCCGACCCGAATCGCGACCCGGCCTTCCGCCGCCCCGGCAATTTGCGGAATCCCTACCCAGTTCCCGATCCGGGTCCGACCCGACAACTCAGGGTCGCGACCTGGAAAATCGAGAACCCTAGGGTTTTCAAATCGCGGCGCCGAGGAGGGAGAGGACCGAGGCGCGGCGGCGACGGCGGCGGCGACAGTAGCGATGATTGGACTATGGAGAGGGAGATGGCGACGGCGACAGCGACAGCACGATACCTGTTCGTGGCAACGGCGCGACGGGGGTGGCGACGACGGCGAGACCCACGCGAATCCCTTCCCCTCCAGCTTCTCTCTCTCTCTCTCTACTTCCCCCTCTGGCAAGGCCCGGATTCGCGGGTTGCTATTCCTAGGACCCCCTGAAGTCTCTCAGTGGGGTGTCCAAGGATGCAGCCCTAAATCCGGCTCTCTCTCTCTCTCCTTCCCCCTCCGGCGAGGCTCGGATCCACGGGTTGCGAGTCCTCGGACCCCCCCTGAAGTCTTTTAGTGGGGTGCCCGAGGCCTACGACTTTGAATCGTCCCCCTTTCTCTACCCTCTCCTCCGGCGAGCCTCAGATCCTTGGCCGTTCGACCTCGGACCTCCCCTGAAGTCTCTTAGTGGGTTGTCCGAGGTTTGCAAGCCTTAGATACGACTCTCCCTCTCTCTGTGTGTGTCTTGGCTGTTGGGATTGACGGTCTATTTATAAGCCAAGGGGCGGCCGGTCGACGAAGTTCGACCGTCGGTCGCCACAGCCTTTGCCGGCCGAACCGGCATCCCATCCGACGCCAGCCGCCCCCTGCTCCACGTGCGTCGTCGCCGCTCCTCCTCCCTTCTGCTCCGGCATCGCACCCCCCTGCGCGTGCGCTGCAACTGCGAGAGGAAGAAGAAGACCCGGCTGGGCTGGGCTGAGGCGAAAATGGGCCTCACGAGCCCATGCGAGGGCTTTTCTGCTTTTTTATGCTTTTTTCTGTTTTTTCATATATTTTTTATCCGAAAAAGATAAAAAATAAATAAAAAAAATAAAGTAAAACCTAATTAATTAAAAGGAAATTTTAGGCGTCAACATACGCAATTCGAATCTTGGTAGCTATGATTGTTACTTTAATGATTGCACACCCGCAATACGACCTCACATATTAGTGGATAAGTATAAAATCAATCTAAACTGCCTGCCAAAAAATCATTTTGTTAAAATGAACAAGATTAGGTACCGAAAGGGCACTAATTGATCAATTAGTGTAATTAAGTCCCCGACTCTAGATTCTCTAGTTGCGTGGTACATTTTCATGCTTTACTTGGTTTCTAGCCGACCCCATTAGGCTAGTGGCGACTCCTTTTGTGCAAAATTCCTAAAAGAAATATCCCAATGTTGTATGAGCTTGGGAGAGCCCGCGCCTAATCATGGGTCTTAGGCCCGTCCTTTAGGCAATACCCCTAAACATGTTCCCTCCCCTCGAGGGTAGGTCGCGACAAAAGGCAAGCCCAACAACAACCGAAAGCGGAACGTCGTACTCAAGGGTTGGTGGAGCAATTTCTGAAATTAAAGCCACCCATGTTTATTAGAATGGGGAGTCCTAAAGAGACAAAACAATCAATTGATGGGATAGAGAGGATCTTCCAACTATTGAATTGCAGCGACACAAAGAAGATAACCCTGGCAAAGTACCAATTGGAATGAAACGCCAAACATTGGTGGAGGGCTTCTAGAGACACAATCTTCTCATCTGGTATTGCAATAACATGGGATGATTTTGTCAGGACTTTCAACAAAAAGCATTTTTCTGACTGTGCCGAGGATAAGAAAATAACAGAATTTGTCCAATTGGAACAAAAGGAGCGGACAATAGACCAATATGAAGCCAAGTTTTTTGAACTATCAAGGTATGCTCCTAAGTTGGTAGAAAATTGAGAGGAAAAAGCTAAGAGATTTTTGAACGGCCTAAGAACGAGCATTAGGAGGCAATTGGTGCCTCTGAATATAAAGGATTATAATGAAATTTATGAATGGGCCTAGCTTGTGGAACAAGAAGTAATAAGAGAACAATTGGAAAGCAAGAAACGAATAG
This sequence comes from Eucalyptus polyanthemos subsp. polyanthemos, assembly GCA_017140185.1. Classification (NCBI taxonomy): domain Eukaryota; kingdom Viridiplantae; phylum Streptophyta; class Magnoliopsida; order Myrtales; family Myrtaceae; genus Eucalyptus; species Eucalyptus polyanthemos. Next base: position 29,399,213 of record CM029462.1, read on the forward strand.
AATCAAGGCGACAAATGACACTAAGTGACACCCGACGTGGTAAAAGACCCTATCCAACCCAAGAGCTACCTTGGGATCCTAAGAAGAAGCAGAATTTTGAAAATTATGGAAGGACCAAGAATGGTCACGCCACAGGTAAATTGCCATATCTAAATAATCATGTCAAAGGTGTGGTAAACAAAATGGGCTAGGACCCTGCCCAGATCACCATAAGTGTTTTGGATGTGGGCAAAAGGGTCACTTTAGGAGGAACTATACCTAAGGCGGACCGCAGTTGAACGTTGATCCAACGTAACATATGCAACAACGTGCAGGCGGACCACCTCCACAAGGAAATCCATAGAGGTCGTCGGCATAAGGATGGGTGTACGCGGTCACCCAAGAAGAAGCGGAAACTTCCAAAGACGTTATCTCAGGTACAATTTCTTTAAATGACAAGAAGGCTTATGCATTATTTGATATGAGTGCTATATATTCTTTTGTGTTTGAAAGATATAGACAATTGGGTGAAATAGAAACCAAACCCCTTGATACACCTCTCCATATTTCTACACCGCTGAAAGATGCGGTATTGTCTACATTAGTATGCAAAAAATGTAAGATATCTATAGGTGGACAAGATCAGGAAATAGACCTAGTAGTGATAGTCATGTATGACTTTGACACCATCATAGGAATGGATTGGCTCTGTAAACAGTGGACTAGGGTAGATTGTTATAGAAAGATGATTCAGTTCAACCCACTTAATCAGCCTAGTTTTGAATTTTACAGAGACCAGACAAACCCCTCAATGGCCCTTATTTCGGTAGTAGAGGCACATGCACTTCTTAACGAAGGATGTTAAGGATACCTGGTAGTAGTAAAGGACCATACTAAAAAAGAAGCCAAACTCGATAAAATTCGAGTGGTTCAGGAATTTCCAAACGTATTTCCTGAAGAACTACCTAGACTACCACCATAACAGGAAATTGAGTTCGTAATCGAACTAATGCCTGGAACTGAACCAATATCAAAAGCCCCGTATAGAATGGCTTTAGCGGAACTAAAGGAGCTGAAAGTACAATTGGAAGAATTACTCGATAGGGGATTCATTAGGCCAAGCGCATCCCCATGGGGTGCACCAATTTATGTTTGTAAAGAAGAAGGATGGGTCAATGCACCTTTGCATTGACTATAGGCAATTGAATCAAGTGACAATAAAAAATAAGTACATGTTGCTTAGAATTAACAACCTATTTGACCGGTTGCATGGAAGTTCAATCTTTCCTAAGATAGACTTAAGGTTAGGGTATCGACAGTTAAGAATTAAAAAGGAAGACATCCCTAAAATTGCATTTAGGACTCGTTATGGATATTACGAATTGCTAGTTATGCCATTTGGATTGACAAATGCCTCGGCTACATTCATGGATCTAATGAATAGGGTATTCAAACCCTACTTGGATCAATTTGCAATCGTCTTTATTGACGATATCCTAATATACTCAAAGGGGCCAGAAGAACACAAGTGACACCTGAGAATAATACCACAAACCTTTAGTGACCATAAATTGTATGTCAAATTTAGTAAGTGTGAATTCTGGTTGGACCGAGTAGTATTTCTAGGCCATGTAGTATCAGGAGAATGAATCTCGGTGGGCCCCGCGAAGGTTGAGATGATGATGATGATGATGATTTATTTTATATATATATTATGTTTTAAATTTAATTTAATTAATTTTTATATTAATTATTTTTTAATTTAAAACAACATTTTTTGGCAATGTCTAGTCACATCAGCGTGCAAAACAACGTCGTTTTGCACTAAGCTCGCTAGAAAATTACCACGTCAGCATTATCCATTTTGCTCCGATTTTGGCACTTAATTGTTACTTTCCTAACTTTTGACACTTAAAAGTCCCTTTGGGCCAAGTTTTGGCACTCTTGAAGTCCTTGTGTCATTTATTACATCAGCACCTCTAAGGGAGGAAAAGGAGAGGATTCATATGACTTCATCAGTATTGATCAATTCAAAGACAAACCGGCTAAAATCATATATGCAATTTCGATTGTAATATAGATATTTTAAATTCTATATAAAGACTTAAACCTTTCCTTTTCTTTCATAATATAGGAGCCAAACGATTGGTTTCTTCATGGCTCTAATTGGTCTCTGGCCTTTGTGGCATCTAGTACAGTGACGTGGCCTCATCATGTGAGTCTTCCCAATGAATAATATCATTCATAGTGTTTCTGTACGACCTAAGGTTTTCACACTTCCCACTTTAAAAAGGGAAAACATAAAGAAAAATGAAGAAAAGTGAGCCATGAATTAAAAAGTAGCTTTTTTTTTTTTTTCTAACTCCAAGAGACTTTGCATTTATCTTTTTTACTGAAAATTGAAAGGAGGGCCTAGGAACTTTTTGTCTGGCTTTGGTCTATGGATCGAGTGTAATCACTGCGGAGTGGTTCAGGAGAGTATGTTCTTTGTTGATTACAAGAATGACCTGACGTAAGTGATATTTCGCATAATATGCTTTAGCCAAGGGCAAAACATGAAATTTCATGGCTAAACTTTGAAAATAAAAGCTGCCGGCTACTTATAATTAATGAAATGTAGATACATCTAATGCTATAATTGGAAAAGTAAGGTAGGTTTCACTTTTTTGATATTTTATAATTACCATGGTATAAAAAATATAGAGATTGAATTGACCCATTGTGCTCATTTTATTAATTGATTACTTGATTTACATGTTTTGTAATAACTCGCTGAATCCACTTTATTAAATGACCATCAACTTCCTCCCAAATTGATTAATTTTTCCTACTACTTTTTTTTTTTTAATATCTTTTGTACACTAACACTCAGCATCATGCTGGCGCTTTGGACGTGCTTTAACTCGAATGTCTACACATTTGAAAAGGCAACAAAGCTGAGAAAAGGGTTGAACACGCTGTTACATGCTTCTCGGCAAAGCTTCTCGGCGAAGGAGTCTTATAACCTAAGTTGGACTGACACGCAATACGACACGACACGTTGACACGTTATTTCTCAAAAATAGAGAATCCGACACGTTGTATATTAAATTAATATTTTTTGTTTTTAATTAATTTAATTCAAATTCAGTACTTTTATTTTTCAAAACCATTTTTTAATCTCATTTATTTATTTTCCGATTAAAAAAAAAAATCCCCACTAGGGTCCACCCCCACTCCCTTCTTTCATTTCCCCCCACCCCCAAATTTATTTTCTTTCCCTCCCCACCACCTGATAGACAAGCTGTCACTTCCCCTCCCCCCAAAATTAAAAGTCACGCCATCACTGATGGCCCATCAGAGTCCTCCTTTTTATTATTATTATTATTATTATTATTTTCGAGTTTCTTATCAAAAACCCTAGCTCCTTTACCTCCTCCTCATCGCTCCTCTTCCTCTCGATCCTTCTCCTCCTCCTCCTCCTCGCCGCATGACCCCCTTCCTCTCCTCTTCCTCCTGATCCTTCTCCTCTCCTCCTCGCCGCACAACCGCCTTCCTCTCCTCTTCCTCTCGATCTCTGCTTGCTCTCGGTCCTCATCACAATTGTTTACCGCCTCACCTTTAGCCATTTCTCCCTCGCAACTGCAGCCTCATCGCCAATCCATCGTAGCATCACAATGGCGGCCCCACCTCAATCTATGCTCTTTCTCTGGCCGTCTCTTGCCGCCACGGGCTCACCGTCGCTCGCAGCCTCGTCTCTGCTCCCTCGCCCTCACCTCCACCCTCCATTGTCTTTTCGGACATGCGTGTCGAAACGTGTGGAGCAAAAGTTGACCACGTGTCGGAAAATCCAACACGTGTTGACCGCGTGTCCGACCGTGTCGACGTGTTCGACACGCTCCAACACGTGTCGGACACGACATGGAAGCACGGGCAACGTGTCCATGCTACCTAGCTTATAACAATTGTCAAGAGGGACAAAGACTTCACTGGCTCCCTTAATATGCTACAAAACCAAACTACCCTTATGCTTTCCATGTGTCTCCACCAAGTTCACTATTCACCTCCTGCAAATGCACTTCAGTTTGCCCAGTGTACTAACACCTTCACCTTCAGCTGGGTGTTGCTGATCAACAAGATCTCTCTCTCTCTCTCTCTCTCTTCGGAGGTTAACTAGATGCAGTTGGTTGCAGAAGTTTGTGAAAATCGCTAAGCAAGAAACAACAAAGTCACTTCAACAACTCCTCCGGTGAGCAACCTAGGCGAACTTTACACTTTTTTTTTTTTGAGCTGAACTTTACATGGTATTCATGCAAAAGATATGTCGATCTAATATCTGTCTCGGGCCTTGGGCAACAAGGATGAAAGGTGGTTGTAATCGGTTTTTCAAAGGATAAACTCATGAGCTCCGTGCAAGTGAACTCACAAAATTTAGTCCCTTGGATTTCCCGGCTCCATATGAATCCTGTCCCACTAAACCCAAGGATCGAGGTTTCGGGGGTGAACATGCATTCTGTGCAATCATGACACTTACTTCTTTAGTAAGTTACCAAGCATTATAAGGAATTCCAAATAATGGCCAAAGAAAGAAAAATTAACCGGAGTGTACATCTTTGAAGATTGCCATTTTTTTATTTATTTCCTTATCTTTTCATCAAGAAATTACGCTAAGATATTAGGTGATTTTTTTTTTTTCAATTTTGAGTTGTTTTCCGATTTTATATTTAAGATTTAGGATGTTCGTTTTTCTTATTATTAATATATTTCTTATTTTATGCTCAGAATTTCACTAAATTGTTTTTAACTTGTTCATGTCTAATCATTTCCAATGCGTTGTCACTTGTTGGAAATTCTAAAATATCGCAAGCTATATAGCATCAACACGCAACACGGACACGTGACACGATACATTTACACACACGCCATACGTCATTTCTAAAAAATAGAGAATTCCGACACGTTGCGGACACGTTATATATTAAATGAATATTTTTATTTTTAATTAATTTGATTCAAATTCATAAATAAATAATTAATTAAAAAAGAGTCTATAATAAATTTACACTAATAATATTAATAAATCAATTCATTAGAAATTCGAAAGATATATTCATAATTAATGCGAAACATGTTTTTAACTTTAACAAAAGTTATTGATGAAATTAATGGCTAATAAGAAATTAGAATCAATTTATTTAAATAAATCCATGATTTTCTGACCAAAATTTAGCATTATTCAAAATTCAATACTTTTATTTTTCGAAATTATTTTTTATTCTCATTTATTTAATATTTTAATTAAAAAAAAAAAAAAACCCCAAAGGTCCACCCTTCTTTCCGTCGTCCATTTCCCTCCCCACCACCTGACAGACAGCCTGTCATTTCCCCTCCCCCAAATTCAAAAGTCACGAATCAGTCCCCCTTTTTTTATTACCTTTTAGTTCCCTCAGCAAAAACCTCAGCAAAAACCCTAGCCACCCTCCTTTTCCTTCTCCTTCTCACGGCTGGCCGCACGACCCCCTCCCCTTCCTCTCCTCTTCCTCTTCCTCTCGATCCTTCTCCTCCCCCTCCTCCTCGTCGCACGACCACCTTCCTCCTCCTCGTCGCCGATCCATCGCAACAGTGGCGGTCCTCGCCTCAGTTTCTGCTCTCTCTCGCCGTCGCGTGGTCCGTTGCGTGGCTCTCTCTCTTCTTTCTCTCTGTTCGGCTCTTTCTCTGGCCGCCTCTCGCCGTCGCTCGCGGCCTGTCTCTCCTCCCTCGGCCTCCCTCGCCAGAGTCGCCTCCACCCTCCATCGTCTTCCGGATGACCGCGTGTCCGACCGTGTCCGAGCGTGTCGACGTGTCCGACACGCTCCGACCCGTGTCGGACACGACACGGAAGCACGGACAACATAGATTGCAGGTGAGAACAACAATGATGAATGAGTTGGACAAGATCAGCGAGTTACCAGGGCACATAATGGACCAAATCCTGTCGCGCTTGCCGATTAAAGACGCAGTGAGGACTAGTATTTTGTCAAGAAAGTGGAGGTACAAATGGTCCTCTGTTCCACAACTTGTGTTTGACGACCAATGTACCAGCACCGGGGGAGTTCCTTCTCTTCAACCATCTCCGCAAGAAAATTTGGTGAAGATAATTGACAAGGTTCTCTTGCTTCATACTGGCCCAATACAGAAGTTCGATCTCTCCCATAAAGGAATATGCGCCTCGAGTGACATTGACCACTGGATTCTTCATCTATGCAGAGTCTCCGTCAATGAAATCATACTTGACATCTGGCAAGGGCAATATTACAAGATTCCCACCTCCTTATTCAAGTGCCAGGACTTGATTCATTTGGAACTGTACAGATGTTTGGTGAAAATCCCATCGACGTTTGAAGGATTCAAGATCTTGGAAAGTTTGGATCTTCAAGTTGTTGAGCTGTCTCCAGACGAGCTTGAGGCTTTGATTTCTCGCTGCCCCCTACTAAAACGTTTGACGTTGAGGGGCTTGGACGGTATTAAGCAAATTAATGTCGAAGTTGGCAACCTCGAGTGGCTTGAAGTTGAAGGAGCTTTACAGGATGTCGCTTTCGGTGTTATGAACCGTTTGAAGTCGGTCAGAATAGACTTCTCTGATGATATTGGTAACAAATGTGGACCCGGCGATGCCAACTCCACCAATTTGCACAAACTCTTCCAAAATTTGCCCAAAATTCGGAGTCTCAAGTTTGAAAATTACGCACTCAAGGTACATTTTAAGCGAGCAAATTCCAAAATTTGTTAGGACTCCGTTCGTTATTATTTTTGGGATGGAAAATATGTTGGTTCTATAACTGAATCCTTGGTATCTATTGACACTTGATTTTGCCTGATTTGTGCAGTATTTGGCTATTGGAAATGTTCCACAGGCACCGCCTAATGAACTCATTCATTTGAAGTACCTCTTCTCATGCATAGACTTCAATAGTACGGAGGAGATTTTGACTGTTATGTGCTTGATCAGAAGCTCTCCTAAGTTGAAACATGTAGACTTTCGGGTGAGTCTGATCATTGAGATTATAGTCTAGTGTACTAATCTTATATTTTTTTTGAAACTATTATCACAGATCATAGTCAATTATATTGTCAGATTTTCCCACAATCTTTTATGACTTGGCAAAAAATTGGAAGCGCACGGTGAACCAAACTGAAAGTACAATGATCTGTCGCTATAGTCTTAAGTGGATTTTACTCAATAAGTGGTATGCTATAACATATCATAATGAAACAAATCGACGAATCCTTTTCTATTTAGTGAAATTATTCATCATTTAAAGAAAGATGAATGGATATCAGAAGATTGTTGCTTCCTTTGTATCAAGTCTTAGATTACATGTTAGGTATAATTTGATTTGATTTGATTTGATTTTCGGTGATCATATGTTACCCTGGTGCTTTTGATCATGGATTTGAGGAAAATGAGAACTAATCTGTACTCTATAGTGATTAAATTATTCATTCTCAGAATAAATGACGGTATAGTAATCTGTTTTAGCCAAAAAGAAAAGAAATTGTGATACGGGGATCACAATAAAGGAAATAAACAAATTGAGCTCTCTGTCTCTCTTGATAAAATGACTAGATTAAGCTCTCTCGCCATTCATCTCTGTGTTAAACTTGCTCTTTGATTGCAAAAACCACAGAATCGTGCCAAGGATCAACAGACTTCAACAATTGGGACAATGGCCGACTTTTGGGAAGATCACCGTGCGAGTTGCTTGGAACAGGTACAAGTTATATCGATGAATGGGTTTTCTGGCAGTGAGCCAGAGCTGGAATTTATAAAGTTTCTGCTTACTAGCTCGCCGAACCTACAAAAAATGACGATCCGGCCTGAATCCACGAGTGGAGAAGGCAAGTTGCTGAGGGAGTTGCTGCGGTCCCGGCGAGCCTCAACACAAGCGGAGGTGATCTTTATCTGATTCTGTAGATCCGGAAGCCAACCCTCGTTAAGATTGAATCCCACACGGGAGTAACAATCACTGCAACTGTTTTGCTATGCTGTGTAGAACTTGAAAAAATCATTAGACAATTTTTTTTCGTATTACTAAGAAAAATGAAAATTTTCTTTGTTCATCTTGTGTTAGCCTCTCATAAGGACTTTCATTCTCATCCAATATATAGTCATATTTGGAAGCAACTGGTTGCTTTTCTTATGGCCGGATTGGCCCTCTGGCTTTGATTATACTAGTCTTCGCACTGAATAATGTAACCCGTAGGTTTTTTTTTCTGGGTTGGGTCTTAATATATTAATGTGCTACATCTTTCACATTCTCAAATTTACAAAAGGTAATTGAAAAGAAAGATGAGCCAGGAAGAGTATAGTGTGAGTATAGTGTTTTTTTGGGTAATCTGAAGACTTCTCAGCATTTATGTTTGAGAAATGCAAAGAAAACGCCGCTGTCACCCTATGGAAAGTGACGGTCTACTTTTGGCCACAAAATCTTTCCCTGGGAACCGAATGACTTTTGGTCCGTTTTCTGAGGATGTGACCTTTTTTTTTTCAGTCGGTAAAGCTTTCTTTCGTTATCAAAATGTCAAAGGTCCCAAACAAGGACAATCTAAAGACAGAAGAGCCCATAGGACTTGCGGTGGCGCACAAAGCCAGTTTTGTGGAAGACGGCCTAGTCTAAGAGATTTGGCAGCCCAGTCGGCCACTCTATTTGCAACCCTAGGACAATGGGCTACAATAAACCATGGATGGGCCTCTAAAATTTCTAAACAATCCAAGATAAGTAACGTTCCTCCCAATTGCAACTATCTGTTGACTTGCTTATCAGAGTGCTTATCACATCCAGCCGATCTGATTCAACACAGATCACATTGTGCGAGACTTTACTGTCCTTACTGAACTGGAGAGCTTCGTGGATGGCTGGGGTTTCCACCTGAGCCGCTGAAGACCCCTTAACTAGTTTAGCAAACCCAGTAATAATATTTCCTTTATGATCTCTACAGATGCCAGCGATCGCTCCATCCGTCGAGCCTTCGATGAAGGAGCCATCAACATTGAACTTTAGGGATCCTTCGGCTGGTGGGATCCACGATTGAGAAATAGTAAGCATTTGTTCCAGGGTTGTTTTTGTACTATGGGTGTTCCATCTATTGAAATTAGCATACAAAATCTCAGCTAATTCCACTCTATCCGCTATGTTTGGTAAAATACCTTTAAAAACCGAGTTGTTGCAGGATTTCCAAATACACTAGAGAGTCGTCGCCACCAATTCCATCCAAGGTAAATCTGCTCCAACTGTGAATTTAATCAACCAATCATCAAGACATGAAATTTCCTGATTATTGATTTGGATTTTCAAGCGAGGGTCAGTCCATACATACTGCGTCCTGGGACAAAGGATGTGACCTTCTTTAAAACACCAGTTTATTTACCCAGATTACATAGAGTCGTGCAAAAATAAATATTAAAAAAAATTACTACATCAAAGACAATTTTCTGCGAGTTTAAGAAATATTATTTTGCTTGATATTTGTTAGATTGGAACTTCCAAGGTTTGTGTCATTTTGTAATGTTGCTAACACATTATAATATACAAAGCCAACACAAGTATTTACATGACTACCATACCACACTTTATGTTTAAATTTTTTCACTCGAGCTGGAACAATACTGTTTGTTCTGGTCATGATTACCTCATTTTCACAGTTTTAAAAAAATTTGCTACTAGCTTGAAATTTTGGGGAGACTAGCTAGTCTACAAAAGCAACAATTCAAACACGAGTAACATGGAATTAGAGATGTGATTAGAATTTAAGACGAATTTGACTTCTTAGATTATACAATTTTACTTGAACAAATCTTATCTTTTACTAAGTTTCTATGCATTTTCTCATATATCAGCCTATTAATTGGAGTTAACGAAACATTTTGTCTCACTCTTTAGGCTATGATTCTTCATTTGTTAGTGTGAAGTCTGAAATCTGTCACATACGTAGCAATACATTGATGTAACATTTTACTTTCTAAAATCAATTAAAATTTGCATTTCCCTTTTGAAAATTGTGCACAATATTTTACTAATTAATTTTAGTGTAAAGCATGAGACTTAAAATAAATATGAAAAATGGGTTTAGCTTTTGTGTTTTTACAGCATAGGGGCCATTTTTGGTAATTAGCTTTGGAAGTTTTATATTCCGGTTGCCAAAATGAGTCCACCTAGCATAATATGAGAATTATGGTCACAAGAACACCGTTACACAATTCAGTGTAATGGTGACTAGCTGCACTCATCAATTTTTTTAGGGGAGATAATTTTACTTATGGCTTTGTAATCCTCCTCTTCTTCTTCTTCTTCACAAGCTTCGTAATCCTTTCAAAAATTGAAGACAGAAGACATGCGAGGAGACAAGTAGAAGACGACAGAGTTGGAAAAGGGGTGGGGCACTTTCAAAACCTTGTTGACGAAGGAGTTCTAAAGTAAGTAACTTGTTACATAAGGGGTTGCTTTTGGCTCTGTTCAATTTTCCACTTTAAAAAGCGAAACCGGCTTCCCTTGTTTCCCTGTCTCATCACTTCACTACTTCCCTTCCTGCATTTAGAACTTCCTTTTGCTCCATACAATTGCACTTCATCTCTCTCTCTCTCTATCAAAGGTTGATCGATTCCATCGCTAAACAAGAGCAGTTCCTCCGGGGAGCATTGTACCCGAACTTTACCTTTTTTTCTTTTTAGCTGAACTTCACATGTATTTATTTATGCAGAAGTAATATGAATTTACTCTGACATCTGTCTCGGACCTTTGGCAAGAAGGTTTTTTTTTTTGGTCGGTCAGAAAGTAATAATGGTGGATTTTTTAGAGGACAAACTTACTGAACCCCAACTCCGTGCATGTGCAATCACAGAATATAGACCCCCTTGAATTTGGCGACTTCAAATGAGTCCCAATTGATCCAAGGATCGAGATTTTAATTTTAGGGTCCATTCGTTTCACAGAAAATTGGTCATTTCTGGAAAATATTTTCTCGGAAGTCATTTTCCAGGAAAATGACAATATTTTCTGGTGTTCGGCTAAAATCTGAAAATGTTTCGGAAAATATTTTCTGGTGTTCGGTAAAAAAAATATTTTCTAAGACTTCATCACTTAGGCATGCATTACTTACTGACCTATAAATTCATCAAATATGAACTTGCCTTTAAATCCATGCAAGCTTGCTTCATATATTTATTTCCTCATTGTCACCAAATGCTCATCTACTCTAAAAAATGTTCGTATGGATTTAATAGAAAAGTAAAAGAGAAAAGAAGCAAAGCATGTAGAGCCCTAATGAGAATCTTCCAGTTGAGTGACCTATTCTCCCCCTGTGTCTTTTGTATTCTAATAAACAACAAAAAAAAAAAACAAAAAAAGAGGTAAAGCATGTAGAGTCCTTTGCTTGAGCAATGTACAACTGTAGGGTAGAGTAAATAAAGAAAATTATAAACAAGAGTGCAGAGCATGAGCTTGAGATCGACGAGCTCGAGATTCACCTAGCAACGGCCGACGACTAGCCAAGAAAGAACAAGATGGGAAACAAAGAAAAGAAAAAGAAAAAGAAAAAGGAAATTAAAAATAATTCGAATAAAAAAAGAAAAGAAAAATTAAAAAATAATTAGAATAAAAAGAGAAAAGAAGAAGAAGAAAGGGGAGGAGGAAGTGAGGATTTATAAAGGTGTGAGATAAGAGAAATCAAGTGAAGAAAATGTTTTCCACTTTACAAAAATGGAAAACATTTTCCCTAATTTAGAAAAAAAATTTCTTTCATGGAAAACATTTTCCCCAAAGAATTCATTTTCCGTGAAACGAACGCCGGAAAATCCGAAAAACGTTTTCCCAAAATTTATTTTTTGCAAAACGAACGGAGCCTTTGTGTTGAAAACGCATCATGAGCACTCATGAAAGTTCTTTAGTGAGTTACCATGCGTTATAGGGGATTCCAGTTGATGACCAAAAGAGCAAAAAACTTACACGGAGGGTACATATTCGAAGATTACAACTTTTATTTATTTCCTTATCTTTTTATCATAAAAATTACGTTAGGATGATAGGTGATTTTTTTATAAAAAAAATTGAGTAGCTATCCATTTTTATATATAAGATTTAGTATGTTTCTTTTCTTACCAGTTAATATATCTCTTATATTATACTTAGAATTTCATTAAAATGTTTTAATTTATTCGCATCTAACCATTTCCAATATGTCACTGTTTGTTAAAAATTTCAAAGTATTGCAGGTAAGAATAAGAATGATGAATGAGTTGGACAAGATCAGCCAATTACCGAGGCACATAATGGACCAAATCCTGTCGCGTTTGCCAATTGAGGATGCAATGAGGACTAGTATTTTTGTCAAGAAAGTGGAGGTACAAATGATCCTCTATTCCACAACTTGAGTTTGATGACCAATGCAGGAGGTCCTTTCTCTTCAACCATCTCTACATGAAACTTGGCAAAGATAATTGACAAGGTTCTCTTGCTTCACACTGGCCCAATACAGAAGTTCATGCTCTCTCACGAAGAATTTTGTGCCCTGAGTGACATTGACCACTGGATTCTTCATCTATCCAGAGTGTCCGTCAAAGAAATTGTACTCGACATTTGGAAAGGGCAATATTACCAGATTCCCACCTCCTTATTCAATTGCCTGAACTTGATTCATTTGGAACTGTACAGATGTTTGGTGAAAATCTCGTCGAGGTTTGCAGGACTTAAGAACTTGGAAAGTTTGGATCTTCGACACATTGAGTTGTCATCGGACGGGCTTAAGGCTTTGATTTTCTCTCTGCCCCCTCCTAAAACGTTTGAAGTTGAGGAACTTAGAGGGGATTTAAGCAAATTAACATTAGAGCTGGCAACCTCGAGTGGCTTGATGTTGGAGAAGCTTTTCAGGATGTCGCTTTCAGTGTTATGAACAGTTTGAAGTCGGTCACGGTTGGTTTCTCTGATGATATTGCTAACAAATATGGACCCGGCAATGCCAACTCGAACAAATTGCACAAACTCTTCCGAAATCTGCCCCAAATTCAGAGTCTCAATCTTGAAAATTACTCACTGAAGGTACATTTTAAGTGCATAAATTCTGAAATTTGTTACGACTCTATTCACTATTATTTTTTGGGATGAAAATATGTGTGTTCTATTACTAAATCGTTGGTATGCCTTGATTTTGGCTGATTTTTGTACTATTTGGCTGTTGGAGATGTTCTACAGACGCCACCTAATGAACTCGTTCATATGAAGTACCTCTTCTCATGCATAGACTTAAATAGCGTGAAGGAGATTTTGACTATTATGTGCCTAATCAGATGCTCTCCTCAATTGAAACATCTCGACTTCCGGGCGAGTGTGATCATTTATTGTTCAGCGGACTAATTTGATATTTCTTTGAAACTATTATCAAAGATCTTATTTAGGTATTTACGTGATCTTCTCAACAAATTTTTGTTACTTGGCAATAGTGAGTCAAACTTAAAGTCTCTATCACTGTAGTCTAAATGTATTTTACTGATTAAATTGTATGCTTCAATATATCATAATGAAACAAATTGGCGAAACCTTTTTTATTTAGCAAAAGTGTTCATAATGAAGGCCAAGATAAATGAGTATCACAAGACTGATGCCTCCTTTGTATCAAGTTTTAAAATATATGTTGGAAGTAATTTCATTTCATTTGATTTTTAGTGATCATCGTATTACCTCGGTGCTTTTAATCGTCGAATCTGATGAAAAAGAGAGCTAATCTACACTTTACAGCGACCATATTATACATTCTCAAAATAAATGACGGTATAGTAATCTGGTTCACCCGAAAAAGAAGGATATTGCAATTTGGGATCTTATTCATAAAGCAAATAGACAAATCAGGTTCTCTGCTCTCTTAATTAAATGACCAGATTAAGCTCTCCCTATGCATTGTTATGTTAAAGTTGATCTTTGATTATTAAACACAGTCTCGTGCTGGGAATCGACAAAGTACATGGATCGGGACAATTGCCGATTCTTGAGAAGACCACCAGGCGTGTTGCCTAGAACAAGTACAAGTTGTATCGATGGGTGGAATTTTTGGTAGTAAGCCAGAGCAAGAAATGATGAAGTTTCTGCTTGCTAGTTCACCGAAACTACGAACGATGACGATCAGGCCTAATTCCACAAGGGCAAGTTGCTCAGGGACTTGCCATGCTTCCGGCGAGCCTTGGCTCAAGAAGAAATGATCTTTCTCGACCTAGTTGATCGGGAAGCCTACCCACATTAAGATCGAATCACACATGGGATTAATAGGAACTGCAATGTTTTACTATGCTGAGTGGAAAATGAATAAACTGCGCCGCAGAGTTTGTGTATTACTCAGAAAAATGAGAATCCTCTTCTTTCATCTTGTGTTAAGTCTATTGTAAGGAGTTCTTCATTACATATATGTTTAGTGGTTTGCAACTTTCATCATCATTTTGGAAGCGTTAATGGGTGCTCTTCTTATGCCCTGGTTGGCTCTGGCCTCTGCAGGGACCTTCATTTAAATGAAAAAATGTATTGATCTTATACGATTTTAACTCAACTTAAAGAAAAACGGAGTTTTTGTAAAATCCATTTCATTTTCATTTTCTTCTAAATTTTTAACTCATGCAATTGACTCACTTACCAACAACGAGACTTTGTAAAGCATGTAATGGTTGAACATATACATTATGCATTTCAACTTTCATGAAGGACTTGAGACCAAATAAGTACATTTGTGAACTCAATTTCATCAAAACAGAATTTAGATCAATATAGGGCAAACTGTCCTATGTTCAGACCTAAGTGACTTTGATCTAGTTAATCAAGTCTAAAAATTCCAAAAAAAAAAAATACAAAGCATGACGCACACTAATAAGACCAACTTTTATGAAGGAAAGTTCTTAGAGAAATTAACACATAGATCAGTAAAAAATGACAAAATCATAGATCAATACGGAACAGGCTGACCTAGGCTCAAATTTGAGTAAATTTGACCTAGTTAAACACGTCCAAAAATCACAAGAAAATTATAGCACATGTACAAGATGATTTGGAACAAAACTTGTGCAGGAAAGATCATCCAGAAATCACCACAGAAGGCTACATGAAAATAGTAAAATCTCATTTCAGAACAAGAATAGAACTAAAAATCCACGTAAACTACTGCAGAATCGCTCATCTTCGGAGGTGTTTTTTGAGAGTCAAATGACACTCGATTGGGGTGTACGACCTATCAATTCAAAGCTTATGACACATACTAACTAATGCTAAGAGAACTTGAGTCAAAATAAGGTCGTTTCGGACCTCATTTTGGCTAAAACAATATATTATTCCTATGGCTATGAAATTATAGATTCAAGCAAAATCAATCACAATCATTCAAGTTCATTATTCAAGAACACTCAATTGCAGCCAATCATCATCCAAATCTATCATCTAATATCTAATTATCACATATTTACTTAAAATTGAACCCTAGCCCCAACCAGCTAATCCGGCCTTGCTTCAAGGGGTTTGAGATCGAGATCATTACCTTTATTGCATTTTTATCCATTTTGATTGAAATTGATCAAATTTTTCACCAGAACCTCAATCAAACCTCCACAAATCGCCAAGGACTAGATTTGGACAACAAGGAACATCTTTGAAAGGTGGCTGAATCGCCTATAGCGAGGGAAAACAGAACTAATCCAAAACTGGATCAATTTGGATGCCGCCGAAAGAGATTGAGTGGATTAAAATCTGATTGGTGGTCGATCGGCTGGTTCCTCACCGCAACTAAGTCAAGGACCTTCAACATGAGTGATTGTCGGTGATTGGAGGTGCCGGTGAGCTCTGGTGGTCATTGGTTTGGTCAAAAATAGAACCGATCCCTCTTAGGCCGATTTTAAGGTTACCGAGAGAAATCAAGCTGCCATACAAGGGGAAATCAATAAACGCCTAACTTCCATTGGAAGAAAGGAAGGATGAGGTTCATCATAGGGGCTAGCAATGGCCTGAGAGCTGCTGATTCAAGGCCAGCGAGCGGCGGCCAAAGAGAAGGCTAGTTTGAACAGGTTGAAGAGAGAGAGGAAAGGAGAGAGCAATGGGTGGGAAATAACAAAAGAGAGAGAGAGAGATTGATGAGAGAGAAAGATTTTGTCCCAAAATGAAGACCCCTAAAATGGAGGGGAAATTTGACTTATATACTCTCCAAGTTAAGCTATTTCGGCTATCGACGATCAAAATTTTGATCCAACGGTCAAAAATCAATTTCGAAGGTTATATCATGATCTCAAGGTGTCAAGTAATTGATCTAGTGGGTTTGATTTGTAAAAACCCAAGCCAAAATCGAACGTTACATCGAAATGTCTGATTATGGGTTAATATGCAATTTGATGAAATTCAAGGATCAATCTGTAAAATTTCGAAAAAATGAAGGTGCAGAAGTGAAACTGGCATTGAGAGGATTCCAAAACTAGTCACTGGAGGTCAGGAACCTGCTAGCAAAGGGTTGAACCAGCCATCCCTACCGGCAACCGGTCAGACCAATTTAGTTTACTTCAGCCAATTTTTGACCGGTTATTGATCGACTTGGTCCGGTTCTGGCTATTTCGTCCACTTGAGATCCCTATGGGTCTAAAATGTATGTAATTTAGTCCCTAAATGACCAAATTGAAAAGGAATTTTTATCATAGTTAAAAAGAAATTGGTCAATTGAGATACAATTAAGCTAATCAAACCTTATGAATATGGGTGCTTTATTGACCTAATTAAATGTTTATCATGAAAGACAATGGGTCAAAACCATGGGTGCTTTAAATTGAGCTTAAGGGGCTAAAATGGTCAAATTTGCAATTTAATAGGCAAAATAACAAATTAACTAAAATTGAACTCAATTAGTCTCACAATTGCCCTATCTAACGAACTACTCATGTGTAAGATCATTTAACGCATTCAAATTGACCTTGAATTAAAGCACTCAAGCTTATGTCAAAAATGGATCTAAGCCTAATATCCCAATTGGACCTATATTCATGAAAGTAAACCATAGCCATGAATGGCTCAATTCCAATTTTGATTATTGAAGCTTAATTGCTTGATTTTCTTATGCTTGGGAGGGTAAAATTCTTCAAATTGATAAGTTCTTGTATGAATTTCTCAAAATCGATTTTGAATTCGGACTTTTCTTAAGAAAATGAGTAAGAAACAATCGTCCTTTCAGAAGTCATTAATGATCGATTTTGGTTCTCTAATTAGAGCTTAGAATGACAATTCGCATTTTAACCCCGGAATTCACGAAATTGAATGTACAAGCAGATTTAAAATAGTCCATAAACCAAATGTCGAAGAAGGAACTACGCCTAATTATGGCTAAAATAAAAATAATTTTATTTTTGGTCGATTTAAAACCTAAAACTGAAAAATTTAGAAATCAAGGTCCTTAATCGAATTTTATGAAATTTTTAACACAAAAGGCAAATTGTCATTAAAAGAAATGTATTTGTGCATTTTTTATTTTCTTTTTTTTGTCAAATGTTTGACCAAAAGTCAACTTTTTAGTTGACCTTTCCTAAAATGTTGATTTTTTTTTTATCAATTCTTTAAATTTTTGAGAAATTGATTTAACAAAAGTGAAATTAAAGCTAAATGGATTTTTTTGAGTAAAAAGTCAGGGTTGACTTTTGATCAAAGGGTTGACCAAAAAGTCAATTAAAAAATCAGCCATTTGACTTTTCAGGTTTTTCTTGAGAATGAACTAGAAATTGCTTAAAATAGACAATGCAAAAGAAAAAAAAAATGAAAAACGACACTTTTTAATCAAGAAATGAGACTCTGCCGAGATCAGAAACTCAAATATCGATTTTTTTACGTTTTACTGATGCGTCGATTAAAAATCAAGTGTCAACAACCATCTTTGGTGGATATATATCTTGAGAAGGGTTATCATGATCATAAAAATATCCTTAAACTCACATTTATGTCCAATTTTCTTTTGACCTTAAAAACGTTGATCAAGACGTGCCGCAACGTCAGGATTGGGTCATGACACCTTCTGCTATCATGCGGGGTACGAGCTTGGGAGAGCATGCGACTGGGATCAAGTGAACTTCAAGAGGTTCATCCAGAAGGCAAGGTAATGATGCTTTTAAGTATGAGAACCGTGAGGGAGTTCTTGTAATCAAATACTCCTAAATCTGACATTTTTCTCCTTTCTTTCCCCGAGCTGAGTGGCGAAGAGATCAGGTCACGACAATTGTTAGTCAGGGTTGTTTCTCAAAATGTATTTTCTAGGTAACCACATACAATCGATATTTTAATTTGTGAATAATAAATTGTAAATTGGATATATGAGAAAATGGTATGTAACCCCTTATATAGTTACATGATCAAGTCATAGTGGGCCTAGCCCGTCTTCTTTTGGGTATTGCAATGCCAATGGTTGAAGTATGCTAGTAATTTTATAGGCGACCTATGATGGAGGAGATTATTAGGCACACTATAAATAGTTTATGTTCCCCTCTTCAACCCTTCATTCTATTCATGTATTGTTTATTACATCAACACCTCTAGGGGAGGAAAAGGAGAGGATGACCTAGTTTTTTATTCATACAACTTCATCGGTATTGATCAATTCAAAGACAGACCGGCTAAAATCAAATATGCAATTTCGATTATAATATAGGTATTTTAAATTCTATATAAAGACTTAAACCTTTCCTTTTCTTTCATAAATGTTGTACTTTATTAATATGTCTATGATGGAGTGTAATTAGAACGCACCGTTTCGTCTTGATATGTTATGATGGAAAGACACCCTTTGAAAGGGTATGAGAGAGTTATATAAAAAAACTTTTGAAGATAACTATTGGGACTATTGGCAGGACGTACGTTCAAAAAGAAATTGTTCTCCTTTTCTTGTCCCCTTTCCATTAAAGAAAAATAAGGCATTCAATTTCTCCTTTATGAAATAATTGGCATTAACATTGTAGAAATTGGATGTTTTCCTTGTGATTGCATTCAGACCAACGTGAAGTAATATTGTTTGTCATTCATCTGCAATTCAACATTCACTCCGGGGTAAATTGCTCATTATGCATCAAAAATTGGTAAGTCGTCTTCCACCGACTTTCTTTCTACATTGGTATCAAAGCCCAGTTATGATTTCTACCTTGTCTTTCAATCGAATTTTCTCGTTTATCATTTGATATCAAGATCAAGAAAATGAAATTCACACTATTTGGATGTTTATTACTCGGAATTGCAATCTGAATTGTCAAAAACGAACTGAAGTGAAGAATGCGTTTGGAGGCTGCGTATACCGTATGGTCTTGGCCATTTTTCGGAATATTTTTTCGGCCAAAATCAATTATCAAATATACAAGGTGAAGGTACACATCAAGACGAGTCAAACTGTGACTCAAGCATTGTCGGAGAATGCCAAACGTGCCCACATGTGCGGCCAGAAGCCGCGACGCGTGGGCGCCATGCACCAGACTTGCTGGGCATGCCCAGCACATGAGCGCCACACATGCATCGGTGAACCAACGCGTGCTAACGTTATCGATGATGTCACCGCTGGCGGTAGTTGGCCGACCAGCCAGCAACCTGACCCGACCAGCGACCTAACCTGTTGACTAGTCAACCGGTCCAGCAATCCAACCGGTCGGATCGGTCGGACTGGCCAGAGCCTTTACAGCTCTTTTACTCGTGCTCCACGCGCGCCGCATACTCAGGCGGCACGTATGGGCGCATGGATGGTCCGATGGGCACGTGATCAACGGCATTTAGTTCGTATGAATGTGCTCTACACTATAGTATACTTATTTTACATGTTTGGGTTTTTTAAAGGTATAAAAATGTGTACAAAACCCTACATACACGTATTTTTATGGGATAAATGCATTGTTTATTCCTTATTAGCTTGTATTTTCTTATGTTTTGGAAATACAAAAGCTAGCCTACATGAAAATGGTATTATATATGTTTTGTAGAGCTTGGTTTGATGATAGTACGTATATAGTTTAATATGCTTGCAATTTTCTAGTTCCAAGAAAATTCTAACAATGGTTGGAAATCCTTGATTTTTCATCACATGTTGAATTACGGTTTTGATGATAGTTTATGCATGGTTATTTTGTGTACGTTGGTTCACATCATGTTACGCCTTTTGTGTTAATTGAAAAAATGTAGAAATTACATGAAGTCATGTAATTATTTTTTTTCTAGTGAAAGTTCGTAGGTTGGTAAAATTCAAATGAGTTCTCACCTAAAACTTAAAATTTGCACAAATTAAAATAATTAATAATAATATAACAATCGTATAAAGGAGCTTATTGGAAACATAGTAAACTTTCGTTTCCGTGTCCTTTGTTGAATTATCATTAATTTAGTAGTTTATCTTTGCCGCAAATTAAATATGTGTGTTACTCTAAAAATGTGCTAGTACTGATTCTGCGTTTATTATGTCACCGTGTTATAGCAATTAATTATGGCTTTAGCATCCAAGACCATTGTGGCTTACTTCAATCAGGGTGAAAAGCTGAACAGTGACAATTATGATATTTGGCACTGAAAGGTTTAGTACATCCTTGAGAAGTAAGCGGTTTTGGAAACCCTCAATCATACTATAGATAAACCTGAGCATGAAACTTCAGCTCAACACATGAGAGATCTATAAGCTTATCAAGCTTAGAAGAAGAAAAATAGCGTTGCTCGCATCACGTTACTGAGCTATATGCAAGGTGATCTCATGTGTGAGTTTAAAAGTTATGATAAAGCTCAAACAATGTGAGTTGCCTTGAAATATAAGTTTGGGAGTACATTAGCTACTAAATTGAGCAGACTCATCATCAAATTTGACACATACAGAAAGCGTCCAAATGTAACAATGAGGCAGCATCTTCGAAAGATGTCAAACATGATTCGTGAGCTGAAGTTAGCAAGTCACTCCCTTACCGATAAACAACCAGTTCAGGTTTTTATAAGGTCTCTTCCTAACAATTAAGAGCATATGAAAATCAATATGGCGCATAATGAGAATATTGTTAATTTTGATGATATAACGCGTCATTTGGAATTAAAGGATGAGCGTCTAGAGGCTACAAGATTCTCTACCCATGCTTATGTTGTTAAATCAAGTTCGCGCAAAGTTTTGGGCTTCAAGTGTAAAAGGAATTATCAATTCAACAACAAAGGAAATAAGACTTATCAAGCAACTAAGAGGGCGAATACCTTCCAACGTAAGAAGCGTGGTAGGAAGAAAGACAATGCCAAGATGAAGTACTACAATTGTGGCAAGAAGGGTCACTTTACTCGTAAATACACTGAGTCGAAAGATGTACCCTATTACTCTATTACTTTTAGTAATGTTTTTGTTTCTAATACTGTAATACTTGCTGAATCTCATCCAATGTGGACCGTAGACTCAAGAGCAATAGACCACGTAACTAGAGACCAAGAAGCATTTATGGAATATAGTCGGATACAGCTTGGAAAAAGATAGATATATATTGGAAATAACTCAATATTTGAAGTGAAGGGTATCGGCACATATAAATTAATTTTACGTAGTGGTCAAAGCCTATTCCTACATTATGTCTTTTATACTCTAAATATTCAACGGAACTCGGTCTCCATAGTTATTCTTCTTAGCCTAGGTTATGTATTGAATTTCCATGATAATTGTGTTGACATTTGTTTGGAACGATTTATTTTGATTCAAGTCATGTATTAAATGTTTTTGTGATGTTAAACATTGACTATGATCAATACAATGTTAATGTCGATAGTTGTTTTTCTTTAATTGTATCTTCTAGTAATATTGAGATTGATGCAAACACTTGGCATGTTAGATTAGGTTACATTAGGTTACAAAGAATGCAAAGATTAGCTAAATAATGCTTTTTGGGATCACTCACTAATATTAATCTACCTGTATGTGAACATTATCTAGTAGGAAAAGCAACTAGAAAATCATTTGGTAAAGAAACTAGAGCCGAATTTCCATTACAACCCATACATTCCAACATTTGTGATCCTTTGAACGTGAAGGTGAGGCATTGAGTCTCATATCTCATCACTTTCATAGATGACTTCATGCGTTTTGGTTATGTTTTTCTGATCTGCTATAAGTCATAAGTATTATATTACTTTAGACAATATATAGCGATGGTAGATAATCAATTAAACAAAAAAATAAAGGTATTGAGAGCTTATTGTGAACATGAGTATTTATCTTAACAATTCAAGGCTTTTTATGATGAAAAGGAAATTGTACAACAATTGATTATTCATAATACTCCACAACAAAATGGGGTAGATGAGAGAAAGAATAGAACCCTATTGGAAATTTTTAGGTCTATAATGGCGCAAGTAAATTTACCTATTCCTATTAGGAAGATACGTTATTAACTGCTGCCCATATACTTAATTAAGTGCCCTCAAAATCAAGCGCTATAAATTGTGGACTAGTAAAAAACTAGCCTTAAGTAATCTACGTTCATGTGGATGTGCAGCTTATGTTCATGATTCTTCCCATAAATATGGCAAATTATGTCACGACCCGATCCTCAAGCACGCATACATCCCTTACCTTTGGTCGATTTTATAATGCGATATCTCAGGACTATGTATCGCCGACCCTTTCATTTATTAAGCACATGTGGAAGCAGTTATAAATCCCCAGACAATAAAACAATTGGATAGAAAAATAAGGCCATATTTTCATATTAAAATCCA
Source organism: Eucalyptus polyanthemos subsp. polyanthemos (assembly GCA_017140185.1). Classification (NCBI taxonomy): domain Eukaryota; kingdom Viridiplantae; phylum Streptophyta; class Magnoliopsida; order Myrtales; family Myrtaceae; genus Eucalyptus; species Eucalyptus polyanthemos. The sequence continues at coordinate 29,421,898 of CM029462.1, forward strand.
TAACCGAACATTTATATATGGCATAACTCAAAGTCTATTTACAAGACTATTCATAACATTATGATCTCACACTATTCACATCTAGACGGGAGTCACAAAGAGGATGGAATCATAGTCCTCATCCAGGTCGTACTCGGATCATCAACTGGGTTTTCCTCCAGGTACTCCTCTTCGATTTCTTTCTCCTTAGGCTCCTCATCAGGGTCCTGAAATGTCTCAGCAAGTTCTACCCCACTAAGACTCGATTAGGAAACCAATATGCTAACCGGACTGCCTATACACGCACGAGTCAGAAGACTTACGTTGGCCTCATATTCCACCTGCATATTAGCACAATTCAATAGATTAATATCTTGATCAATCAACCTAGTCGATTACATGTCAATCGGACCATTCAAAGTCACTTCTACTCAGTCAGTCAATTCACAACAACGGATCAAATCATTGATCAATCGACCTAGTCAATTACATGTCGGTTTAACCATTTCTAGATCAAATCACTTCTCAATATAAAACCTCTCATTTGCATTCTCAATCATAGAGCTATACCAATGCTCTCGGGCGTCGTTTTCGCAAAGGTGACGTATGTACTGGATAGCACTCGTGCGTTCTTTAATGCGCCGTTTTCAACAGTGATATTCTTAATCACCGAACCACATATATCCGTAATGAGGCATGCAGTAGACAGCAGTCGTGCGTTCTTTAAGGCGCCGTTTTTACCAGTAATTTCCTTATCACCGAACCACGTATGTCTATACCGATGCAAGTAATAGACAGCACTTGTGCGTTCTTTAAGGCACCGTTTTCACCAGTGATTTCCTTATCACCGAACCACGTATGTCTATACCTCGTACCTGATCGATCTCAACCAAGATTATTCTCAATTCAGTCCCACGATTTTCTCTACTTCACAACTCATCAAAGCATTGTCAATGCTAAATAACCACACTTAGTCAACCACCAATCAATAATTCAATTTCACTCAATTTCACTCAATTTAGGAATAATTTCTCAAATTGCACAATTAATTCGATTCAGCACAACATAGAGCTCAAATAAATAAACAGACTGCGTCATGACAATCAGCACAAAATTTCGATCGTCGGCTATCCTTGCCTAATTTCCGAAAAATAAATAATTAAATAATTAATTTCGAAAATTAATAAATAAATACTAAAAATCCAATTTAGGCCCGTAATGCCTAATTGAAGCCCGAATCAGGTCAAGAAAAATCCTGAGATGCAATCAACAAATACTCATCCGTCTCTACTTGCTAATTGCACAATTCAATTATCTAATATGTATCACAATTATCTAATAATCACTAATCTAACCATCTAATTGCACTTAATTAAATCTAATCAACCCTTAAGCATCATTAGTCTACTAAGCAAGGATTAGTAAGATTACTCACTTGATTAAAAGCGGGGATCAGGACACCGCGATGTCGGCCGAATTCCAAATTTTTAGCGGCGTCAACGGACTCTTGGGTCAGGCCCAAAAGCTTTGCAAGCCCACAACAAAATGATGGGCTTGGTCTCGAGCTTGGGCTTGGTTGCAGGCTGGGCCTGCTTTGCAAGCCCAATATGGGCTGACCTGTTGAAAATTTAAGTTGGATTGAAATTCACGGGCTGAGATGGGCTTGGACTGAATGTGCAGGCTTCACTAGGCTTCAACTGGCTTCTTAGGTTGCTGGAATTGATGGACTGAAAGTGGGCTAGGCTGAGCAAAATTTGCTTGTGTGACATCCCGATTTTCCGATTCTATTTTCAATAAATTGAGAGGGGCATTTTCTTGGCACGTATATAGTTCATTTCCTTGAGTCGGCCACTCATATGAAAACTAATCTATTAGGTGAAGCCATTAATAAATTCTAATGCATCGGACCCGAGAATTTGACTAGAAAGCGATCTTTCGACCGAGCTAATCTGCAAGGGTCATTACGACACAATTAAAAATCGATTAGAGATCGAAGATAGGTCGACTCGATAGAGGCATGTGATCAGGTGTGGGTGATTCCACCAGATTGTACAATTCTTATCGATCGGCACTGGACCAACCTTTCTATCGATTGGGTACCCTGTGTTCGTATTTGAGACCTTAAGATTACCCCGACAACCGAAAGTCGCCAATGTTTCAAAGATGTACATTGTGGCTTGAGATGATCAACCACAGGTCAAATGCATGAAAATTTCTAAAGACTACCCGGTAGGTTGGGCCGCGCTAGTATCGTGCCAAAGTGAAATTAACCGTGGAATTGAGATCGAATTCAGAAATTGGAAGTCTGGGTGTGTCACAAATCATTTTAGGAACATTGACTAATCTTCGGAAGATTTTTCATGCAAGCCGAGTTTTTCAGCAATTAAATCAGAGAATGGCTAATTTGGCTCGAGAAATTAGTAAGCTCATATTTGGTCGCGCTTTTGGGACTTAAGTTGGTTCTATGGACAAGTGAAGATGTGAATTGAAGTGTGATGACATTGAATTTATTTTATGGACTTCAATTTGATTCAATTGGAAGAGAATTGATCAGAATTGAAGAAATTGGATGTACAAGAATTGGACCCCGGTGGAAAATGGAATTGAACCGATTGGAATAAGGTTGTGGGAGTTTTGAGTGAGTGGAGAATGACATCATCCATGAGGTCATGGTGGGCCATTTTTATGGGATTAAAGAAAAAAAGAATAAGAAAAAGAAAAGGGAATGGTCCCATCTCTCTCTCTCTCTCTCTCTCTCTCTCCATCTTCATCTTCTTCCTCCATGTTTGAACCGTGCAAGGGGGAGGGGCGTGCGATGCAGGGAGGAGCTCGGCCAGTAGCTCGCACGTCGTTCGTCGCCGTTGCTCGTCGCCGGAGCCGCTCGCCGCCGCCATCGCCACTTCCCCTCCGTCTTCCTCATTTCCCCTGCCGTTCAATCGTCTATTATCCTTCTTTGGTGTGCCTTGAAGGCTTCGAAACCTAGCAGCAAGCTAGAGCAGCCCCGTCCGAAGCCGCACGCCGCTGGAGGAGCCTCTGCCACCGCCCGTCGCCGTCCTTGCGCGTCGTTGCTGCCGCGTGCCTCCGCCTCCCTCACGCCATCGTCCCTGCTCGCCCTCATCTCCAGCAGCTTCGCAGGCCAACCCAGGCCGCGGTTCAGCCACCTCTGGCCACCACGAGACCCCGCCGATGGTCGCACGGCATCGCCACAACTCCTCCGCCCGTTTCCGACACAAGCCGACGTCGGATCTACCCTTCCTCGGCCTCAAATCGCAGTGGACAGCAGCCAAGAAAATGGGTATGGCAGCGGACGTTTGGCCCGTTTTGGCCATCTTCCCGAGCTCGAATGCTTGGCCCGCTTTGGAGAAAGTCGATCCCCTCGTCGTCCTCGTCGTTTTGGTCCGCTCGGCTCACTAATCCAGTGAGTTTAACTCACTAAATCTTAATTAGAGTGTTAATGATACCCTAAGTGTGCTTAGTTTAAATTAAGTAAGTTTAGGTGTGTGGATTAGTGTATTTAATTATAAATTGGATTAAGAGGTTGGTTTATGTTAAAGTGTGTTTAAATTAAAGGTTAAAATAAGTTATTTAAAGTTAAGCCTTGATGTGACATAAAATGATTTTAGTTTTGAATTATTTAAGTGCTTCGAAATTCTGGAAAATATAATATTATATTATAATCCAAAATTATTAAAATATTATTATATAAAAAAACAGAAAAAAATTATTTTTGACCCCGGTTGCTCAGAATTTCGTGCCGATCGCTGCTGTGTATTTAGAATTTGAATTTGATGATTGATTGTGGCAAATTGAGTGTAATTGTGATAAATAGGGACTCTTTTTATAAAGTCCCAAGTGTCGAAATTTATGGGAGAGTTGGCCGTGATTAACCACCTATTAGAGGTCGTGCCCAGTGAGGCCGTGAATTGCCACCTGATAAAGGTCGCGCCCAATGGGGCAGTGAATTGCCACCTATTAGAGGTCGCGCCTAGTGGGGCCGTGATATGCCACCTGATAAAGGTCGCGCCCAGTGGGGCCGTGAATTGCCACCTATTAGAGGTCGCGCCCAGTGGGGCCATGATATGCCACCTGATAAAGGTCGCGCCCAGTGAGGCCGTGAATTGCCACCTGATAAAGGTCGCGCCCAACCGGGCCGTAATCTATCACCTTTTTAAAGGTCATGCCGAGTGGGGCCGTGATGCCACTGATTCTAATTTTGCCGGGTGGGCCGTGATTAAGAGTAATGATTGATTTGCTAAAATGACATGTAATCGGCCGAGTCGATTGATCGCTGAGACGATCCAAGTGGTTGAATTGTTCTAATGATGTGATTGTGCTGCAGTTGTTTGGTTATTATAATTGCACGTGGTTGAATTATATAAACTGTGATAACCTGCAGATGAAGACTAATGCGAGGTAAGTCTTCTGTGTGATGTGGCTAGGCCACCTAGGGCGTATTTTCTTTCTAATAGGGGTTTAGGGGGTTAAACTTGCTAAGACATCGTCTCATCCCGGTTGTGGGATTAAAATTTCAGGTCCCTGGTGGACGGAGCGGCCAGATAGCTTTGGTTGGCCTTGAGGAGTTGCAGAGGTGAAGTCATGAGGATTGGAGAACGTGTCTGACTTGTAGATCGTAGGACAGTTCTTTTTAAGAGCCGGTCTTTTGTAGACTGTTGGCCGTAGACCTCTGTTTGTAATTCTGTTGAATTATGAAAGTGTTATGTTGTGATTTTGTTTCCTGCTTTTCTATCCTGTATTTTATTGTCAGGGTTTTATAATATGCTTCCGCATATGCGCTAAAGATTTGATTGGGTCGGCAACTTAACCTGGGAATGTCGCATTTACATGACCATGGCGGGTTGTTTCACGTGTCTCGGGGTTCGGGGCGTGACAGCTTGGGCTCATGGACAGGCCCAACTGCTGGGCCGTGAAATCCATTGGACCCATGGGCTGCTGCAGCTGGAATTTCTATGGAAATGTTGGCATGGAGCTACTTTGAGGATGGAGTCGCATACGAAAAAGACGCGGCCATGGATCTGCTTCGGTCTTCACTTTGGTGGCCACGAGCTGGACGAGGGAGCATCGAATGAGTCGTTTGCTAGAGTCAACACTCAGGCAAGGATCCGCTAGTGTTGACTGGATGCAGCAACGGGACGTCGAGCTGCTTCGTGAGTGGACTAGCACACGGTAGAAGGGACAAACCGAAGTGGAGATGGGCTATCTTCGGTGAGTGGGCTTTGTGGCAGAGGAGGGCGGCTCGCTGGCGTGAAGATGGGGTCAACAATGAAACTTCGTGAAGAGGAATGTTGATCGAAGAAGTGCGCTGGCAACTAAGAAGCGAAACGGAGAGATGGAGATGCGTGGAGAGAAGGCGCAGACACGGAGCTGCTGCAGGCGGACAGTGATGTCGCTTCACTGGTTGGACGCACGCATGGCTGAGCTGTTTCGATTGAATTTCAGCTGGATGAGGGAGCAGCGAAGGAGAGGAGCTCTGTCTTCACTGCTGGTGGAGGAGAACAGGCAGCTGGCGCACGAGCGTGAACTCGGTGGAGGGATGAAGGGGACTCGATGGATGGGAAGGCGTTTTCGGCGGGGGATGTCGTTGTAGAGGAGAAGACTGAAATGAAGGAGCTAAATAATGAAAATGAAAGTGAAGCAGCACACGGATGAGAAGAGGTCGACGCTACGGTGCGTGTGTAGCTGTGAGCGTTCGAAGGAGGGGGATGAATCGTGAGATAGAAGCCAGCTAAAAAGGGAAGATTAGTCAACAACCTTAGCCACTCCATTAATTGGATGTTCCCCCATTACTTTCCAATCAAATATCCACCAAAATAATCCAATTTAAGTGCAAAATTCCATCCCCAATTATTGATCCGAATTTCACTTAATATAGCTTCAATTCCTCACTCAATTCCCCAAATTGAGGTCCGATTTCGTCGAAAGAAAATCCTGTACCATTTTCTGCCAGTCTCCAACACTCAAAGACTCAACTTGAAAGTCGAAATTTCATTTAATTTGGCCTATCCGAATTTTCGTTAATTTTCCGCGGCGTCCGAATTGATTTTTCGTAAACATCTCGGAATCTCTAAAAAATCTTCTGAGACTAAGTCAATGTCTCTAAAATAGCTCATGACACTACAGAACTTTCAATTTTTGAAATCAGGTTCAAATTCATGGTTAATTTTCAGTCGACGTGTTTTTAGCGTAACCTAGATTACCAGGTAACTTTCAGAACTTTTCATTGCAAATGACCCGTGGTCGATTTTCTTCGAGCCACAATGAACCCACTCGACTCAATGACAACTCTCGATTGTCGTGAAAATCTCGATGATTAAAATATGGATATAGGGTACCAAAATGATAAAAAAAAAAAATCAGTCTAGTGTTGGTCGATGAGAATTTTCCAATTTAGTGGTGTCACCCATGATTAGCCACACCTCTCCATCGAACCAACCTGTATCTGATCTCAAATCGATTTATATCTGTGCCGTAAAGATCTCGACAAATGAGCACGGTCAATAAGCCAATTCTTGATTGAATTCTCAAGTCTATTTGTCTTAAAATTCTTAATAGTTTCCCCAAATAGTCTAGTTATCTCTAGAATGATCAGTTCTGAGAACAGCCCTATAGACGTGTCAATGAAATACCCGATTTATTCAATTGAAAACAGACTGAAAATCTGGAATGTCACAAATTAGGTTCAAGAGGGAAGAAATGTATCTTTATAGGATATTATGAACACTCCAAATGGTACGTGTTCATAGGTGAATAAGTTGATGAAAGTATGACCAAAATGGAGTCACAAGATATCACATTCTCGGAGAACGAACTTCCTAGTAGATGTGAGATTGATAATAAATTACAATTATATGAGATGGAAAATCTTAATAACACACCTACTAATGTTGTAAAGGGAAATGAAGATTTACCTCAACATAAAAAATAATTAAAAAAAAAAACCTAGTGGAAGTATTGCATCACCTGGCGAATTGATTTCAAGAGAATTCAGTTATGTAAAAGTAATCGTAAAAGTATTCATCGTCGTCGTTTTTAGATTGAAGGTGAAGCATTTATGATTGCTCAACAAACTAATGCCAAGCCTAAGACTGTTCAAAAGGCTCTCTCATATTCTGATAAGGAAGAATGGAGAAAAGCTTTGGAATATTAGATAGGGTCAATGAGGGCAAATCACGTCTGAGAATTGGTTGATTTACCACCCAATCACAAGGCTATTAGAAATAAATGGGGTTTTAAGATTAAGCGAAGGGCGGATGAATCCATTGAAAAATATAAGGCGTGTCTTATGGCGAAATGTTATACTCAATAAAAGGGTATAAACTATGAGAAAATCTTTTCACCAGTTGTAAAGTTTGTCTCAATACGCCTTATCCTAACCATCGTTGTACATTTAGATCTTAAATTACATCAAATGGATATAAAAACGGCATTCCTCAATAGAGAACTAGATAAAGAAATATATATAAAGTAGCAAATAAGTTTCATAGCTAAAAATCAAGAGCATAAAGTTTGCAAGCTTCATCGCTCAATATATGGCCTTAAGCAATCATCTAGATAGTGGTATCTTCGTTTTCATTGAGTCATAACAACTTTTGGATTCATGATGATCGAAAAAGATCACTATGTATATGTCAAGCGGTCCAAAGATAAATTTGTAATTTTATCACTTTATATGGATGATATTCTCTTGGTTGTCCTTCAATTTTGAAATGAATGAAATGGGAGAAACTGCTTATATATTAGGAGTTAAGATCGAAAAAGATCGATCAAGGAAACTCCTTTCTTTATCATAAGAGTAAGATTCTTGAACGTTTCAATATGCAGCACTGTAATCCCATTGATACTCCTGTCATGCAAGGGAAAGCTTAAGTACTAAGATGTGTCCTAATACTCTAGAAGAAAATAAGGAAATGGAAACTGTTCTTTACGCTAGTGCGGTCAAAAATTTGATGTATGCTATGATGTATACTCGACCTGACATATATTATACCATGGGATTGGTGAGTCAATATCAATCAAATCCTAGTCAAGTATACTAGAAAGCAATAAAGAGGATCCTTAGATACTTAAAGGATATCATGGACTATCGACTTTGTTACCAAAGGAATGATTTACACCTATTAGACTATTTAGATGCTGATTAGGGTGGAGACCTAGATGAGCGTAAATTGACTTCTGGATATGCGTTCTTGCTAAATGGAGGTGCAATTTCTTGGAATAGCAAGAAACAAACATGCACGGTATTTGTCTACGATGGAGATAGAATTTATTGTATGCTTTGCCGCAGTGCAAAAGGCAGTATGGCTAAAATGTTTCTTGGAAAATTTAACCATTATCACTAAGGTTCCAAGACCGATGATAGTTTATTGTGATAGTCAAGTAACTATTGTCTATGTGAAAAATCTCAAGTATTATGGAAGAACGAAGCACATTAAAATAAAGAATAACTTCATCAAAGATATAATAGCGCAGAAAGAAGTGATCCTTCAATACATTTCAACTAATAAAATGGTTGTTGATCCATTTACGAAGGCTGTACCTAGAGACATATTCCTGACCCACATGATATTACTAGAATTACGTAGAATGTGATATGTGATATTGTAGAGAATCATTGATTTATGTACGTGTGAACATATGTATTGGACTTATTTATTTATTAGTGACTTGATATTTTATCAATAAATACAAATTCATTATGAGACTAGCACATACACACATATATTATTGAAAAGTATATCAGCATGCAATGATTGACTTACTCACACGAGCAATCACCTCAAGTACTATAGTTAGCACGTTGAGATGAAACGTTATGTACAAATAAATGCTGAAGAGTAAGTTTAATACAAAAATAATATGTCGCCTTGATTGGAATCAAGATAAGATCTATGATTTGTTTATAATAAGACCGAGCATGATAGTCCCACAATTATATATGCCTTAAAGATGCCAAATACGAGTACTTAATTGCGCGGTATAGAAAACGAGCTAATATAGCACTCTAGCTAAACTTGAGTACATGAGAAGCAAGTAACTTTGTTTAGGCAAAGATCCGTATAGTGAATATATTTAATAAATGAGATACGCTATTATAAAAAGAGAAATCAACTATAGCATGTAATTCATACTACATGTGCATTGTATGACCGACAAGGGAATGTGAGTGAAATTATCCCTATTTACTCATCGTGTGAGCCATTGAGGTAATTTATAATTTACCTCATTTTGTGTCTTATGTTACTTCTGACTATGTTCTCGAAGTAAAAGATCAATGTTGTTACTTTAGCATGTTACCGGCGATCTTGAATAGATATGGGCTTTATGGGACGTGTATAGGAAGCAGTTGTTCTAAAATGAAGAGAGACATGAGTGCAAAAAAAGACTATTGTTGTTTTATATCTATCACGTGTATTTACTAGTCGACCAATTATATCGCATTCTGTGGTTGTGAATATAATTGTAAATACATGGCGTTATGAAAATAGTCAAATATAACCCTTAAGTGATAGTTATACTTGGATTGATGTAATAAAATATGTCTGGAGCACTGTGAGACATCAATTGTTTATTTTTTTTGTAGGGTTGTAGCTATTATGTCTTCCCTAACAGATGCATAATTTGAACTCCCAAGTGCAAGTGTACTCACTGATCATACGACTTTCTTGCCAGTATGAATTGTTTCTAAAGTTGATAAATGTGCTATCAAGTCCATCATATTATATTATTGATAGAGTGCTATCAAGTCCATCATGTCAGAGTGGGAGATGTTGTACTTTATTAATACGTCCATAATGGGGTGCAATTAAAACACACCGTTTCATCTTGATATGTTATGATGGAAAGACACCATTTGAAAGGGTATAAGGGAGCCATATATATATATATATATAAAAACTTCTGAAGATAACCTTTGGAACTATTGGAAGAGCGTACGTTCAGAAAGAAATTGTTTTCATTTTCTTGTCCCATTTCTATCAAAGAAAAAGAATGCGTTCAATTTCTCTTTTACGAAAGCAATTGGTATTTATGCTGTGAAAATTGGATGTTTTCCTCGTAATTGCATTCAAACCAATATGAAGTAATATTGTTCGTCATTCATCCGCAATTCAACGTTCGTTCCGGGGTAAATTGTTAATTGTGCATCAAAAATAGGTAAGTTATCTTCCGCTGACTTTCTTCTTCCGTTGACTTTCTTCCTACAATATATATACATATCCTACCTTTTCCCTTTCGACGTTATCATAATATAGGAGCCAAACGATCGGTTTCTTCATGGCTCTGATTGGTCTCTAGCCTTTGTAGCATCTAGTAAAGTGACGTGGCCTCATCATGCGAGTCTTCCCAATGAATAATATCATTCATAGTGTTTCTGTACAACCTAAGGTTTTCACACTTCCCACTTTAAAAAGGGAAAACATAAAGCAAAATGAAGAAAAGTGAGCCATGAATTAAGAGGTACCTTTTCTTCTTCTTCTTCTTTTCTATCTCCAAGAGACTTTGCATTTATCTTTTTGACTGAAAATTGAAGGGAGGGCCTAGGAACTTTTTGTCTGACCTTGGTCTATGGATCGAGTGTAATCACAGCGGAGTGGCTCAGGAGAGTATGCTCTTTGTTGATTACAAGAATGACCTGACGTAAGCAATCTTTCGCACAATATGCTTTAGACAAGGGCAAAACATGAAATTTCATGGCTAAACTTTGCAAATAAAAGCTGCCGGCTACTTATAATTAATGAAGTGTAGATACATCTAATGCTATAATTGGAAAGTAAGGTCGGTTTCACTTCTTTGATATTTTATAATTACCATGGTATAAAAAATATAGAGATTGAATCGACCCATTATGCTCATTTTATTAATTGATTACTTGATTTACATGTTTTGTAATAATTCGTTGTATCCACTTTATTAAATAACCATCAACTTCCTCCCAAATTGATTAATTTTTCCTACTAGTTTCTTTTTTTTTTTTAATATCTTTCGTACACAAACACTCAACATCATGCTGGCGCTTTGGACGTGCTTTAACTCGAGTGTCTACACATTTGAAAAGGCAACAAAGCTGAGAAAAGGGTTGAACACACTGTTACATGCTTCTCGGCAAAGGAGCTTCTCGGCGAAGGAATTTTATAACAATTGTCAAGAGGGACAAAGACTCCATTGGCTCCTTTAATATGCTACAAAACCAAACTACTCTTCTGCTTTCCATGTGTCTCCACCAAGTTCACTTTTCACCTCCTGCAAATGCACTTCAGTCTGCCCCGTATACAAACACCTTCACCTTCAGCTGGGTGTTGCTGATCAACAAGATCTCTCTCTCTCTCTCTCTCTCTCTCTCTCTCTCTCTCGGAGGTTAACTAGATGCAGTTGGTTGCAGAAGTTCGTTAAAATCGCTGAGCAAGAAACAGCAGAGTCACTTCAACAACTCCTCCGGTGAGCAACCTAGCCGAACTTCACACATTTTTTTCTTTTTTTTTGGAGCTGAGCTTTACATGGTATTCATGCAAAAGATATTGCGATTTTAATATCTGTCTCGGGCCTTGGGCAACAAGAATGAAAGGTGGTTGTAATCGGCTTTTCAAAGGATAAACTCATGAGCTCCGTGCAAGTGCACTCACAAAATTTAGACCCTTGGATTTCCCGGCTCCATATGAATCCTGTCCCACTTAACCCAAGGATCGAGGTTTCGGGGGTGAACATGCATTCTGTGCAATCAAAACACTTACTTCTTTAGCAAGTTACCGAGCATTATAAGGAATTCCAAATAATGGCCAAAGAAAGAAAAATTAACCGGAGTACATCTTTGAAGAATGCCATTTTTTATTTATTTCCTTATATTTTCATCAAAAAATTACGCTAAGATATTAGGTGATTTTTTTTTTCAATTTTGAGTTGTTTTCTGATTTTATATTTAAGATTTAGTATGTTCGTTTTTCTTATTATCAATATATCGCAGGTGAGAACAACAATGATGAATGAGTTGGACAAGATCAGCGAGTTGCCAGGGCACATAATGGACCAAATCCTGTCGCGCTTGCCGATTAAAGACGCAGTGAGGACTAGTATTTTGTCAAGAAAGTGGAGGTACAAATGGTCCTCTGTTCCACAACTTGTGTTTAACGACCAGTGTACCAGCACCGGGGGAGTTTCTTCTCTTCAACCATCTCCGCAAGAAAATTTGGTGAAGATAATCGACAAGGTTCTCTTGCTTCATACTGGCCCAATACAGAAGTTCAAGCTCTCCCATAAAGGAATATGCGCCTCGAGTGACATTGACCACTGGATTCTTCATCTATGCAGAGTCTCCGTCAATGAAATCATACTTGACATCTGGCAAGGGCAATATTACAAGATTCCCACCTCCTTATTCAAGTGCCAGGACTTGATTCATTTGGAACTGTACAGATGTTTGGTGAAAATCCCATCGACGTTTGAAGGATTCAAGATCTTGGAAAGTTTGGATCTTCAAGTTGTTGAGCTGTCTCCAGACGAGCTTAAGGCTTTGATTTCTCGCTGCCCCCTACTAAAACGTTTGAAGTTGAGGAGCTTGAACGGTATTAAGCAAATTAATGTCGAAGCTGGCAGCCTCGAGTGGCTTGAAGTTCAAGGAGCTTTCCAGGATGTCGCTTTCGGTGTTATGAACCGTTTGAAGTCGGTCAAAATAGACTTCTCAGATGATATTGGTAACAAATGTGGACCCAGCGATGCCAACTCCACCAATTTGCACAAACTCATCCAAAATTTGCCCAAAATTCAGAGTCTCAAGTTTGAAAATTACTCATTCAAGGTACATTTTAAGCGAGCAAATTCCAAAATTTGTTAGGACTATGTTCATTATTATTTTTGGGATGGAAAATATGTTGGTTCTATAACTAAATCCTTGGCATCTATTAACACTTCATTTTGGCTGATTTGTGCAGTATTTGGCTATTGGAAATGTTCCACAGACACCGCCTAATGAACTCATTCATTTGAAGTACCTCTTCTCATGCATAGACTTCAATAGTGCGGAGGAGATTTTGACTGTTATGGGCTTGATCAGAAGCTCTCCTAAGTTGAAACATGTAGACTTTCGGGTGAGTCTGATCATTGAGATTATAGTCTAGTGTACTAATCTTATATTTCTTCGAAACTATTATCACAGATCATAATCAATTATATTGTCAGATTTTCCCACAATCTTTTATGACTTGGCAAAAAATTGGAAGCGCACGGTGAACTAAACTGAAAGTACAATGATATGTCGCCTAGTCTAAGTGGATTTTACTCAACAAGTGGTATGCTATAACATATCATAATGAAACAAATCGACGAATCCTTTTCTATTTAGTGAAATTATTCATCATTTAAAGAAAGATGAATGGATATCAGAAGATTGTTGCTTCCTTTGTATCAAGTCTTAGATAACATGTTAGGTATACTTTGATTTGATTTGATTTTTGGTGATCATATGTTACCCTGGTGCTTTTGATCATGGATTTGAGGAAAATGAGAACTAATCTGTACTCTATAGTGATTAAATTATTCATTCTCAGAATAAATGACGGTATAGTAATCTGTTTTAGCCAAAAAGAAAAGAAATTGTGATACGGGGATCACAATAAAGGAAATAAACAAATTGAGCTCTCTGTCTCTCTTGATAAAATGACTAGATTAAAGCTCTCTCGCCATGCATCTTTGTGTTAAACCTGCTCTTTGATTGCAAAAACCACAGAATCGTGCCGAGGATCAACAGACTTCAACGATTGGGACAATGGCCGACTTTTGGGAAGATCACCGTGCGAGTTGCTTGGAACAGGTACAAGTTATATCGATGGATGGGTTTTCTGGCTGTGAGCCAGAGATGGAATTTATAAAGTTTCTGCTTACTAGCTTGCCGAACCTACAAAAGATGACGATCCAGCCTGATTCCACGAGTGGAGAAGGCAAGTTGCTGAGGGAGTTGCTGCGGTCCCGGCGAGCCTCAACGCAAGCGGAGGTGATCTTTATCTGATTCTGTAGATCCGGAAGCCAACCCTCGTTAAGATTGAATCCCACACGGGAGTAACAATCACTGCAATTGTTTTGCTATGCTGTGTTAAACTTGAAAATATCATTAGACAATTTTTTTTCATATTACTAAGAAAAATGAAAATTTTCTTTGTTCATCTTGTGTTAGCCTCTCATAAGGACATTCATTCTCATCCAATATATAGTCATATTTGGAAGCAACTGGTTGCTTTTCTTATGGCCGGATTGGCCCTCTGGCTTTGATTATACCAGTCTTCGCACTGAATAATGTAACCCGTAGGTTTTTTTTTTTTTTCTGGGTTGGGTCTTAATATATTAATGTGCTACATCTTTCACATTCTCAAATTTACAAAGGTAATTGAAAAGAAGATGAGCCGGGAAGAGTAGTGTTTTTTTTGGGTAATTTGAACATTTCTCAGCATTTATGTTCGAGAAATGCAAAGAAAACGCCGCTGTCACCCTATGGAAAGTGACGGTCTACTTTTGGCCTATGTAGCACAGACACTCTTTGGAAGCCTTTGTGTCGTGTCCGACACTCCGACACGTGTCCGACACTCCGACACGTGTCCGACACGCTCCGACACGTCCCAACACGCGATCAACAAGTGTTGAAAAATCCGACACGTGGTCAACTCTCTTTGACACGCTTTGACACACGAGTCCAGAATTCCGACACGCGATTCCGACACACACATGGTCAATTTTAGAAATTTCTAATACTTATGGGGCCAAAATATAAATATACACAAAAGAAGTAATAAAAGAAGTAATAAAAATGCTATAAATATATACGCATGGGGTCAATTTTTTTTTTTTTTTCAGTTTTGTTTTTTAGAATTGTTTTAGTTTTTTAAAAAGTCTTTTGCTATGAAAGAAGTAATAAAAAAAATACTATATATGATAAATAAATAAATTTAAAAATATCATTTCAGCATTTTTCTTTAAATAATGTTTTTTTCCTCTAAGTTTTATGTATTATTGTAACAAATTAAAATAATGAATGATATTATTTAATATTTTTTCGTGTAAATTAATTGTAGACTATTTTTATTATTTATTTATTTATTTATTTATAAAAATATATTTAATATATAACGTGTCAGAACGTGTTGAAATTCTCTATTTTTAAGAAATGATATGTCGGCGTGTCGTGTTGTGTCATGTCATGCGTCACGTGTCCGTGTTGGTGCTACATAGCTTTTGGCCACAAAATCTTTCCCTATGAACCGAATGACTTGTGGTCCGTTTTCTGAGGATGTGACCTTTTTTTTTTTTCAGTCGGTAAAGCCTTCTTTCATTATCAAAATGTCAAAGGTCCCAAACAAGGACAATCTAAAGACAGAAGAGCCCATAGGACTTGCAGTGGCGCACAAAGCCAGTTTTGTGGAAGACGGCCTAGTCTAAGAGATTTGGCAGCCCAGTCGGCCACTCTATTTGCAACCCTAGGACAATGGGCTACAATAAACTACGGATGGGCCTCTAAATTTTCTAAACAATCCAAGATAAGTAAACGTTCCTCCCAATTGCAACTATTTGTTGACTTGCTTATCAGAGTGCTTATCACATCCAGCCGATCTGATTCAACACAGATCACATTGTGCGAGACTTTACTGTCCTTACTGAACTGGAGAGCTTCGTGGATGGCTAGGGTTTCCACCTGAGCCGCTGAAGACCCCTTAACTAGTTTAGCAAACCCAGTAATAATATTTCCTTTATGATCTCTACAGATGCCAGCGATCACTCCATCCGTCGAGCCTTCAATGAAGGAGCCATCAACATTGAACTTTAGGGATCCTTCAGCTGGTGGGATCCACGATTGCGAAATAGTAAGCATTTGTTCCAGGGTTGTTTTTGTACTATAGGTGTTCCATCTATTATAATTAGCATACAAAATCTCAGCTAATTCCACTCTATCCGCTATGTTTGGTAAAATACCTTTAAAAACCGAGTTGTTGCAGGATTTCCAAATACACTAGAGAGTCGTTGCCACCAATTCCATCCAAGGTAAATATGCTCCTTTAACTGTGAATTTAATCAACCAATCATCAAGACATGAAATTTCCTGATTATTGATTTGGATTTTCAAGTGAGGGTTAGTCCATACATACTGCGTCCTGGGACAAAGAATGTGACCTTCTTTAAAACACCAGTTTATTTACCCAGATTACATAGAGTCGTGCAAAAATAAATATTAAAAAAAAAATTACTACATCAAAGACAATTTTCTGCTAGTTTAAGAAATATTATTTTGCTTGACATTTGTTACATTGGAACTTCCAACGTTTGTGTCATTTTGTAATGTTGCTAACACATTATAATATACAAAGCCAACACAAGTATTTACATGACTACTATACCACACTTCATGTTTAAATTTTTTTCACTCGAACTGGAACAATACTGTTTGTTCTGGTCATGATTACCTCGTTTTCACAGTTTAAAAAAAAATTGCTACTAGCTTGAAATTTTGGGGAGACTAGCTAGTCTACAAAAGCAACAATTCAAACACGAGTAACATGGAATTAGAGACGTGATTAGAATTTAAGATGAATTTGACTTCTTACATTATACAATTTTACTTGAACAAATCTTATCTTTTACTAAGTTTCTATGCATTTTCTCATATATCAGCCTATTAATTGGAGTTAACGAAACATTTTGTCTCACTCTTTAGGCTATGATTCTTCATTTGTTAGTGTGAAGTCTGAAATCTGTCACATACGTAGCAATACATTGTTGTAACATTTTACTTTTTAAAATCAATTAAAATTTGCATTTCCCTTTTGAAAATTGTGCACAATATTTTACTAATTAATTTTAGTGTAAAGCATGAGGCTTAAAATAAATATGAAAAATGGGTTTAGCTTTTGTGCTTTTACAGCATAGATTTTTGGTAATTAGCTTTGGAAGTTTTATATTCCGGTTGCCAAAATGAGTCCACCTAGCATAATATGAGAATTATGGTCACAAGAACACCGTCACACAATTCAGTGTAATGGTGCTGTTAGACTAGCTGCACTCATCAATTTTTTTAGGGCAGATAATTTCCCTTATGCCTTGTAATCCTCCTCTTCTTCTTCTTCACAAGCTTTGTAATTCTTTCAAAAATTGAAAACCAATCCTTTTATTTTACTTTATTTTACAAAAAAAAAAAAGATAAAGATAAAGAATGTGTGGTCCACTTATTCTTGTAATAGACAGAAGACATGCGAGGAGACAAGTAGAAGACGACAGAGTTGGAAAAGGGGTGGGGCACTTTCAAAACCTTGTTGACGAAGGAGTTCTAAAGTAACTTGTTACATAAGGGGTTGCTTTTGGCTCTGTTCAATTTTCCACTTTAAAAAGCGAAAGCGGCTTCCCTTGTTTCCCTCTCTCATCACTTCACTACTTCCCTTCCTGCATTTAGAATTTCCTTTTGCTCCATACAATTGCACTTCATCTCTCTCTCTCTCTCTCTCTCTCTCTCAAAGGTTGATCGATTCCATCACTAAGCACAAGAGCAGTTCCTCCGGGGAGCATTGTACCCGAACTTTACCTTTTTTTTCTTGGGATATGTTTAGCAAAAGTTCTAAAACTTGTCCAGAAAGTGTAATTGAGTTCTAAAATTTACAAAAAGTTCAATCAAGTCCTAAAACTTGTCAAGTTGGATCAATTGAGTCCTAAAGTTAACACCGTCAAGAAAGTTAATGGAAATTGCGACGTGGCGACGTCATATTTTAAATGATTTTTTAATTTTTCAAATGGCTTTTTAAAATTATTTTTTATTCAAAATCTTTAAAAATTAGATTAAAAACTAAAAAGGAAAATCTAAATTTATTTAAAAAAACAAAACTATTCAAAAAAAAGGCACCGGTGGACTTCGGCCGCCGCCCATCGCCGGAGGAGCCGATGGCGGTGGCCGGCCCTCGCCGGCCCCAAGTGAGGGCTAGCCACCCTCGCCAGGTCGGGCGAGGACGCCCAGATCTGGGCACGCCGGCCCTCGCGGGGGGCCGGCAGCCATTGCCCGCCCTGGGTGAGTCTTTGCCAGTCCTCACGGGGGGCTGGCGACCATTGCCCGCCCTGGGCGAGGCCTCGTCGACCCTTGCTTAGGGCTAGCAAGGCTTGCCAAATCTAGGCGAGGCTCGCCCAGGGTGGGCGACGGTCGCCGGCCCTCACCTGGGGCCGGTGAGGGCCGGCCACCCTCGCCTAGGGCCAACGACCATCGCTCGGCCCCTCGGCGATGGGCGGCAGCTAGGGGAGAATAGTGCTTATTTTTTTAAAACAATTTTTAAAATTAAATTTTATAAATTTTCTTTTTAATTTTTGGTGAAAATAAGATAAAATGAATAAATCTAATTTTTTAGTTTTTAAATCTATTTTTTTAAATGAATAAAAAATCATTAAAAAAATCCACGTGGAAAATAAAAAATTATTTAAAATGACACGTCAGCATTTTTAACGGAAAATGCTAACGGTGTTAACTTTAGGACTCAATTGAACCAACTTGACAAGTTTTAAGACTTGATTGAATTTTTTGTAAGTTTTATGACTCAATTGCAATTTCTAGACAAATTTTAGAACTTCGCTGAACATATCCTTTTTTTTCTTTTTAGCTGAACTTCACATGGTATTTATTTATGCAAAAGTAATATGCATTTACTCTGACATCTGTCCCGGACCTTTGGCAAGAAGGTTTTTCTTTTGGTCAGTTAGAAAGTAATAATGGTGGATTTTTTAGAGGACGAACTTACTGAACCCTAACTCCATGCATGTGCAATCATAGAATATAGAGCCCCTTGAATTTGGCGACTTCAAATGAGTCCCAATTGATCCAAGGATCGAGATTTTAATTTTAGGGTCCATTCGTTTCACAGAAAATTGGTCATTTCCAGAAAATATTTTCTCAAAAGTCATTTTCCAGAAAAATGACAATATTTTCTGGTGTTCGGCTAAAACCTAAAAATGTTTCGGAAAATATTTTCTAGTGTTCGGTAAAGAAAATATTTTCTAAGACTTCACCATTTAGGCATGCATTACTTACCGACCTATAAATCCATCAAATATGAACTTGCCTTTAAATTCATGCAAACTTGCTTCATATCTTTATTTCCTCATTGTCACCAAACGCTCATCTACGCTAAAAAATGAAAAGAAGCAAAGCATGTACAGCCCTAATGAGAATCTTCCAGTTGAGTGACTTGTTCTCCCCCTGTGTCTTTTGTATTTTAATAAACAAAAGAAAAAAGAAGTAAAGCATGTAGAGTCCTTTGCTTGAGCAATGTACAATTGCAAGGTATAGTAAATAAAGAAAATGATAAACAAGAGTGCAGAGCACGAGCTTGAGATCAACGAGCTCGAGGTTCGCCTGGCAACGGCCGACGACTAGCCAAGAAAGAAGAAGATGGGAAACAAAGAAAGGAAAAAGAAAAGAAAAAGAAAAAAAGAAAAGAAAAAGGAAATTAAAAATAATTCGAATAAAAAAAGAAAAGAAGAAGAAGAAATGGGAGAAGGAAGTGAGGATTTATAGAGGTGTAAGATAAGAGAGATTAAGTGAGGAAAATATTTTTCATTTTTCAAAAGTAGAAAACAATTTCCCTAATCTAGAAGTCTTTTTTCCTTTTATGGAAAATATTTTCCCCATTTTCCGTAAAACGAACGCCGGAAAATCCGGAAAACGTTTTCCTGATAATTATTTTCTACAAAACGAACGGAGTCTTTGTATTGAAAACGCATCATGAGCACTCATGACAGTTACTTCTTTAGTGAGTTACCATGCGTTATAGGGGATTCCGGTTGATGACCAAAAGAGCAAAAAACTTACACGGAGGGTACATCTTCGAAGATTACAACTTTTACTTATTTCCTTATCTTTTTATCATAAAAATTACGTTAGGATGATAGGTGATTTTTTTATAAAAAAAATTGAGTAGCTATCCATTTTTATATATAAGATTTAGTATGTTTCTTTTCTTATCAGTTAATATATCTCTTATATTATACTTAGAATTTCATTAAAATGTTTTAATTTATTCATATCTAACCATTTCCAATATGTCACTGTTTGTTAAAAATTCCAAAGTATTGCAGGTAAGAATAAGAATGATGAATGACTTGGACAAGATCAGCCAATTACCGAGGCACATAATGGACCAAATCCTGTCGCGTTTGCCAATTGAGGATGCAATGAGGACTAGTATTTTTGTCGAGAAAGTGGAGGTACAAATGATCCTCTATTCCACAACTTGAGTTTGATGACCAATGCAGGAGGTCTTTTCTCTTCAACCATCTCTACATGAAACTTGGGAAAGATAATTGACGAGGTTCTCTTGCTTCACACTGGCCCAATACAGAAGTTCATGCTCTCTCACGAAGAATTTTGTGCCCTGAGAGACATTGACTACTGGATTCTTCATCTATCCAGAGTGTCCGTCAAGAAATTTTACTCGACATTTGGAAAGGGCAATATTACAAGATTCCCACCTCCTTATTCAATTGCCAGAACTTGATTCATTTGGGATTTGTACAGATGTTTGGTGAAAATCTCGTCGAGGTTTGCAGGAGTTAAGAACTTGGAAAGTTTGGATCTTCGACACATTGAGTTGTCATCGGACGGGCTTAAGGCTTTGATTTTCTCTCTGCCCCCTCCTAAAACGTTTGAAGTTGAGGAACTTAGAGGGGATTTAAGCAAGTTAACATTAGAGCTGGCAACCTCGAGTGGCTTGATGTTGGAGAAGCTTTTCAGGATGTCGCTTTCAGTGTTATGAACAGTTTGAAGTCGGTCACGGTTAGTTTCTCTGATGACATTGCTAACAAATATGGACCCGGCAATGCCAACTCGAACAAATTGCACAAACTCTTCCGAAATCTGCCCCAAATTCAGAGTCTCAGTCTTGAAAATTACTCACTGACGGTACATTTTAAGTGCATAAATTCTGAAATTTGTCACGACTCTATTCACTATTATTTTTTGGGATGAAAATATGTGTGTTCTATTACTAAATCGTTGGTATGCCTTGATTTTGGCTGATTTTTGTAGTATTTGGCTGTTGGAGATGTTCTACAGACACCACCTAATGAACTCGTTCATATGAAGTACCTCTTCTCATGCATAGACTTAAATAGCGTGAAGGAGATTTTGACTATTATGTGCCTAATCAGATGCTCTCCTCAATTGAAACATCTCGACTTCCGGGCGAGTGTGATCATTCATTGTTCAGCGGACTAATTTGATATTTCTTTGAAACTATAATCAAAGATCTTATTTAGGTATTTACGTGATCTTCTCAACAAATTTTTGTTACTTGGCAATAGTGAGTCAAACTTAAAGTCTCTATCACTGTAGTCTAAATGTATTTTACTGATTAAATTGTATGCTTCAATATATCATAATGAAACAAATTGGCGAAACCTTTTTTATTTAGCAAAAGTGTTCATAATGAAAGCAAAGATAAATGAGTATCACAAGACTGATGCCTCCTTTGTATCAAGTTTTAGAATATATGTTGGAAGTAATTTCATTTCATTTGATTTTTAGTGATAATCGTATTACCTTGGTGCTTTTAATCATCGAATTTGATGAAAAAGAGAGCTAATCTACACTTTACAGCGACCATATTATACACTCTCAAAATAAATGACGGTATAGTAATCTGGTTCACCCGAAAAAGAAGGATATTGCAATTTGGGATCTTATTCATAAAGCAAATAGACAAATCAGGTTCTCTGCTCCCTTAATTAAATGACCAGATTAAGCTCTCCCTATGCATTGTTATGTTAAAGTTGATCTTTGATTATTAAACACAGTCTCGTGCTGGGAATCGACAAAGTACATGGATCGGGACAATTGCCGATTCTTGAGAAGACCACCAGGCGTGTTGCCTAGAACAAGTACAAGTTGTATCGATGGGTGGAATTTTTGGTAGTAAGCCAGAGCAAGAAATGATGAAGTTTCTGCTTGCTAGTTCACCGAAACTACGAACGATGACGATCAGGCCTAATTCCACAAGGGCAAGTTGCTCAGGGACTTGCCATGCTTCCGGCGAGCCTTGGCTCAAGAAGAAATGATCTTTCTCGACCCAGCTGATCGGGAAGCCTACCCACATTAAGATCGAATCACACATGGGATTAATAGGAACTGCAAGGTTTTACTATGCTGAGTGGAAAATGAATAAACTGTGACGCAGAGTTTGTGTATTACTCAGAAAAATGAGAATCCTCTTCTTTCATCTTGTGTTAAGTCTATTGTAAGGAGTTCTTCATTACATATATGTTTAGTGGTTTGCAACTTTCATCATCATTTTGGAAGCGTTAATGGTTGCTCTTCTTATGCCATGGTTGGCTCTGGCCTCTGCAGGGACCTTCATTTAAATGAAAAAATGTATTGATCTTATACGATTTTAACTCAACTTAAAGAAAAACGGAGTTTTTGTAAAATCATTTCATTTTCATTTTCTTCTAAATATATGTGTTGTATAAGAGCGAGTGATATCTAAAATAAGTGGATTACAAAAGAAGAAAACATAAATAAATGAAACATAAATATGTATGTCAATAACGAAACATAAAACATCAAACCTCATGAAGAAAACTTTGGCATTTATGAAATCATAAAAGAGAGAATGTGAAATCTGATGCATTAGGACGACCTATGCAAGTATTAGGTTTCTAATGTGATAATGGCAATAGGATGGCCCATAGGAAGAATAGGGCATTAGGATGCTATACCTTGAAATCCTTGAAGAAGTTAAAATATGGGATGGACAGAATTCCGAGATTCTTTGAGAAACCTTCACAGGTGAAGATCAAAAAACATTATGTGCCAGTATTTTCTACAAAATGAGAGCAAATATGAAATAGAGAGAATGGAAGCAACTTATCACGGCTGGAAACGATCGGGGAAAGCTCAATTGATGAGATTTCAAACAGTGCTGGGGTGGGATGTGCTCCTTGAACCATTGGGTGCGTGCACCCCACCGTGAGGCATGCAACCTTAGGGTGACGGGCACCCACCCAAGGTGGTATGTCCTTGATGCTAAGAAGTCTGCCTCTAAAGGTAAAGTGTGCACCTCTGAGTTGAGATGCACGTTGTTAGTGTAAAGGGCACGCCCCTCAAAATCGAAGGGCATGATCCTTAGGATAAAGGGCAAGTCGCTCTTACTGTGAACATTGAAGCGCACACCCCCTTCAAATAAAGGGAACGCCACTTACGGTGAGGGGGCTCGCTCTTTGGATGTGTTTTTTCTTCTTTTTTTTACCAGGGAGTTGGCTTGCTCAGGTTGAGGGACGGTTTTAATCAGTTAATTTGTCTTTTACCGGTAGTTCATCGAAAGGATCGGTCGACCAAACAAGCGGCTCGAGCCCTAGGTTAATCTATCGGTCAAAACCCATAACCTTTTTGGTACAATTTGTAGTGCTACTGAACAATTCAGTATAAAATTGCTTAAGATTGTGTCAACGTCACCACGCAGGCTTGGACGAGCCAGCACTTTGCCCCACACGCTGCCAGTGGCCACATCGAATTTGGTACTTACCTGACCGGATGGTACCCCCTTATTGGCCGTGCTGCCACTCGAAGCGACATATTTTTTTTCCAACAATTGACTGTAAGCACATTTTTCCTGAGACATCCAATCAACGTAATTTTTGCGAAACGAAAAATCAGGATGAAATTGTTTAGAGTTGATTGAACAAGCTAAATGCACATATATATTGCCAAGTTGCAATCCTTTTTGTCGTAAATCTAATTCACTCAATTCTTAAAGTATTAACAGTTTTATAAGTGGATATTCATATTATCCTCACTTTATCATGAAAAATTACAAATTTCTTGATGTACGTAAGAACTAACAGTTTGATTAAATATCATGACCTGTTCAATCCTGGCCGTATTTTGGGCGGCATGTTGCATTAGGTCAACTGATTCTCTTATTCAAAAAAAAAAACTGGTTCTCTTAGAGGGGTTTGCTGTTGGAGAGAATCTTTTCAGCTCGCACCCCTCTCGGATCGGTATTCAATGTGCATAGACATCCAAGGGTCGAAGACGAAGGGACAAGTAAATTCTTCACATGTCTCATCTTAGAGGATGGTCTCAAAGGGATGTAACATTTTTACACATGCTGATCATTCATGGGTAATAATGATGTTTCCCGAGTCGGTTTTACTCATGAAAGATCAGGTAACAATTTATCCTCTCTATATGCATTCTTTAGGTTAGATTGGGACTACTAGAGGTAATGTTAAGTATTATCTAGATACATGTGAGCCAACTCAGTAAGGCCCTGATGGTTTTATATGAGATGGGCTTAAGGCCCGTCCGCCCAAGTAGGGCCAAAAAGCCCGGCCCACGGGAATAGGGCCCGTGGATGGGGGAAGGTATAAAAGGGAGGAGAGAGAGAGAGAAGACACCTCTTGGACAATTAACGTACGTCTTCTCCTCTCCCGCGCGCTCTCTCTCTCCAAAGAAAAACAGTAAAGCATACGGCGCGTTTTTCTTCTCTTCAAAGGCGATTTTGCTTAATCGGATTGAACAGGGCCAAGTTTCTCTTCCTCTATCGGCGTTGGTGTTTAATCTGTGGCTAACAAGGTACGCTCGAATCCGTGGTGTACTTTACGATCGGTGATACGTGTTATTCCCGGGCTTCGTCTTCCGCATTGCTTTAGGGGTTCGATTTAGTGTCGAATCCGTTTTTCGGGGATTCGTTATTCCCAACATTGGTATCAGAGCCCTAGTTCATGTTATCCCGACCCCTTTCATGTTTAATGGATGATTTTAGATTGAATTTTCGAGAAATTAATCGGACGACACTGATCAGGCTGCAAAATCCCGACATTTGAGCACTGTTCCTCCATTTTTTCGAGTTTCTGTAACTCGAAATTGATTTCTGAAGGCGTAGAATGGAAGGGCTCATCGAGAAGATCGCGACGAGTGGTGGAACGCTGCCAACGGCCACCAGACGCGCCCCCACGCGCAGCCGGAGCGAAGTGACGTCTTTGGCGCGTGCAACGCACGCACCGAGTCTCAGGGAAGGCGCATGCGTCGAACGCGCGCGCGCACGTGCGACGCACGTCCGCGTCCGCGGTCGCAGGCGCGTGCGAGGCAAGTGCCAGCTGACGTCATCGTGACGTCAGCTGCGCGCGTGCAAGGCACGCGCCGGTCAGTCGATTCGAACCGGCCCAACCGGATCGACCGATCCGACCCGGCTCGTCCGACCCGACCCGACCGGCGGCCTGACCCGTTTGACCCGATGACCCATTGACTTGACCCGGTCATGCGTTGACCTTGACCATTGACCGACGACCGTTGACTGTTGACTTTGACCGTTGACTCGAAAAAAAAAAAAAAAAAAAAAAAAAAAAAAAAAAAAACTTTTTCAGTCATGCCTATGTGGGTTATAAGTAATTCATTTTTAATTATGCATTTGTTGCATGAATTATGGAAAATTATGTATTTTCCCTTTTGTACATTATGGATTATAAGTAATCCATTTTTAGTTCTGCATTTGTTGCAGGAACTATCATGCGTTATACAAGGATACCTGCAATCCCAAGAACGGACGAGGGAATTGCAAGACTTAAAAGGCTGATGACAGAGTTAGCTGATTATCGGTGGCATGACGGTGATTTAGTATCACATGTGGTCGGGGTCAATCGATGATACAGAAATCATCTGGAATGGTTATCTTATGCGGATTTTGAGAAGGTGTCGGCTTTGATGAACACTCTTCCACCTGAATGGCAAGCAGTGTTAGATCGGCTATGGGAGGTCAACGTGGTCCCGGATTATAGGAGGCTAGTGGAAGCTTTTGTAAGAGAGTACTATAGGATTGAGTTGGCCAAAACTTCAACCCTTAGATTAAGCGCCACATGGCGTAGAGTAAATGCGCCTTGGTGGCGACATGAAAGCTCTCCAAAAGTTTTTCCATGGCTGGCAAATGTGCCTTCAGTTTTCTCATATGTTTTGACTGATAGATTAGAAGGGACATTCACTATTTATTTCTTAGATTAGTTTGAGATGTTTTTTAGTGTTGAATATCTCTTTCTATGTTGATATTTCTTTTTGGATATATTACTTAATGTAATAGATTGTTGTATTAATTGAAAGCATTATTGTTTTTATTGGATATCATTTATCTGTTGCTTTCTATTATTGCTGATTGCTGTGGGTAGTTAGCTGTGGGTAGTTCATAGAAATTTTTGTAACTTCATAGAATTTATTTTGCATAAGACAATTATATTAATAATAGTTTTAAGTTAGGATTTTTGGAGGATGATTGGAAATGTAGTGACCTTTTGATTCTGAAACCTTACTTGAAATTATTCATTAATATGATGGGTCTATGCAAATAGGGATGCATAAATGATAAGCATTAATAATTCGTGCATATATGTCTGATGTGTTCAGATCAATGGCTTCAACCACAAAAAGCATAGTTGTCGAGCTGAACAAAGGTGAAAAGCTCAATGGTGACAACTATGAAATTTGGCAAATGAAAATCCAGTATGTGCTGGAAGAGCAAGAAGCACTTGAGGCTCTTAACCTGACCATGGTAGAACCTGAAGAAGGAAACACTGCACAGCACATAAGAGATAAGGAAGCTTTTGCTGCGTGGAAAAGAAAGAACTCTCTTGCTCGCATCACGTTGCTGAGCAGCATGGACAATGACGTCATGCGAGAATTTAGGTGTTTTGACAATGCCAAGGAAATGTGGGAGGCATTGGCAGCTAGATTTGGTCATACTTCGGTGACCAGACTGAGACAGCTCACTATTAGGTTTGACTCTTACAAGAAGCCTCATAGTCAGACCATGAAGCAACATCTTAGAAAGATGTCAAACATGATAAATGAGCTGAAAGATGCTGGCCATGTCCTCACAGATGAGCAGCAAGTGCAAGCAGTGATTCGTTCCTTGCCTCAGAGTTGGGAGCATATGAAGGTGCACCTGACCCATAATGATAATATCAAAACGTTTGAGGATGCTATGCGTCATCTTGAGCTGGAAAAGGACCGCCTCTTGGCGGCTAAGCCAGAAGCTGAACTCTATCATGCTAGTTCTAGCTCACATGGAGCTTCGAGCTCCAAGCGCAAACGTCCTAACTGGTTTGATAAAGGGAAAGGCAAGGAAGCAGGTCCTTCAGGGAAGAAACCCAAGCTTAACCAACATGAAAGAGGAAAGCATCCTCGAATGAAGAAGCTTACAAGGGTGAAGTGTTTCAATTGTGACAAGAAGGGTCACTATGCTCGCGACTGTCGTGAGCCAAAGAAGGTAAACACCCTTGTACTTTTCAGAACTTTACTTTTATGTCGAGTTCTATATTCTTGACTGAGTCTAATCCTTTGTGGATTGTAGATTCAGGAGCAACAGACCATGTAGCGAAGGATAGAGGATCCTTCGTGGAATTCCGACGAGTACCAACTGGAACTAAGTGAATCTATGTGGGATATAACTCCAGAGATGAAGTTAAATGGATTGGCACCTGCCAATTGAACATGCGTGGTGGACGCACCTTGTTCCTACATGATGTTCCATATGCTCCAGAGATTCGTCGAAATTTAATGTCTGTTTTGGTGTTGGTTAGACTAGGTTTTAATATGAACTTCCATAGAGGTGTGGATTTGTATTTGGATACAAACTACTATGGTTGTGGTTATTTTCTGGATGGTTTCATTGTATTGGATATTGAGTATGTTAATGCAAATGTTTGTTATTCCCTTATCACATCTCCTAATACCTATGGTAATGATGTGAATGTGTGGCATGCTAGACTTTGTCACATTGACCAACAACGTATGAATAGACTAGCCAAAGAGGGCTTGTTGGGCAACATTGAAAAAGTCGATTTGCCCATATGTAAGCATTGCCTAGAAGGGAAAACGACAAGGAAACCATTTGGGAAAGGTAAAAGAGCTGAATTTTCTCTGCATTTAATCCATTCTGATGTCTGTGGTCCAATGAATGTGAAAGGAATGCATGGGGCTGTTTATTTCATCACCTTTATTGATGATTATACTCGATTCGGATATGTCTATTTGGTTTCTCATAAGTCTGAAGTAATAAATTATTTCAAAAGGTTTATGAACCTGGTAGAAAATCAATTAGACAAGAAAATAAAAGTATTGAGATCCGATCGAGGTCGAGAATTTTTATCTAATGAGTTCAGAAAATTATGTGATGAAAAAGGAATAGAAAGACAGTTGTCTATTCCATATACTCCTCAACAAAATGGTGTTGCGGAGAGAAGAAACAGAACCCTACTGGAAATGGTTAGGTCCATGATGGCACATGTTAACTTACCTATTACCTTTTGGAGTGATGCGTTGTTAACTGCTGCCTATATACTTAACCGTGTGCCTTCCAAATCAGTTACTTCCACTCCATATGAGTTATGGACAGGTAGAAAACCGGACTTAAGTTTTCTTAAGCCATGGGGTTGTGCCGCCTATACACATGAGTTCTCTCACAAATTTGAGAAATTGGGTCCCAGAGGAAAGAAGAGTATTTTCATAAGGTACTCAAAACACTCGAAAGGATATGTGTTCATAGGTGAGCAGGAAAGTGGGAGTATAACTGAGTTTGAATCACGAGATGTCACATTCTTAAAGGATGAATTTCCTAAGAAAGGAGAAATAGGTGAAGATTATTCCCTATTTGAGACCTTGGATCAAGATAATGATATTAGTGGAGTTCGTCCAAGTGGGAGTAATATGAGAAATGATTAATTAAATTCAACTCATTTTCAATTGCAACCACATGATGAGATGACGTCATCATTATCTAATCCAAGTGGGAGCATGATAGGGAATGATGTACAAAGTGTACAATCTCCCATACGGTGAACAAGTCGTCAAAGTATTCCCCGTCGACGTTTTGACATTGAAGGGGAAACTTTTATGATTGCTCCACAAGATGAGGATGAGCCAAGAAATATTAATGAGGCTCTGAATTGCCCTAGTAAGGAAAAATGGATTCATGCAATGGAAGAGGAAATGGAGTCAATGAAATCAAACCAAGTCTGGGAATTGGTTGATCTTCCAAAAGGACGCATAGCTATTGGGAACAAGTGGGTTCTCAAAATAAAGCGAAAGGCTGATGGCTCGATAGAAAGGCATAAAGCCCGCCTTGTGGCGAAGGGGTATAATCAACAGGAAGGAATTGATTATGAAGATACGTTTTCTCCTGTAGTGAGATTTACCTCGATTCGCATCATTCTGGCAATAGTGGCAAGTTTGGATCTTGAATTACATCAAATGGATGTAAAGACTGCTTTCCTCAATGGAGAATTAGAGGAAGAAATATATATGGAACAACCTGCTGGTTTCATAGTGAAAAACCAAGAAGAAAAAGCATGTCGACTTTTGAGGTCGATATATGGTCTTAAGCAGTCATCGAGATAATGGTATACACGTTTTCATAATGCCATAATGGCATATGACTTTACAATGATAGATGAGGATCATTGTGTATATATCAAAAGATCCAATGATCAATTTGTGATCATATCATTATATGTTGATGATATACTTATTGCCGGAAGCAATATGGAGTTTGTTAAGACTGTCAAGAGTTGGTTGTCTTCCAACTTTGAGATGAAGGATATGGGTGAGGCTGCATACATTCTTGGAGTTACGATTTCAAGAGATCGTTCGAAGAGATTGTTGTCTCTTTCGCAAGAAACATATGTAAATAAGGTTCTTGAACGATTTCGTATGCAAGATTGTAAATCCATAGACACTCCTATTGCAAAAGGTGAAGGATTGAGCCATAGACTGTGTCCAAGGACTCTACAAGAGAAGGAACAAATGAAACATATTCCTTATGCTAGTGCTGTTGGAAGCTTGATGTACACTATGATGTGTACAATACCTAACATATGTTTTGCAGTTAGAATGGTGAGTAGATACCAATCCAATCTAGGTCAAACACGTTTGAAAGCCGTTAAGAGAATACTGAGGTATCTAAAGGGGACTGCTGATTATACGCTGAGTTATTATGGAAATGATCTGCGACTCTAAGGCTATTCTAATGCTAATTGGAGAGGAGATTTAAATGAAAGAAAATCTACCTCTAGCTTTGTTTTCTTACCGAATAATGGCACCATATGTTGGAGCAGTGAGAAACAAAAGTGTATAGCCTTGTTCACGATAGAAGTTGAGTTCGTGGCATTACCAGCAACAGTATAAGAAGGTGTTTGGCTTAAGAGATTTTTTTGGATCATTTAGGTGTTATTGGAAGTGCTGCAAATTCATTGTTGGTTAACTGTGGTAGCCAAGCAGCAAAAGAGTATACCAAAGATCCAAAATATCATGGCAAGACCAAACCTATAGATACCAAGTATAATTTTGTTATGGATATGGTTGCACGAAAAGATGTGAACTTAGAGTACATACTACGTATAGAATGATAGCAGATCCTATGACAAAGCCAATACCTAGAGATGTGTTTTGTGGCTATATGAAATCTCTAGGATTGCGTAGAGGCTGATGTACTAAATATTGTAATTTCCCTAAGTGTTCACATTTGATGAATTTGTGTTTTCATCATTAATGCCTATGAATCTTCATTTGATCTTTATGCATCTTAATGCTCAGTGCATTACTTTAAGTTGAGAAAGTATGTCGGACAGATAAAAGATTAGCCCACTCACACGGGTAATCGCCTCTATTTACTGTGTGATAAATAGAGTTGAGACTGTTTTTAAGCTTATTATCTAGGTGATAATCGAGAGCTCAAGCTTAAAATATGTATGTCGCCTTAACTGGGTGTTAAGATGAGGACATAATACTTACTATGTCCGAAAGTAAAATACCCCACATATTTTACTTTATCTATCTAAGATGTCAGATGTGAGTTCTAATGAATTTTGTGAATGAGTAGATACGTGAACTCAAGTTAGACATTGGGTATGTCTGAACTATCATCTGTACGGTATTGAAAGGTGTAGACATACGCTCCATGGGAAAGGAGTTAATACCGTAATACGTATTTCATACTACGTATGCATGACACGACCAATAAGAGTGGCAAAAAGTTTGATCTCAACTTTTATGACGTGTGAGACTCTTGAGGAAAAGAGTTCCTCAATTTTTAGTCCCCTCATGACTCTTACTTATTCTCAAGATTTCTATTTAGTGTTTGCTATCTTAAGGTGTTGCCAATGGTCATGAGATGATTCGATCTAATGGGACATTTCTAGAAAAGCAAGCTGGACTGAAATTGAGAGTTTAAAGGAAAGAGGAAGATCGATTTTGGAGAATCACATTGTGGTTTTGTATTCACTGGTCGACCAATTATGACTGTCTTTGTGATAATTATAATTGTGAATACAATATATATATATCATGTTTAAAAGAGATCAAGAGATATATAAATGTGATCGATCGATCTAAGGTACTGCATACTAAATCTACTCAGAGCAAGACGCCCATTATGAGCTGCTATATATTCCTAACAGATGTATAGCAACGAGCTCTCAAAGTATGCTGGTCACACGGATTATTCACCGGTGTGAATGTTGAAGAGAGGTAAAGAGAATCCTGTTCGGCCCACCATGTGCGAGTGGGAGATGATGGTTTTATATGAGATGGGCTTAAGGCCCGTCCGCCCAAGTTGGGCCCAAAAAGCCCGGCCCACGGGAATAGGGCCCGTGGATGGGGGAAGGTATAAAAGGGAGGAGAGAGAGAGAGAAGACACCTCTTGGACAATTAACGTACGTCTTCTCCTCTCTCGCGCGCTCTCTCTCTCCAAAGAAAAACAGTAAAGCATACGGCGCGTTTTTCTTCCCTTCAAAGGCGATTTTGCTTAATCGGATTGAATAGGGCCAAGTTTCTCTTCCTCTATCGGCGTTGGTGTTTAATCTGTGGCTAACAAGGTACGCTCGAATCCGTGGTGTGCTTTACGATCGGTGATACGTGTTATTCCCGGGCTTCGTCTTCCGCATTGCTTTAGGGGTTCGATTTAGTGTCGAATCCGTTTTTCGGGTATCCGTTATTCCCAACAGGCCCCATATAGAACTTATATGATCTAATGATGGCAATGGATAAAGGCAATAACTGAGCTTTGATATCGATTTTCAAAATTGGCATACCGCTAACCCAATATTTGGTTGTGGAGTCATGGGATAATGTATCCTTCTGGGATGCGAAATACTAAAGTCCCCCTTAATTTTAGTTTCCCTCAATTGTGAAATTGGTAGCAGTTGCACTACGTGTGTTCTCGACATTTTTTATACCACTCTCTCATCCCTGTAGTGAGCTTTCATATTTGGAAGACTTCAATTTACAATATCGAGTATCTCTATATTAAATATAACCATCCCTATATATCTGTAATAACAGGCTATTGGAAGTGAAGTAGAAGCATTGTGAAGATACATCGTCTTAAAATTAGAGTGAATTATATTCAAGGATCTATATACGGCTTGGAAGAATCCAATAGTCGTCCATTCATCAAAAAAGTAAAAAAAGGAAAACACAGACCAATATAATTAACAACTGAAACTTGCGTGGGTTGGATGGTAGTTGTAGACCCAAAATAGAACAATACAATAACAAAGAGAGAAAAAATCACAAAAAATCTCAAATTATACCCATTGTGACACGTTTATATAAGCGAAAATTGTGATATTAAAATTTCTAAATTTGCACCCGAGTGACCCATTCACCCTCCTCTGTTATGGTTATGTTAAAAATCGCCGCTAAAATTTGGATCCGACTTAGCAGATAGCGCCACACGAGCGCCACATCAAAAAAAAAAAAAAAAAAAGATTAAAGAGAAAAGTATAAAATAATAATTCAGTGCTCGCTCCCTGCCCACTACCGCTTGGACCTCCAGCGGCATTCATTGGCCCTTGCTTCACCACTCGCCAGATTCGATTGTGGGGGCCATGAGCTTCGAGGACAAATCTAGCTCCAAAGCTTGCAACACCCATGGTTGCTCGAGCTCGAAGCTTGGCCTGGCCGGACCCGGCACAGCTCAATTGGCGCAAGCCCGCGAAGAACAAACCCTGAACAAACAGAGCAAAGAAAGCCAAACCAGAGACTTCGCCGTATAATTACATTTACATCTCTCTCTCTCTCTCTCTCTCTCTCTCTCTCTCTAAGGTTCAACGAATACAGATTGGCGCAGAAGTCAGTCGATCCTTAAACCGAGAATAATTCAGTTACTTCAAGAATCAGCACATTTCTCTGTGATCGCTACTACCTTGTTAGTCGCAATTGATTACGTAGATACCCTATATATATATATATATATATATATGTGTGTGTGTGTGTGTGTGTGTGTGTATGTGTATGTGTGTATGTGTATATATGTACATACATATATACACATACACACATACACATATATACACATATATACATATATATAATCCATGTTGCCAAGGCACATAATGCCATCCAGATAACCAGTCCATTGGTCAGTTCATCTTCGTTCTTTTGCAAATGTATTTGGTAGATTTGTTACAATGTACAATTTTCAACTCCATCGGTTATCCCATTTTTCTTCTTTGTTCAAGATTCTAGAGAATCAGGCGCGAAAGAGACGCTGGAGGAAGAGTTAAATAAGGTCAGACATATGCCGGGTCACATTACGGACCAAATCCTGTCACCTATGCCGATGAAGGACGCAATCAAGGATAATAATTTATTGAGCCAGTAGAGGTACAAATGGTCTTCTTTGATAACCAATGCATGATGAAAATTTGTTTCATCACCCATGTATCCACGATTGCTTGGTGAAGATAATCGACAATGTCCCCTTGCTTACACCGGCCCATTAGAGAGGCTCGAGCTCTAAAGATTTTCACAGCGTAATTGTTATCGATCGTTGGATTCTTCATCTACCCAGAGTCTCCGTAAAAGAACTTGTCCTTAATATTTGGAAGGGGAGGCATTATAATACCACTTCGCTTATTTCGGTGCAAGGAT
The DNA here is from genome assembly GCA_017140185.1 of Eucalyptus polyanthemos subsp. polyanthemos. Lineage (NCBI taxonomy): Eukaryota > Viridiplantae > Streptophyta > Magnoliopsida > Myrtales > Myrtaceae > Eucalyptus > Eucalyptus polyanthemos. The sequence continues at coordinate 29,455,808 of CM029462.1, forward strand.
ATGGTCCATTTGGAGCTGCATGGGTGTTGGTTAAAGGTCCCGTCTTCTCTAGGGATTGAGGAAAATAAAAGATCTTGATATTCAGAGAGATAATTGTTCAAAAAGTCAAAACTTACTGTACAGCAGCTAATTTAGTTCTAAACCTTCCTAGTTTATCCTTTGATAATTTCCTAATTCAATTATAAATCTTTCGATTTCTCAATTTAGTCCCAAAATTTTTTGAAAATTTTCTGTTTTAGTCCTAAACATGCTATTTGGATAATTGACCACAGAGAATTGTTGGATGTCTTGTACAGATATGCAATATTCAATGTATAATTCTAAAGACATTTGCCGAGAACGCATATCTAGAGAGCCTTATTCCCTTAAAAACCCCAAAGTGTTTAAGTTTAGTTCCAATTCTATCCTGAATTATTTTTTGCCTATAAAAAATTCTTAACTTTTACTTTTGCCCCAAGTCTACCTTATTAACTCTCCGACCGAAAAAACTCTCCGTCTAACAATCACTGTTAGCCATATTACGTGGCATTTCCACATGTACATTTCTCTCTCCTGCCCCTCCACTTGTCAGTCCACGTCACCCTTTTTTAATCTGTTTTTTTCCTCTTTCCCAATGAACTGTGAGGAGTTTAGCTTCATTCACAAGACTTGATGATAATTATAAAGATGTCAAACGGGTGGGTCGGGTCGGGTCATTAATGGGTCGACCCAAATTGACCCATTAACCTATATATGAAGACCACCAATTTCCAGTCCTCTAATCAAAACTCCCCATGTTCTTCTTCTTTTTAGTTCTCCGTGCATAACAAAAGTTCAAGAAACGAAGGACTCTTCAGCAGACTAACGAAGAGAAAATTAATATCACCAGCAATTCAGTCTTCAGGCTTTTAAAATCAACATCCAACAAGCAAATTGACAATCGGACACAAAGTCTCTTCAATTCACTCTCTAGACATCAAGTCCAAAAGAACCAAAGGGGGAAACATGGTGATTCCCAAAAATCAAACTGGGAAGGTGAAATTGGGTGGAGAAGACGATGAACACTGAGGAGCCTCACTGCTCTTCTTTCCCCCTCAATTATCCAGTGAAATCTGCTGCAATCCAGGCTGCCATGGAGTAGCTCGACGCAAAACTATTCGTGCAACCGGCATAACAATCACTGTACAAGACGGAGTTGATGCAGAGAGAGCCGATGAAAAAGACTTTAGTTGCAAGTCACGGCAGACTCGATTGCGACCGACTCGAGGTTGATCATGACAAATTCAATGCCATCGAGGTCAGATTCGAGCTCATGACATCAAATTGTACATCGTTGAACTTACATCTAACCTCATCTTAGGACAACCCTAGATCTTGGGTTGCCCGAGCCCCGCAACACTCGGGGACAAGGAGCTGAGGTCGCAGAGGGATTGTCGGAGGTTGTGGCGCAACTCAGAGGTGTAATAGGCGAGCGCTGATGAAGCTGTGGTCGAGAAGTCCGTGCACATGAACAATGAGGTGCAGCTCAGGCGCAGAAGGGAGAAGAAGAAAAAAAATAGAGAAAAAAGAAAAAATGACGCGGAGGGAGAGGAAGGAAAAATATACACATGAAAATGCCACATCAAACAATCAAGATGATTTTTGGACGGATAGTCTACGTGGCAAATTGAGACAAGAGTAAGTTAGGAATTTCTTTTAAGACAAAAAAAATTATGGTAGAATTAGGATTAAATCTAAAGTTCAGGATTTTTTTAGGGAATTAAAAAATATTTATTCTCTTGATTTTTTTTTAGAATAAAAAATATTTACATATTCGTTCATTTTTATTTTTTTTGTGAAAACTTCATGGTCAGCTGTTAATATAATTTGCATAATTGATGCTTCAAGTCAATTATTTTTCTCAAATTTATAAATTTAAATTTGGATGTATCATGATTTGGTTTTTTTTTCTTATGTTACTTTGAATAGTTCACGTAAACACTCATGTCACAACAGCGAAATATCGTCACCCCATACTTCAACATCTCTATGAATAATGTTGATATTGAATTAATAGGAACATGAGATACCGTTTAGAACTTACAATAAACTTTAGTAAGACATATCTTATTGAATAGATGAGGATTAACCAACAACCGTCGTATCATGTCGCACTCCATCATGAAGGGTGTATTCGGCTATCTTCTTGTATGAATCCCTAGCTAACACTAATATAATCTCATAAATTGAAAAATTGTTCAAAAAGTTTAAAAGTTATTATACGACAGCTAATCCAATCATAAATTTTTCAACTATGCCAATTTAGTCTACTCTTTGACAATTTGCCAATATAATTCTTCTAGCTAATTTGTTTAAAATCGCTAACATAGACCTTCCCTGGCCTATGTGGCATAATCGAAGGTGACGTGAACAATTTTTCCAATTCTTTTAAAAAATTTCTAATTTTTCTTCTTTTTCCTTCTTTTTCCTTTTCCTTTTCCTTTTCTTTTCTTTTCTCTCCTTCTATTCTCTTTGTTCCTATTCCCCTATGCTAGTCAAGGCCATGTGCCAGGCCTTACCTCACTAGATCTAACGAGGGCTTGCTGACTCGCTCGCCCTCACTAGTAGTCAACCACCCCCCACCGATCTCTTAACAGTTAAAAACAAATGATAAGAAAATAAAGTAAAAAAATAAAATAAAATATCAGAATATTGTGAAAAAAAATGGCAAAAAGTATCAATGTCTATGCATCTAGGCCACGTAAGCTAGCCAATGTCCACGTTAGCGATTTTTCGCCAAAACTTATCTGAAATGATTACATTAATAAATCCTCAAAAGTTTTAAGACAAAATTAGCTTAATTGAAAGACTTAAAAATGAATTAGCTCTTACAATAGGTTTAGAACTTTTTAAATAGTTAGTCTTCTTGCAATCAAACACAATTTTGGCAAATTATATGTTGGTACTTTCCGGATTCTTCTATATCCTAGGGGTCATCCCTTTGTATTGCAAATCCCCTTGTTTGGAAAGCCCATCTTTGCGTATCATCATGTAATACAACACTTACGTAGAGGTTGTACAAGTAGGAATCGCCTTGTAAGGAGGAGGATCATCTAAGTTTTTTTTTTTAGAAGGAAATACTTAGGAAAAATCATCTAAATGGTACCCAGGATGCAACCACATTAGTACTATGCGGTTCTTATGGTACGTACTAATTTTTGGCATTTCCCTCTTGTTGATTTGTTTTACCTTGTCCCGTGATCATGAGTCTGGTTCAATTGAAGTCAAATTTGGCTATAAAAGGGATGGAAACGAGGTACATTGACGCAATCCTGAATGAAAATGGAATTAGCGTCAATCTCGAAAAACAACCGGAACTCATGAAGTACGATGCGACAGGCTCCTGGAAAAATCATCTTGAAAAGTTGTGTTAGCACCTGAGTTATCCCAGCCTTTCCACGAAGCCTAGATGGGCCTGCTTTGGGTCAGTTTGCTGAACCGGAACTAAATAAGACCACAGTTGGGGAACGGATTACCGAAGCAATCGTAAATCTATATAATCAGAAAATAACACTCACCCAAAAGGGATCTATGTCGTGACCCACCCTTGAGAATAAATTTAGAGGTATTTACTTATAAAACAATCCGAATTGACATCCCAAAAGATGGCTTGAACACATCATCTAATAGTAATCCAAATCAGTCCACCAATTACAAGCACGGATTCTCACAAACCATATCTAGCATGACATTGGATTTTCATTTTAAATTCTTAACAATCTAAATATTTCTAAAAATTATCACTAGCAATTTGTGATTGGCTAGAAACCAATTGAGACATGGAACAATTGTCTCAATGCTGATGGAACCAGAGATTATAGAAACATGAACTTGATTATATTAATTATCTAAATAGTACCATTTCAGCATCTAAACTTGATTATGAGTTAATTAAAATGTTCATATAGTCTTTTTACCAATTATGAGTCCTAAAGTTCCTATCCGCTAAGTGTCCATGCAATATTCATTTATTATGATGTTAGGATTTATCCTAATAATGCTAAAAAGGAAAAAAAAATCAATGTTTCAAATGTGCAGGCTCAAGTATAAATCAAAGTAGAAATTCGCAAACAACAATCTAACATTTGTGTCTAAGAACAAATAACACTTCATTGTAAAGCCCCATAAGCTTGTTTAATTTTGAGTTTAGTTCTTTGAAAAGATTTTCACATTTTTTTAAGACTATGTTAATCCTAAAATGTTCATTGAAACCCCTAAACTATATGAAATTTGATCTAGGAAAATCTAACACTAATTTTAAACTAGTGTTAACACTAAAACTCTAATAAAACTAATCAACATCTACTTTCTAACCTTTTTCCTGAAAATTTTTAATTTTCGGAATTTTATTTTTTTATCATTTATTTATTTAGTTATTTATTATTTAATTTTGTTATTCTAAACATGGGGGCTCGGACCCAGTCTGAATATGCAGGTTTGACCTAGACCTTAAAGGTCCGGGTTGAATCTAAAATTCGGATCGGCCCTTGGTTCGAATATAGCCGATTTATTGAATTTCATCCAGCCCATGAACTCTATCCGGCTCGGCCTTATTATACTCAGGCCCCCATTTTTATGTTTTTTATTTCTATTTTTATTATTTTCTCCTTTTTATTCTCTTTTATCTTATTTTTTATTTCTTTTTCTTTTTACTTATTTCTTATTCCCCTCCCTCACCGAGGGCTCATCGTCTTCCTCGGACGAGCTGTTCACCGACTCTTTATGTACAGACGGTGCTAACGCCGGCGGCCATCTCCGCTGGTCATTCAGCAATCTATTCTCGCCATCACCGGATTATTTCCGTCTTGACTTCCGGGTCCACCAAACACCAAACCAGCGTTTGGTTCTCGCCATCACTAGGAAATTATTTCAACTTTGCTGACTTCCTTCAAAGTCACCAAACTACATTCTGCCAAATGCTGAAATTATTTCTAAACACAATTGCGATTGCATTGGACTTCTACATCCACCTATGATTGTTCATCACCGATCCCACAAGTAAAATCCATTTCAATCCATTGCAATTCATAAACACGCATGCTAAATTAAATGAGCATAGAAGACTGACAGAGGGACAATTTCAATCAGGAGCATCACCGGAACCGAAGGCGAGAACGGCAATTCCAAACTCGTGTTCATGGACGACCAGCACAAGGAATCACAAGAGCGCGACATTACACAAAGAGGGAAAACGCGGCATCAATATTCAATTCAACAATCAATGAAATAGATGAGAATCAACCCTAGGTTTAAACACTGTTGACGACCGATTGCGTGAAATCAGATTCAACACTTCTCATGAGCAAATCATCAAACAATTGGTGTGCACTTCGAATACGAGCTTTAGACTCAGATTTAATGCAATTCTTAGTCTAGAATAAGACTCTAAATCAGCATGAACCATCACAAAAGAGTCTTGGTTCCGCAAGGTCATAAATTCATCGATTGAATTCGGCACTTCTACGCTTCAAAGGCGGGGGGAAAACAAAGCAGAGAAGGAGGCCTACCGATTCAAAATGCAGGCTGAAACCACCAGAATCAGCGCCAACGGAGCTCAATGATATTACAGGAAATCGCTGGTCTTCCTTCCTCCCAATGATGAATAGCTTTAGCTAATGTCTCTGTTGTTCAGCCTCCGCGGCCGACGATCAAAATCAGCAATTTCTGGCCAACTGAAATCGGTCGACCGAGAGATAGAGCTTGTGGAGAAAGCAAAGCAGGGCTTGAGGAGCGTTCAGAATGGTTTCATGGGCCATGGACTTGTTCATGAGCAATTCTAATTTGACTAAATCTAGGCCCCCATTTTTATTTATATTCTTTTCATGTACTTTTACCAACAACAAAAAAGTGTGATAGATGTGTCGATAAAAATTCAGATGTCAATAATCTAGAGAAATTAAAAATTCAGAATAATGAAAGTACCACGATGTATGACCAAAGAAGAAGGATGCGGAGCAGGCAATCCCCTGGTTAACCGAAGGAGAAAAGTGCATTCACCCCAACAGTCAAATCATCTTGCTTTGGACTGATTATGACACACATCAAGGCAAGCTACTCAGGCTCGGCAGGCCGCTTAGTCAAGGAAGAGATGGATGTTAGCAGAATTACTCTAAAGTTAGAGGAGTTCTGCATGGAGGAGTTGAGGAAACCCAAGTATGAAAGACAAATGTATTGCTCATTTAAGGTATCATCATGTTGTATAACTTTTTGTATAACTTTTGTAATGACCCTCTAACTAGGGGTGTGCAATGAAAACCGTCCAGATCAAACAAAACCAACCATTTTTGGGCTAATCTAGAGGGTCTCGATCTAGTCCCAATTCCTATTTTTGGAATCGGTGACCAGTCAATCTGTTTCCTGATTCCAAGGCGGAAACCGAACCGACCATTTATAATTTTTTTTTTTTAAATTTCTACACAACCCTATTACGGGGTTTGTACAAAAGGAAAATCAAAAGTGCTGCTGCTGCTATTGCTACTCTCTCTCTCTCTCTCTCTCTCTCTCTCTCTCTCTCTCTCTCTCTCTCTCTCTCTCTCTCTCTCAGTAGTAGCAGCATGCTCTCCTTGCACACATAGTCTCCCTTCCCCAGCATCTATCGGACATCAACATTTTTTTACTCTCACAATCATAGCCTCGCCTCACGCCTCACTCCAATCGAGTCGCTTGAGCCCCGCGCCTCCTGCCTCACTTGACGTCAATGCCTTTCCCTCTTGCTCAACATCGATGCCTTTCAAGGAGTATCGCGTTACTTTGTAAGCTTTGATTGAAGAGAGCTCTTGATTTAGAAGACTAGGGCACATATATTTATTTTATTTTCAATGTGACAACAAAAAGTGATTTGGTCCATTGAAATCAAACGGAACCAATCGATGCGGTCTAGTTCTTGATTCTAAGACTAGTTAGTCGATCTAGGATCCCAAAAATTGGGAATCGATTCTCAAAATCCCATTCCTAGTTCTTGGGTGAAACCGGATTAGATCGGGAACCAATCACCCCTAAATCTAACATCATATATTTATGAAATATGCACTATCATATCATAAAAGCCATTTTAAATATATTGTTTTTTCAATGAATTATATGTACTAAGGGATAATTTTTCTTATTACTTTGCTAATGTTAATCCCTATGTAAGATATGTTTTGTCAACTTAATTAGATCATAGTTATATCATTGTTTGATCAATACAGGCTATCATGTCTATAATATTTAATCGATATTTTGATATCATTTATTTGTGGTATAAGGAAAAATGCTTTGTCATATGTGTTCTTGTATATTATTCAACTTTATTTTTTATCAACTATTAAGTTGTTTGAACCAATATAAGACCTTGTTATCATTAACTATAGAGTGATTGATATTCTAACAAATATAGGGTTTTAATCATGATCAATATTTATACACTTAGGTTACGCTTGATCGTCCGGACTTCTAATCAAAATATGATTTGATATGATAGGATATGAAATTTAGAAGATTTTGCTATATTATATCTATTGTTTGATGATTGCAATAATAAAATCAGATATATTCACTTTATATTATATATATATATATATATATATTGTTTGGTATAAACACCTATATGAATCATAAATTTTATAAATGAATATGATAAAAATCTCTCGTGATACTCTTATTTACTTTATTTTTTCCTCTCTTCTTTAATTAATCTTTTTTTTTTATTTCTTTCTTCCCCTTCCATCATTTTCTTTAAAAAAAATCATTAACTAAAAATACCTAAACTATTTAATAAATAAATATTTATATATTGAATTTATATTATAAGATATAATTAAATTCAATATATAAATAAAAATAAGATTAGATTATAAAACTAAATTTTTATTTTTTGTTGTTGTTTGAATTTCTTATATTAGAATTCAAATATTATATATTAGAAATCATATCTACCTTTATTCCACCTCCCCATGGAATAATTTTATCCATTCTACATCTCTTTATATCATACTTTATCCTATCTTAAGCAGGCACAAAATATAGGATATGATAAAAATTTATCATATCCTGAATTTTATCCCGATTACCAAACATAGACTTACTTTGTTATTTATAATATATTAACCCTCCAAAAATTTATTGTTGCCATTATATAATATATTTGTAATAATGAATGACTTTTTTTTTCAAAATTCATTTTCCCATAAAGCATGCAATGTATTTTGTTGTCAGGATGTACACTATTTTGTTAATCCTTCAATGTCGTTTATTTGTCAAATTTAAACTATTATGTCATAGAAGATATTTCTACATTGTTTATTTCTTAATAAGATATCATGAAAAATCTCAAATTGGTATACTTATGATAAATTTATCATAAACTAATTTTTTTATCATAAAAAACTCCAACTAGCACACCTTTAATAAATCTAATCTTTGTTAATTTTCATTAAATTTTACTATCAAATTACTGAGTTTGATGATACATGATATTTGACTTATGTATTAGTTTAGGGTTTTATTTTCCATTTGTAGTTAAGGTTTTTCATAATATTAACCCAATTTTTTCAAATTGGGGTTTGTGGTGGATAGTAATTTTTTTACAGTCAAAAAATTAGTTTGAAGTAAACATGTTATAGATGTACCATTTTATGATTTTTCGTGGTATTAACCATTCTTAATAAGCATCTTATTTAGCACAAATTCAGTTAGTAATTATGTCAATTATTTATTGTTGTGTGCTATGTAATTTAGGAAAAATTACCAAAAATATCATAAACTTATTGTACTTTTACAAATTCTACCCTAAACCTTTTAATTGTGCTAATTGACTCATAAACATTTTCACGTTTGCCAATTGAATCCATCTAACCAATTTTGGCAAGAAATCTCTAATGTAAATATCGATGTCTTACATATGACAACTGTTAATGTGGAGAATTTTTAAGAAAATTTTAACATTTTTTTTTTTTTCTTTTCTTTTTTATTCCTAACCCTATCCAGTGAGGTCACCGGCCACAGGAGAGGATCGGCAACTATTACCTAGTCTGAGTGAGGGCATTGCTCAGGCATTGCTACCCTTGCTAGCCACAGGCATTGCCCAAATCTAGATGAGGATTTTGACCTTCGCCCTTTGGGTAGCAAGGGACACGACCCCCTTGCCTGCCTTAGGCGAGGATCCAATGAGGGTGTTGCGGTCCCCACCTAGACTAACTACTGGTGAGAGCCCAAAACCCTCCCATGTGGTTAATAAGGATGGAGAGGCCTTGACCCATGGCTGATAGGGCGGCGACATCCTCACCCAGATCAGGTGAGAGTCGCCACTCCTCACCTCTGGCTGACAATCTCACTAGCCAAGGGATAGAAAAAAATTAGAACAAAAAAAAGGAAACTAAGAAAAAATCATAAAAAATTTAAAATAAAAAAATTATCTATGTAAGTGTCGACTGTATCACGTAGGATGCTTAGTGTTCACATTAGTGGTTTTAGGCCAAAATTAGCCGAATGAATTCAATTAACAAAATGTGAAAAAGTTTAGGACTTAATTAATACAATTAAAAGATTTACAATTGAATTGATAAAAGTGTAAAAGATTTATAAGTTGTCTGATAATTTTCCCACATTGTTTACTAAAATATGTTATCATAACGAATATCCATGCAACTTTTTGAGCATAAAAGTCATCGCTTATTATAAAGTTGTTGTACCTTATTTTTGGATGCAGTCATGTTTAATGACCACTTTAAAAGCATACTTTTCCTAAATACAACAAAATATTGCATCATAATGGGTTTTCATACAACTTCTTAATTGTAAAAGTCATCAATCACTTCACTTATCATGAAGATGAGTGGATAATGGTGAAAGGTAAAAACGGATGGCAGCGAGGAGGGGATACTGCCAAGTGGAGGACTAAGGTGAAAAGGGAGAAAAGACAATGCGACCAAGATGGGCAGGACATGATCTCTGTTAAAAAGCACGTGAGATATGCTAAACGTAATCCATTATCAAAAAATTAATGTTACTCTATAATTTATTGGTTTATACTTCAAAATAAAGGCTAATCCAAACAATTGTGTTAATAGGCTTAGATTTGAAATCTTTGTCGATGATGTTCCTAGATTAAAGTATTAGCCTTCCGCTATAGTTCAAACAAGTGGTATTAAAGCAAGTTTAATGATTGGAAGAGCGATTACATATGAAGGCAACCATTGTGGTGAAGCAAAGTAGGACCAAATTGGCAACGACCATGCACATATCACCTACTTGGAGATTAAAGTAAAAGATTCGCTACACAACTTCTCAAATTTAAATTGTCAATCTCTTCATAAATCACTAGGCAAAGATGAAACAACTTTCCTATCCCGAGTTCTTTTAATGCGAGAAGTTTAGAAAGGCGCGTACCATAGGTGGCCCTTTGTTCTTTTATGCTTATTTTAGAGGCACTCGGGTTCCTCAATAACTAACCAGATAGTCCTACCTTGAGGTCATTGCATTCCCAAAACCCCATCCTCAGTTCTTTGTACTTACGAAAGTAGTAGAATCAACAAACCTAGAATTCAGAATTCATTGAATTCGTGGCCTCTTAATACGAATTTGTAGCAAAATGCTTCTTAGAAAAAGAGTTGGGATAGCGATGGGTGGTGGACCAAGATTTTCAATTCAAAGCCCTCGTGTGGATGAGAAGAGAGGACGAGGGTCAAGAAAAGTGGTTGTCAACCAACCTTAGCCCGCCAAAGATGTTCAGCTCAATATACCCACCAAGAGTCTTCTTCCTTTCTCTCTTTTTTCTTCTTTTTCAAATTCAATGGCAGAACCATTTTCTTTATACGAAAATGGAAAACAACAGATCCTCGATGAAATTTTGACAAATAGATGGCGTAAAGACAACAAGCTTTAAGTGCTTCTTTCAAGTCACGTGTCGACGTTGTCCGAATAGATTAGAATGCCGGGAGATAAGCTAAACGAACATAGTTTCTTTGACTGGAGACTTGCCTACCTACTCTTCTCGCACTCGGACAGATATCAGCAGCTAAATGTTCGGTTGGGACCTAAAAAATTAGGGTTTCTGCTAAGTATGACCCTCACTTTCTCGTTGAGAGACATGATGCACACGTTGATATTTTATATTATATGATCACATGATTATATTTTCTTTTCCTTTGTTTCTTTCTATTTCCGTTTTTTTTTCTTTTTTAGCCTAACTGGTTGCAGTTTAAGGAATGATGTCGCGTGAAATAGTTAGGGAATATTCGATTTACATTGAAAGACAGAGAAATTATATATATTTGGAATATTTCGTGTGCCAAGAGGTTAGTTAAGAGCTAATTAAACAATATTTGATCGTAGCCCACATAACTACTAGTAAGCCTCAAGAGATGTTTTAAGAATTGATAGTTAATCGTTGTTCGATTTTTGCTGGTACGTAACCTGATTAAGAGAATTTACTAGTCGTACTTTAGCATTACGAGAGTCTAAAACCAGTTTAATCATAGTAATTAGAAAGAATGGGAACATCTCGACAAACTGGAATGACTCATGGATGATAATAATTGAAAAGTGGGGCAAGAAAAATGTGCGTTTAAAATGTTGATAGACTTAAACCAATGAGTTATGAATCGATTAAAATACATTGACGCTTAAATTTCACACAATAGTCCTTGGTGGAGTACTTCCTTCGCCTAGCGCTATCATACGTGCACCTCGGCAAAAAGCAAATCTAAGTAAGCTAAAATTACTAACAAATACAAGAGAAAATACAAAATTCCGAATATAAAAATGAGGTTGACCTGATTTGTTATGGGCTTTCCTATAAAACTCTTGTTTTTGTTATAAAATAAAATAAAAATGTATGTACATATGTGATTTTTAAATACGACTATTTCGTAACCCGAACTCTAGTTATAATCATGAAATAGTACTCATTTGTTTTTGGAGTTAAATGAATTATGTGTAGTATAAAAAATACATATCAAATCATATTTCGATGAAAGTACTTTAGTTTCTAATTTATCATATTATTATACTTACAAACTTTTTAAGGTACCATATTGGGAGTTTTTGTTTGTGAGATAATTATAAAAAAAAATCCTAAACCTTTTGTACATATGACAATTTGGTCTTAAACCTTTTAATTTAGCTAATTTAGTCATAAACATTTTAACGATTTGTCAATATAGCCCCTTCTAGTCAATTTTGGGTGGAAATTTCTAAAGTGGCGATTGGTAAGGACCGCGACACCCTCACCTGTGGCTAACAGGGGTTTTGGGTCATAATCAAAGGCCCGACAACCTCGCTAGTTTGAAAGGAAGGAAAAAAAATAAAGGAAAAGAAAAATTTTAAAATTACTGCAAAATCGTGCACCTTAGTGCTGGCCACCTTAGTGCTAGCCACATTAAAGACTTCTAACCAATGCTTGCCGAAAATATTATATTGGCAAATCGTCAATAAGTTTAAGGCTAAATTGGCTAAATTGGAAAGTTTATTATTGAATTAACTACCATACAATAAGTTCTTGACATTTTTTGTAATTTTTCCTTTATTCCTTACCATATGATTTTCATATGCGCGTTACTCATTAGGGGTGTAGCCAAGAACCATGATTCAGAAGACCGTTTCCCCCTTTTTGGAACCAAGAACCAAACCACATGTTATTAGAATCAAACTAGCTCAGACAATTGGTCCGATTTGATTCTTGAGCAGAGTCTAATAGAACTCATCGATCACATATCTTGGCCAAGGCATGCTAAAAAAATGGAGGACTATCTGGTGGATTCTTTTCCATAAACGACCAACTCACAAATTTAAGGAAGGTGTGAGTGAGCAATGGAGGTAAAATCGGTGAATCATTGCAATGAAAAGAAAGAAACAAGAGATAAAAGGAGCCAACTTGTATGAATCGGTGCAGCGACATGAAGGAATTCATCATTTGGAATGAGCGAGGTGTGAGAGGAGATTAGGGTTTAGGTTTATACTTTACTTCTTAAGAAATTAAAAATATGTATATATTTGTATGTCCGGTTGCCATCTTGAAATCGGAAACCAAACTAAAAATCACCGGTTCCGATTTAATGGAACCGAGTACCGAATTGTTACCCTCTACAATCACCTAAAATTGGTCGGTTTGATCCGGTCCAAACGATTCTCAATTCGGATAGTTCTATATGCTCATCCCTATTACTCATAAAGATTATTGGTGTTATCTGTGAAGTAACATGATTTTACTAGTGTAATCTTTATGCATGTAAGAACGTCAAAAACGTCTTGCAGAAACTGTCCCTTTCTTCCTTCGATAGGCGTAACGTCAGCATTTGTTATCAGACCAACCTTATACAGTATCAAATCTGTATTGCGTGCCGAATTTACCAAATTGCCACCAAGCCCAGTGCATCTCCGTCCGTCGCTACAAACCACCGGCCTCTTAACGGCCCGTGCGGTACGTCTTAATGAGGCAAGCCAGCGTGGACCATTTGTCACAACTCTTCAATGCTTCTAGAACAATAAATTCGCAACTATTCCTAAAAGATTGCGTTTTTTTTTTTTTTTTTTTTTTTTTTTTTGGGAGGGGGGTGCATTTTAAGTATTCGTGTTAAATTTGCAACAACGAAAAAGGTTGCTTATCTTTCCAAAACTTTCGTGTCCCAACTATGGTAAAATATCATTACCAATTGTTGATCCTTTGGAGCAAAATTGTGAAGAATATGCCATTTTCCTTTAATTTGGACTTTGTTTTAGTTCAATAATTATTGATTGATTGACATAACATAATAATACAAATGGTTCTTGAACTTTAGATCTTATATACAAGTTGTCTCTAAACTTTTAATTTGTTCAATACGATCTCTGAGTTTTAGTTTAATAAGTAATGTCATTCATGAAATTTTAATTCATTTAAGGTGATCTCTGAATTGTTATCATTTTATAAAATTAAGTTCGGAAACAACATTGGACATTTCTATATAGTTCATGAACAAAATTAAATATGTACTAAAGTTTAGAAATTATATTAAACAAATTAAAAATTTAAGCACGACACTACATATTGGACTAAAGGTTAATAATCAAATTTAAAAAAATTAAAAATTCGAAAACGATATTACATATGAAATCAAGGTGTGGATATATATATATATTTTTTTTGGTAAAGGTAAGTATAGTATAAATTTTGCGAAGAAGAATACAGGGGGGGAGGCCCGGCACCAACAAAAAACAGACACTCAAGAAGTCAGGAGTCTAAGCGAGTGTAGGAGTACCGTGGTTCCCAACAAACAGAACAAATAACGAAAAGAAAGAAAGGAAGACTAAAAACAAACTAAAGAAAATAAAATCCATTTGCGTGATCTGATCCTATGAGGGCGTCAATCTACTTATCCTTTGGGGACCCACAGGGATTGGGAAGATATATGATGGAAAAGGAAATACAGATGGAACTGACCAAGGGGGGAGACCGTGGGGTGAGCTTGGCGACACGTGCGCAAATCCTTCCGCAGTCGCATGCATTGGTGGTCAAAACTTCTTTTCCGTTGGCGAGCCGAGAGTCTACCGTCACAGCTGGTCAAGTAGCTCCTCCTCACAGTCACGTCTCTTTCGCGGAGCCCCAACCGGGGGAGTGCCGGGGGCGCCGCTTTACGCCAAAATCAAGTTTGTCTCCTTCCACGAGCTTTTATGTTAAATCTATAAAAGGAAAAAAAATGGTTAAATAAATATATTTAAGCACGCATGTTACTCTCCTACTATAATTGAGTGTCTTTTTCACTGGCAACGACTCTTATGAAAATCAGAAATAACTTTTACGGGACATTTTACTCGGTCATTATCTATTAATGATCCTTACCCATCTGTTGATAAAAGAAAAATGACATAGTTTGACAATTATTACGGACAAATTTCTTTATGAAATTCTACATATTAAAAGGATAAAAAAAAAGGATTAGTTCATGTCTCTCCCTCTCCATATTTTACAAATATATTTAAAAAATTCTCCTTAAATTCAATGTTTTACTTTTCATTGACAATATTTTTTTCGCGCAAGACTTTCTTTTTTACCTTCTGCACGATATGACTAATGCCTATTTGCATATGTGCAATCGATGCACATTGGCATTAACTCCTTATAAATAATAAGATTAACAACTTGTGAGAGCGAGTGACAATCATTTCATTAATTTGTGATGATTCGAGCCTACAAATTCATTATTTTTGCATGTATTATTTCATGATTTTGCCTATGATTGGGCAAGTCGCTCCTTATTTTCTTACGAAGCATTTAGCGTAAAAAAATAATTTTTTAAGTCTAAGGGTGCTTATGAAAAAAATTTTTAAAATATAAATTGATTTTTGGTCATAAATTAAAAAGTTAAAAATTTTAGTTTCGATTTTTTTTTTCAAATCTATTTTTGAAATAGAAATCTATTAAAAAATAAAAATCAAATTACGTTATCAAATGGATTTCTGTTCCAAACCTATTCCGAGAAATAGAGAAACGAAGAAATAGAGAAGTAAAAAAAATTTCATGCGTGTAAGCCCTTCAAATGAAAAGCATGAAAGAATTGAAAATGTCAATTTTCAAATACTCAAAGTGAGGGATGACTCAATTTGCTAATATGTTTTCATGGAGAGAGAGAGAGAGAGAGAGAGTCTACGTGGTGTGGGGCGCACGGGGCTGTCTCTTTAGCAAAGAAGACGGTGCCTACCTACCTGACGGGTGCAATTAGGCCTGGGCGGGACTCAGTCAGTCAGCCATGGATCAAAGCTGAACCACCTTTCAAACGCGGGATCGTCACCTTCACTTCCACCACCTACCTGTGCTCTCCTGAACCACAGATTCTTCCTCTTCCACATCCACCATTTCTTCTCCCCCACTCTCCGTTTCCTTTTTCTTTTTATTACCAACCCATCTCCATCCTTAAACCCTACCTCTTCATATATACACACTCCCGCAAATCCGAAAGCCAGCAGCAACTGTCAAAAGCACAGCCTCGCACTTGCACCTCCACCCCCCAGCCGGAGCGCAGCGCAATGGCGTTGGAGAGCCCGCTCCTGACGGGCAACAACCACAGCAATGGAGTGGAAGGAGGAGTCCGCGGCGGCGGCGGCAAGGGGGTGACCGCGGTGAAGGAGTTCGGGGGCGAGTCGAAGCGGCTCTGGAAGCTGGCGGGGCCCGCCATCTTCACCGCCCTCTCCCAGTACTCCCTCGGCGCCCTCACCCAGACCTTTGCCGGACTCGTCAGCGAGATCGACCTCGCCGCCGTCTCCGTCGAGAACTCCGTCATCGCCGGCCTCGCCTTCGGCGTCATGGTAACGTCGCATTTTTTGCTGGTTTTTCGCTTTAGCGCTTCCTCTGCTTTTTGGCATGTTCCCAGAAAAACAGAGTGAGCGTGGGTTCCTCTGTTTTTGTGGACCCTTCTGGCTCTTTTCGGTTTAGGGGAAAAAAAAAAACAGAGTGAGCGCGGGTTCCTCTGTTTTTTTGGACCCTTCTGGCTCTTTTCGGTTTAGGGAAAAAGAAAAGAGAGTAAAACATCATATTCGTTTTGGCGTTTAAGAGGAATGACATCAGTGAAGACACGCAGGTCAAGTCGTTCTGCTTCTTCCAGCTTCATTCCTTAAAACAAGTTTTTCATAGAGAATTTCACAAAAAACTCGAACCACTTCTTCTTCTTCTTTTTTCTTCTTTTTTCTCTTTTTTTAAGCATGGCATTCGGAAAAATGACTTGCAAGCTTGATTTGGCTCACTTGATCAGGGCCCACTTATATAGAAGTCTGGTTATACCAGTCTTCTTGTTATGCCTAGCAACACTCTGTTTTCTAGGAGTTTCTGACACACTGCGTACGTAGTCGATCATATTTGTGAAATGAGTGGTACCTTTCTGGCTCTTTCTTTGATCTCTGTCTTTTCACTTTGGTCGGGACGAGTCTTTTCTGTTGTTGTTAGCACTTGAACTCGGTCCGTCATTTTGTGCTCGGGATAGAGAAATGGAGGTGTGTGTAGGCTTCAAATCGGGTTTGAAGGGTCGTGCTTTTCCATGATTAAAGTACAAGAATACCTTATGACGCAAAGGTGAAGCTCTGCATCTGATCTCCCCGGCTAAAATGGTTGGATTGACATGTCTTCTTTAGGCTATCAGCACAATGGCGCTTTCCTGTAAAAGTAAATGGGGCATGTTTTAGTTAGAGAGAGAGAGAGAGAGAGAGAGAGAGAGAGAGAGAGAGACCTACAAAAAGGGTCTGCTTGGCCCCAAGCTGGCTTATTAATGACTCCTTTTAGCAGAGTTAACTCGGTTGAAGTCACCGATTGCTTACTTTTCTAATGGAAACGATTCATTATATGTGTGACGTATAGCGTAATTTACAGTAATGCGATGTGATTGTGGGTGTTTCTGCTGCAGTTGGGAATGGGAAGTGCACTGGAGACACTGTGTGGGCAAGCATATGGTGCGGGCGAGATCAGGATGTTGGGGGTGTATATGCAGAGATCATGGGTCATCTTGTTGACCACGGCCTGCATTCTGGTTCCTCTCTACGTGTGGTCTCCTCCCATCCTGGAGCTCATTGGAGAGACCACTGAAATCTCTGAAGCTGCTGGTGAGTGGCAATCTTTCCCAAGTCATTCTAGCTGTGGCTTTATATACACCTGTGTGAACATTTTGCAAATGGCAAACACAAAGCCTTAAGGCGCGCTTAAGTTTAATGTGCATCACATGCAAGGATTATGCTCACTAGTCATAGCGACTTTCCATTCTTTCGGGGGCAAGCATGAATAGGTTGAACAATCACGGCATAATGGGCCACCTCTCTACCTGGCATCAATGGAGAAAATAGAAAGAGTATCATATGTAGGACGGTCTCTCATTTGGCAGTGCGCTCTGTGGAGTTGGTGAATGGTGATTGTCTTTAATTATCACTGAGTTGTTCAAACTAGAAGTGAAATCATATGATTGATTTAAAAATTTATACTCCTGAATTGGAAGGACACATACTCACTGTTCTGGTCACATTCAAAAAAAATTCGAGGTTAAGCCCTGCTCCAATCTTTGACAATCTTGACCTGAAATAATCTCGTGATGAGGCACTATAATCATTCTCTTTGGATTTTGAAGAAAGTAAAGTACATATTGTGCAGCTGATTGACTTGAGTTGATGACCATGTCTATGTTTCCATTCAGGTAAATTTGCTCTGTGGATGCTTCCGCAGTTGTTTGCATATGCACTGAATTTTCCAATCCAGAAATTCTTACAAGCGCAACGGAAGGTCATGGTGATGGCTTGGATCTCAGCCATAGTACTGGTGATACACGCGGTAGCCAGCTGGCTGTTCATACTTAAGCTTGGATATGGCCTGGTCGGAGCAGCAATAACCCTGAACACATCATGGTGGCTCATCATTATTGGCCAACTGCTGTATATTTTCATCACCAAATCAGATGGCGCTTGGGGTGGATTCTCATGGCTGGCGTTCTCCAACTTATGGGGCTTTGTCAAGCTTTCTCTGGCCTCTGCTGTGATGTTGTGGTATGTATAATTCTCTTCCCTACTCTCTCACTGACCAAGTGGGAAAGTGCCATAAAGAAAGGATGTGATTTATGACGTTGAGATTCTTCTGGCAGCTTGGAGTTTTGGTACTTGATGATCCTGGTGGTGATTACAGGACGTTTGCCAAATCCCCTAATCCCAGTCGATGCCATTTCTATTTGGTACATTGCTTAGTGATTTATTTCTTCATTTTCTTAGTGAGAATTTATATCCAAGTTGGGAACTACAATGGTTGCATGCATCAGTATGTAGGACTGATGATGAAATTGTTTATCTTCTCTTGGGGAAATTTTCCTTAATTGATTGATCCTCTTATGCAGCATGAACATTCAAGGATGGGATGCCATGATTGCACTTGGATTCAACGCTGCAATTAGGTGCGATGCTCCTCTGCTCTCTGTTATTTTTAGGCTTTCTGTAGAGATCCAAGTCACGAGTAGCTCATTTGAGATCTACAATATTGTGTATGACTGACTGACCATGTGAAAGTTGACAGTGTGAGAGTGTCGAATGAGCTTGGAGCCGGCAATGCCAAAGCAGCGAAATTTGCTGTATGGGTGGTTTCCGTCACCTCTGTGTCCATTGGGGTGGTGTGCATGGCCGTGGTGTTTGCAACAAGAGATGTTTTCCCTTACCTATTCACGAGTAGTGATGAGGTTGCTGTTGAAACCACGAAGCTGGCCACCTTGCTTGCTATCACAGTTCTCCTAAACAGTCTCCAACCCGTCTTGTCTGGTGAGGATCAAGAGAACCACTCTCCTTGCATCTATTGCAGAATTTTATTAAGAATTCTGGTGATGTAGATAATTTAGATTTATTTGCCTTTGGATTCTGCGAATTTCCAAGGTGGGTGCAAAATGCATGGTCATTACAACAACTAGCATGGGGTGATATGTGTCAATTTCAACATTGAGGTCTATTCTTTCACAATACAAAGCCGGGTTTCTCCACCTTGATTTCTAAAATTTCTTCTCGGTTTTTCTTGTGAAGGTGTCGCTGTTGGAGCGGGATGGCAATGGATTGTTGCATACATCAACATTGGATGCTACTATATTGTTGGATTGCCTGCTGGCATACTCCTCGGTTTCACATTTGGTTTCGGAGTTGTGGTAATGTTCCAAAGACCATTCATCTCGGAGTGATTTTGATTACATCGATTATGCATGTGAAAGCTTTTGAATAGTCTTGGGCATCGAGTTATCATTCTCATAGTGGGATCTATGATGTCGATATCCCAAATAACTAATCTGCCAATTATGCAGTGATTACCCGGAAACCTGGGAAACTAATGAAATCCGCATTAGAGTGTTGATCTATTCGAATTTTCTCATATTTTCCCTTCTGATGTGTGCCTCTGCTTTTGTGCTTGCAGGGTATCTGGTCAGGTATGATTGGAGGCATTTGTATACAAACCATAATCCTCATAATTCTCACTTCAATAACCAACTGGAACAGAGAGGTTGGTGATGATTGCTCTTGGCACATTCTCCTTTTCAAGATATTGCTCATGATAATCTTGACTCAATGTTAACTGTTTGATATACCCCATTATTTGGCAGGCTGAAGAGGCAGAAACTCGTGTGAAGAAATGGGGAGGAGGAACTAATGAAGAGCATTGATCTATTTGAACGCTCCAAATCACAGTCGAGACAATGGGCAGTAGTGAATACAAACAGCAGCATAACACCAACATATTTCTGGTCAAGTTTGAGTTGTCCTTGGGCCGAAAAGCCAGCAAAAAAGATGCCGCTGCGGGTTTCTCCAAATTGACTTTCACCAACTCAACCGTGATTCAGCAAGTAGTCATCTAACTTCAGAGTCCGTTTGCAGGACGGAAATATGATCTCGAGGTGGAAAGCAATGATGTAGCTGGATTAGCATTTTGATGTGTCAGTTTGTATTTAAGGGTGGTTCCACACCCATTTTTGTCATTAGACTGCCTTTTGCAATTGGGTTTCAAGTTCAATATTGGATAATGAGTTGATGCTATAAAGTTTGGACGATTGGCGATCTGATCAGTCTTACTTCTCAGTGCATATTTTAGCATATTGCATTGTGGAACATTCTCTTCCTTTTGGCCGAAACTTTGCAAGGAGGGAAAATGTTTCGAAGGCAAATGGTTGGTTTTGGAGGGAAAGAGGACTAATTTCCTCCATTTCTTTCCATGAGCCGGAAAATGATGGCGCGAGTTGACGTGACAGGTCTTCTCTCGTCAACGATGGCTGCTTCGTGCGACTGACCTCTCAGCTCCCGTTGCGTTTTTTCCCTTATAATTGATAAAAAGGACTTTTTCAACGAGCTGTTGGAGGATCCCGCGAGTCAAGGAAATAAGACCGACCCATCGGGGCCCGTCATCGAACCAAATTTACCCGAGTGTGTTGAGTCTAGATCAAGCATCACTTAAACCCCCGTCTAATTGCCAATCAAAACGGTGCCTCCACAAATTAAAATGCCACGCATGCAATGGTCCCAAAACATTTTTACAATTGGGGAGCACTACCTATCGTGGGAATTCCAAGTTTCCTTAATAGTGATTTCTGTCCACTTACATTGAGATTTGTTACTGTGTATAGTCATTTGTTAGCCACGACCAGAAAAAATGTCTGCATGAGGTAAAGGAGTTAATTCAGGTAAGGGGTTGGACTCTTTGAGAATCCTAGATTGTATAGTTTATATCTCTTTTTTTTCTCTCCCAAATTACTCACTTAATCAGCAGAGGACAAATCTAGGTCCTAAACTCGGACGCCTTGACCCGATTTCTAAATTTCAGATAAATCAGAAGGATCTGAGAGCACCACTCAGGAAGGTAATTGTCCAAGTTCAGCTTTGACAGTTTGGCATCGTCCGTGGAAACAATAGTCGTGTTGTTTTCGCCTGGAACTTCCAGAATCAGTCCTTCTGTGGCTTGTTGTTTGCTTTGTCCCCAGAAATGAATGACGAACCCAGCTTTCCTAGTTCTTCCTAAAGTGCCTAAAGATCCCCGACATGTACAGACAGATGTCTCTATTATTCTCAAGACAATCCCACAAGCACCACCATATCCTGGGCCATATGGCTATCCTGAACATCCTCCCTATCCTTATCCACAACCTTCATATGGTTGTGAATCCTACGCTCCACCGGGGTATGGTCCTGCCTGCAGAGGCAATTATGTAACTAGTGATCATTTCAACTCAATAGAAAGCGAGGTGGCTCAGGATTTGTCAGCCTTTCATGGATGGCCCCGGGGACAGGCTCCTGTGATAGCACTTCCTAGAAAAGCCCCGAGGCGTCACAGGATGAGTTTGGGGAGTGAAGCATCCATCGGCCGAGTCAACTGAAGGCTCCTCCTGCTACTTTCACCGAGACAATGGCCATGACACCGAAGGATGCAATGACCAGCGCGATCAAATCGGAGAACATATCCCCGACAACCATATGGTAATGTATGTACATAAGAAGAAAGTTTGGTCTAACTCTGGAGATGAAATCGTACTGGCGGAGGAAATGAGGGACGACAATCCCGCTAGGAGGACAATCAGTCAAACATGACTAGGGTACACAAGACTAGCAAGCCTCCCAACCCTAGCACAGCGCAGGTCAGAGCGGAGGACTCACAATAAAACTCGATGGCACTGTCGCATCAGGCATCAGTGTACATTTTCATTTACTGGCGGGTCATCAAGCCAAAAACGTTTTTCCACATTTCACATTCTCTTTTCCAACGACAATCGAAAACGTATGTAGATTCACGACCTATAATTATAGTGCAAGTTAAAAATAAAAGAAAATTATTTGATTTGCATGGAAATTGAATAAAACACAAATCAAAAAAATAATCTCCAAATGATGGATACTTACTTGATGTGTTATCTTCACGGTGATTTATATAAGATTCAGCATTATAACCATCTTGATTTTTTTGCCTTTTGATTTATTAGTTCAATGCAACATTCATGAATGTGTCTAATGCATTATATCCACCACACCGGGGCATCAAGAGTTCGAGGTCCACATGAAATTGGGAAAGCAAGCTGAAAAATTCTCTCTAGATGTAAAAACGAGGTGGTATTCAAAATGCAAGGAGATTGGTATGTTGACTCTCCACTCTACCACTCGTAGCGAAAATACCAGTCTTTTGTGCCGTTGATATAACAAAATTGGACGGTTGCTGAAATCTCTAGGGATTTTTTACAAGGTTTCATTGATGCGACGAATGCTTTGGGCACCAACAATTATTCGTCAAGCAACTGGGGCATTTCGTTTCTATACATGATGTTGGTTGAATTGACAACCAAGGACGATGATCCCTGTTCAACATAACAATAGTGGCCATGAAGGAAATAACTTGAACATTACAAGGAGATTTCATTTGAATGTCGGCTTCGATTCAAGGTTCAAGTCAGAGGGGCTCAAAACTCTCTTTGTTGCATATTACAAGAATTTGGGATTGAATGAGGAGGTGCAGATGGAACAATGAGTTGGCTTTAGAATATCTTTGCACCGAAAAAATGACCACTTGGTTATTATCGATATTTAATCATTTACAAACAAGAGAATCAACAGCTAGAAGGAACTGATAATCTAAAGGAATCGACAACTTGAATGAATCTATAAATGGTGGAGTTGATTATTGTATGCAATCATCAAAGAAGTAATTATCAACATAGTGAAATAAAACAACTACCAAGATAGGGGAATAGATAAAATCCTTAAGATAGTCAAATCAATGTAACCGTCGATGTAATTGTTCATAACCTTTGTTTATAACCTCTATTTTTAATCTCCATTGGTAATCATCTATTGTAGGCTTTAAATAGTCAAATTGTACTTTTCAAAGATCCCCGCTCACACAAGACACAAAATCCTTGTTCTCTTTCAATTTCTATATTGTAGTTACGGTTGTAGCTTTTAGATACTTAGTCCTTGATTAAATTCCGTCATATATCTTAGCTATAGTTTTCATATCTACACTATCAATTAAATTTTAGTGTTGCACCTTTATGTTCTTTGATTTTGTTGTCAATTAAATTATGGAAAAATTTGTGTACTTTTCAATTCTATTTGTAGAGAATTTATTGGTTTCTTGTGTACCTATGATATTTCTTGTCTAGAGTCACCATAGACATTATCTCCTCTCGTAAAAAAAATTGAAGAACTAATATCAATGAAACTTATTTCATTGTGGGCGCAATTTCGGTGAAATATATTTTTGACACCCATGGTGGGACGAGTGATTTGAGAAAGTATAACGGTCAAAACAAGGAATCAACTAGATCTCGATCATGCTGTGGATAACAATCTCAGTGATATGGCTATCCAATTCAAGACATCGATCCCTCTAGTAGCAGAGCCAAGACAAGGGGACAACATTGAAATCCCACAGCAATTCATGAAGAAGCGAGGCAACTAGCATCAAACCCCACTTTGGAGGCTACTATGAAGAGGCTATTCAAGAAATAGCAAAATAAGATGGCGAATCATATAGTGAGACATATCTCTGATGTGATTAGGTCGATGGTTGCCAATGCAATCAATGGTATCATCTTCAAGCCCAAAACATCAAATAAATCCATGGCAATCCAACCCAATATGATAGTTTCCAAGCATTTCCTCCAACTCTTAGCCAATTGAACAATGAAAATAATTTAAATGATCCCACCAACAGTGAAGATTTTACATAGGCTTGAAATCCTATTTACTATTAACCAAGGGGACAAGAAGGCGAGATTATCAACTTGCGAGTCTTGATTAAGTGGTTGAACTCATATTACTCATATTAAAATAAATAGGTGTCAATAGAGAAATGGTTGGGTCTATAGAAAGTCACATTTTAATTAGGTTGACACTATACCTTACTCAAGAGAATTCAAAACTCATGACTTCGCTCTTTTCATTGGTGAAGATAACAAATCAAATGTTAAACACACTGGTCGACTTATTGCCTAATGTGGAGAGGGAAAAAACAAATGAATGTTTGAGACTTAGGTTGTTTCTTTGTCTTGATCAAAAACTATTTTTACTTGATATACGGATTTATTAAAATATATTTCAAGTTTGAGTTCTGAATTGAATTACATATAAAGTTAAATACTAAAAAATTTTAAGGCAACCATTCGGTTTGCCCTAGTGGCCACCCTTCCAACATAGAAAGGGGAGGTGGGGGATTTAAATCCCCACCTTCTTAGGGGGTTGGGGTGGGGAAGAATTGATTTCTAATGTGGGTTTTGACTCCCACGCCCTGCAAGGAGGTAGGACAAAAGTTTGAGATTGATAATTAGAATAAGATCGACAAAAAAAAAAAAAAAAGATTCCAAGGCCAAGTTTTGGAAATTAGCTATCCTAATATATTTTGGAGTCTTCAGCTACTAAGGTTGGAAAGTCCAACATGGACTTTGAATTTGATGTTGATTAGGTTAATATGTAGGGCAAAGAAAGTAAACAACATAAAAGGAAATTTCTTTCCTGCCAAAATTTGGTGTTGACTTCCTTCGATCAATGTATTTCCACGTCCTTCGGTGGTGGCTTGTGCATATAAATATTCTCAAAGGGCTTGTATTTTTTAGGGCGCTTTACAGAGTAAGTTGTGATCGTTCAGAATTGGTTCTCGTCCAATT
The DNA here is from genome assembly GCA_017140185.1 of Eucalyptus polyanthemos subsp. polyanthemos. Taxonomy (NCBI): domain Eukaryota; kingdom Viridiplantae; phylum Streptophyta; class Magnoliopsida; order Myrtales; family Myrtaceae; genus Eucalyptus; species Eucalyptus polyanthemos. The sequence goes on from CM029462.1 coordinate 29,480,914, forward strand.
ATCAAAGTTCTCATCGCAAATTGTTGGAGAATCGTCAAGAATTGCATCTTGATGAGTTAGTATTTGATAGCTAAATCTTGTAGTAAAATTTGTTAATTCCTGAAAGATTATTTAGCGAGGAATTTTAGGGCTAAATATTGTGTAAGTTTTTTTAAGTGACTCAAGTGTGATTATAATCTTCATTATATATAGTGGAATTTGTTGTTGCTCTTCTTGTGAACATAGGTCATTACATAAATTTGAGTGTCCTATTTATTTTCTCATTCTATCTTTTTTATTGTTTAATCACTTGCTTTCCGCAACTGAATTTATCTCATAATTCAATCTATACTTGGGTCGAGATGGAAAGACAATAACATTCTTGATATTATAAACAATACATGAGATATCGATTGCTAATTTTGCCAAATATATCATACGATAACGTCGATCAATTTGTTGCTCAATTCAAGAGTGTTAGAATTAGATGTCTTTACGTTACTATTAGAGAAATAATTTATATATTTGGCTTTTGATTGAAAGAGATTCAATCTTAGAGAAAAATTTGAAAGCCAAAAGTTTGCCAATTTAGTCCCGTTGGCAATGAGAATGTCTAAGTAAGAGCAACTACTTAAGGACAATGATAGAAGGTCATGTGAAGACCTTACACACAACGTGCTTTTCATGGAAAAATATAAGTCAAATGATGAATTTGACCAAGATAAAATTCGGCAAAAAAAAAATATCAAATTTGCCATTGACAAGGAGGCACATGATGATTCGTAATTATCTAATTTTTAAGAATTCAATGATCATCAATCATTCAATTCTTTTAAGAGGAGCATTTGTTTACACAAAAAATTAACTAAATTTTGATTATTATCGACAAGTGACGGACTAAGTTGACGAAAGAAGCATTTGGTCATTTATGAACTTTGGGGATCAACAGCTTGAAGGATGCAACCATCAATGTTGTGGAATAAAGTAATCGCTAAGATGGTGAAGTCAATGTAACCGTTTGATAACCATTTGAAACCTCCATTGGCAACCATCGATTGTGGTATTAACTATTAAACAAGCATATGTACTCTTTGGAGCTCCTTACATAACACACAAAAGAAATAACATCTTTCAATTTTTGCGCGGTAATTATAGTTTTTATTCTCAAATATTTGTCATCGATTAAATTCTAAAATGTATCTTGTTCTTTTTAGATCTTCGTCATCAATTAAATTTCAACAAAGTTTGTGCACTTTTAGTTCCGTTTGAAGTGAACTATTGGTTTCTGTGTGCGTGATATTTCATGTTTGGAGTCACCACAGGACCTGTCTATTTTTATAAAAAAAATGAAAATAAAATGAGAGGTACTTCATCGCAGAGGCAATTTTAGCGAAACAATGTCATATATGTCTGTCGATTCAATATGTCGAGCTCCAGACTAAAGGCGGAGATGGTTCACTCGTGGAGTGGTAATAAAAGTAATTCGAGAAAGGGGGCCCAGCCCAATTGTGCTTGGGCTCGGCACGTGGCCGATACAGCCGATTAGCCTAACGGGCCCAGCACGATAATTTGCCGAGCTTGCACAACCAGGTAGCCTAGCCCCAGGAAAGCCCGAAAATCACTACCGTAGAACTTTGGGGTATTCCATACGAATTGCAATTAGCGTTGAGGCTCAAATGGTGGAAGATCAATCTCAAGTCCAAAACTAACGATTATCGTCTTATCTTTTAACCTGCCCATATAGTTGCTAGCCTGGACCTGAGTATCTTAAACTGTTTTGTCTAAACTCTGAAATGTAAAATTTCTGGGATATAGTTAGAAAAGTATTCATATGGCAATAAGGGTGCCCCTCAAGAGGGAAGGCAGGCTTCCCATCTCTTCTTAGGAAGGAACTACCGTTGGGAAAATAAGTATAATAACCTCCTACGCTTGGGATGAGAGGGTGGTATTCAAAACAATTCCTGCTAGATTGATCTGTGCTTCGTATAGTGTCGTTCGACTACTTATTAGCCATTTTATTTCGCATTGTTATCATTGCACGGGATTGGTAGCAATGTGTCTCGATTTGGAAAAAAAAATTAGAGAGGAAAATGCTTCCAAATGCTATTTAGAAAAGTCACGACATCCTTAAACAAAATATTTTTTCCATGATCATCGATCAAGTCCATTTAGTCTTATAATACGTTTCTTTTATGAAAAGATATAATTTTAAAAATATTTCCGCTAAAATAATCGATCACATCATTTACAAAAATGAATAAACAAAAAACATATTCCAATTGTGATATTCAAATAGAAATTACATTTTCATAGACTAATTTTTTCAAGCAATCAATTTATTTTTATGAAACAAATGGAAACATGATATATTTTTATTAGGTGATGTGCCGGGCTATATTTACGCCTGTCAGTCGTTAATATTAAGTGTATCGAAATCGAGCTACAAGAAAGAATATGGTGGGTTTAATATTATCTGATCTTGTCATATTTACATGATAAAGTTAATTAACTTAATTCACCCAATGGTTTAATTGTTATTCTAGCATTTACATGGATAGAACAAGAAAGAAGAAGCAGAGGGAAGAACCAGACATTATCCGGACACACCGAGCTCAGTAGCCGAAACCAGAAGATAATGGCGCTGTCCGTGTCCTCCCTCGCCTCCTCCTTCTCCTCCCTCTCCTTCTCCTCCCAAGTCTCTCCCAAGCCCAACGCCCTCGCCCTCCCCCGCCCCAAGCCCCTCTCCGTCTCGCTCCCCTCCAGAGCCTCCCCTCTCGCCGTATCCTCCTCCGCCGCCGCCGCCGCCGCGCCGTCGGAGCCCGAGGCCGCGGACCTCCGGAAGTACGTCAAGTCGCGGCTCCCCGGCGGGTTCGCCGCCCAGTCGATCTTCGGCACCGGCCGCCGGAAATGCGCCATCGCTCGGGTCGTTCTGCAGGAAGGCACCGGCAAGGTCGTCATCAATTATCGGGACGCGAAGGTAAATCCGGCGACGCTTTGATTTTGGGTTAGCCCCGACTTGAAACTGGTTGCGTTCGGTATGGTGATTTGGAGGAAATGGGACGGTGGTTTTGTGTTTTTGTGTACGTAAATCTTGTCTGCCTTCTGTAACGCGTGAGAAGGTTTGAGTGTGGAGCATCTCTTTTGGACTTGGAGGGGTTCGGGGATGAAGAATTGTAGTGCTCAGTTGGGTTTTTGCCTGTTGTGATAAGAACTTGATGCTTAGAGTAACTGCCAAGTTCTTTCTTATCGTTGCCGTCTGTTCTAATTTTGTTGACGTGAAGTGAGCTCTAACATGATGACTTTCTCATCCTTTTTTTTCTTAAATCTTTCGTGGTAAATGAGTGCTGATTCTGCTGATGCAAGGATGAGTTCTTTTTAAGCTCTCTCTCTCTTTCTGACTTATTCAACTCTACTTACAGTTCGAGTCCTCGAGCATGGGTAATATCCTGTTGGGCTTGAAAAGTATTTAACCCATCATCGGAATGTAAGAGGTCTTTGATGCAAAATAAGCACTTGAGTAATTGAGTTCATTACAATGTAAAATGACCATCACATGTTGTGATCTTTCTGAATGGGCTATAGGAGTCTGAATTTACATGGGTATTATGGAGTGGTGGATGAGTGAAGAGCTTAAGGCTGTGATTATATTTTCCATCTAAGCGCCTAAGCGGAATGACTGTATCATGGTGACATCTGCTTATTAAACCCGAATACCAGAGAGAAGCTTTAGTGGGGAATAACACAATCCCTTGTTCTAGAAGGTTCAAAGTTCTGGAGTGTGTGGGGGGTGTAGATGAAGATAGGCTTGATGATAGTCCATTGTATTTCTCACCATCTTATATGTCAACTTTCTTCCTTCAAACATTGCATGATTTTGTACTTGCTGGGGCAAGCAGGTGTGGGAAGCTAGAAAACTTCTTCGTGTCTTCTGGAAGTCCAAAGAGCTGCCCCATTGGCATTAAAATGCAAAAGTGTGATAGTTGAAGGAGACTGGATATATTTATAGTGAGGGTACAATTAAGATTACTCTCTAATCCCTTTAGATAAGCAGATCTGCATCACAGTCTGTCTGAGATCCATTTTTCTTATTTCCTTTTTGCTTGGGGAAAGCTGCTTTACTAGTATAAGTTCCGGATTAGAGAGTATAGACTTCAATCCTGGCCCTCTTCCATATCCATGTGTCAATATATGGCAAGGAGCTTCTGTCAGGATCTTAATTTTGCTTATACAGACCACAAAATCAAACTGCCTGGTATTGACGTTCTTGGTAGAAATATATAAGCTGTTAAGCGAATTATGGAGTTTTTTTTTGTAACTATTTAGGAGTAGAAGAGGAATTTGTACTTCTTTTCTGCCTTCTTGGCAAGAGATTCTAAAGGAAATTCTATAAGCATTTCTAAGATCATTCTATTAAGCTATCTGAATCATAAAAATAGCTGTTTGAGTATTATCTTCTGTTTACTTTTACACCCATTACAATGCTTTCTTTCTTCTTTTGTGCGTATTTCTTATTAGAACCATGTGAATACCTTTGGCCAAGTACAAAAGGAAAAAAGGGCACAACATATTATCACCATATAAATTTAGTATAACCTTTCAAACATACCAACAAAAGAGGAAAACACAAAAAACACAACCTTTTACTACTGTGATGAATGCACCGAAAAAATGCACAAACTTTTACCATTGTGGCTAAAATAGCATCCTTTGGCATTCCGTCCATTCTTATCACTAATATGTCCATGTGTCAACCCGACTCTCACTGCATTACAGCTAGTACAAGCACTTTTTTAACCACTATAATATCATCCACTTTCATCTTAATGCTGTTCTCATGGTATCTCTTTAACACGGAAATACTATTATTTTCTCTAAACAAGGGTAAATATTTCTCTCTCCGAGAAACAAGTATTGGAATTTTCCTGAATAGGACCTTCTGTTCTTGGACTGGATACTAACAGATGCTACTTTTGTCACACAGGCCATATATAGTGCTTTCTTTTTAGTAAGTTTGAAAGGTTGTGTTAAAGTTGTCAATGTTGTAAAAGTTGGGCCTTTTGTTTTTGGTGCTTTTGAAAGGCTGTGTTAAATTTGTCACAATGGAAATGGTGTGTCCACTTCGAATGCACAACCATCTCTAAAAAAGCCTTCTGCACTGGATTGCTAACAGTATGAATAACAAGGTGTCATGGCTTCAGGTTTAGTCAATTAAATAATGCCTTACCGGTTAGATTATTGATTTATGTTTGGGATAATGTGATAATGTTCTCTGCTATCTCCATTGCTGTTTAATGTTTAGTAATGGCCATAGTATCTTTGTGATTGGGCAAATATGAATTGTTCACAGGAGTACCTTCAGGGCAACCCATTGTGGCTTCAGTATGTCAAAGTACCATTGGTGACACTGGGTTATGAAAACAGTTATGACGTGTTCGTTAAAGCTCATGGTGGTGGGCTGTCTGGTCAGGCTCAAGCGATCTCCTTGGGCATTGCTCGTGCATTGCTGAAGGTGAGTGAAGACCACCGATCACCTTTGAGAGAGGAAGGACTTTTGACTAGGGACTCGAGAGTAGTTGAAAGGAAGAAAGTTGGTCTCAAGAAAGCTCGTAAAGCTCCTCAATTTTCCAAGCGCTGAGGTTCCAAATTTTTTGTGCAGTTGGCCTACTTGGACAGTGCTTTTGTCTTTATATTATTTAAAATCCTGAACTTCAAATTCATGCTCTCCTCTAATTTAGCATCGGCAGCGTTGCTTCATGGATGTATTGTGTACCTAGTAGGATGGTCAGTTCAAATGCTTGGCAGTTGACAGCTTCAAGCCTTCAACACTAGGAATTTGACAGAATGGAAACTGTATGCGTCACAGATCCAATGGCTGGTATAAAGCTCTTTTTTTGTTACTCTCTGCTTTGGTCGTTGCCTTTTCTTCTTGAGTTGAGTTTGTCAGTTCCTTCAATTCTTATTAACTCCTTTTAATACCATGAAAATCCCAAATTGTTTCATCTATGACAAATTTTTTGACCACCAAAAATTCTAAAGTGGTACATTTGTGATAAATTAACTCTCATTTAGTTTTAGTTAAATTTTACCTTTAAATTACCGAGTTAGATGATTGGTGGCAGTTGATGGGTCTATCGGTTTGGAGTTTTATCCTCCGTCTTTGTTCACGAGTGTATCGATTTATAATTTTTCGTAGTATTAATTCAATTTAACATAAACTAATGAAGGGTAAATTTGTTGGACATGTACTTGTTTGTGGTTTCTTGTAAAAATTTTCGTGAAATTTTATCGTCAAATTGTTGAGTAAGATGACATATGACAGTTGATGAGCTTATTAGTTTAGGATTTTTCATGATATAAACCATTCTGTTTTTTAGTGTTTCAATGAATGAACGAGATAAAGCATCTGTTGTTAATTGCAAAGATTTTCAAGGCGGCTAAGATTTGTTTACTTTGATGGGGATGGTATGAATTGTGGTGAATGTAAGAAGTGGAATGATGTAATTAGCAAGTATTGTAGCCCAGATTGGCATTATATGCCCTTTTTAGTAGATAATGGAGCTTGATAGGGATGTGCATCTGGATCGGGTATACCCGAGAACTGGATTGGCCCACATGGAAAAGAAGGCCGGGATTGGTCCGGAAGCAATTCCCAAAATTTGGAATCGGTCCGGTTCCGATTCCAAGTGAATACCCACCCAAGAACCGAATCGACTAGATCAGTTTGGGCTTATTTTGTAAGCCCAAACGGCCAAAACCCTATCTTCTTTTATCCTAATTTCTAATCTTAAAATTGTGTTTCTTTTTCTCTCGCATGATGCTCCTCCTTTGTCGTTCCTCTTCCTTGCTTGCTTCCCTTGCTCGTTGGCTCACGATTGCACCATCCATAGCATAGGATTTTTTCTTCACCTTATGATGTTTGTTTATGATAATCGGCTTTGGCAAACAATGCAGCTTGGGTTGCGGGAGATGCCCGCCTGTGGATTTTTAGTTTCATTTAGTTAAAAAAATTCATGTACTTATTGATTACATGTGCTTAATGTTTCAATATAAATTAAGGGGATTATATTGTTTTGTCACGTGTTAATGTAAAAAACTTTGAAGATGTATAGGATATTGAGTGATTGTAAAACAAGTTCTAGTGGAAACATGGTTGATCTTGAAATCGGATCGGAAAAAAAGAGTGGGTCCAAAACAAGGTCAAGTATAAATAAAGTAGGGTACATGGTCCAAAAAATGATGACCAGTTATAATAAGATTGGGTATAGAGTCTAGGTTTGGAACCCACCCGATCACCCCTAGAGCTTGATGTGCAAGCTTTGTACTTAGAAGTAAAATCAACTTCTATCTTCAGGGCTATTGATTTGCACAATCAAGAAATCCCACAATCACCGACATTTTACATTTAACATCTTTGCCCGTAAGTAATTTAGGATTGGCCGTTAGTTGCAGAAATTGGTTATAGATTCATCATACAAGCCAGGGTAAGTTAACATATACCAAAATGGCAAAGATAGCAATGTTATAGAAAAGTCTTAAATTTATTGTAACATGTTAATTCAGTCATAAACCTTTCACTTTAATTGATTCAATCCTATATCTTTTTGAATATTTGCCAATGTAGCCTTTTTGGCGGATTTTGGCCGTCAATCGCTCACATGAACATTGGTCATCTTATGCAATGCAGTCAATATTGATGTAGACAATTTTTTGATTTTTTTTTTTTTAAATTTTAAGTTTCTATTTCACTAGATTCTTGATCCACTTAGGTTTAATCAAAACAATCTAAAACAATTCGGCATGATTTTATTGAGAGAACACTTAAATTTTCTGTTGATGCTCTACAACTCCAACCCGGCAATACGAAAGGCGAGCGAAAGATACCAGTGTTAATTTAAAAATAAAGCATATCCTTTCATAAAACAAGTGGAGAGATGAACAGCACTGCTTACATCTACGCGAAAGACAAAGAAGGCACCCGCTAAAACTTGCTAATCTGCTCCCAAATCGCTGGTAAATGATATATATAATTATTTTATTTTATTTTTAGTCAAAAGCAGGTTTTTTTATTTATATCATAACTGGTGTAGTTCCAGCAGCGCCCAAGACTGGGGCGTCAATACATAGTAATGCCCAAAGGGCCGGGGGAGGATAAGAAAACCAATTGGGCAGTAAAGCTTTTTTCCTATGCTCACGTGCAGCCCAATCCGCAATTGAATTTGCGGTTTTAGAACAGAAAGCAAGGCCCACAAACTGTAGATTTGCTAAAAGATCTTTGCACGTTGCCAAAAGTGCACGTGCTTCCCAGTTGAAGTCTTCAGTGGTTTTGAGGGACCGTACTAGATTTAGATGGTCAGTTTCCATAGAAACAGCTTTCATCCTCATGCGCTGGATGTACTTCAGAGCTTCCAGGAGGGCTAGGGTTTCCAGTTGAGCAGTAGAAGCCGCTCGAACAGATCTGGTGAATCCATCTACGAGGGCACCTGTGTGATCTTGGACAATGCACGCGATAGCTCCTTCCGTCGACCCCTCACCAAGTGACCCGTCGACGTTGATTTTAACTACTCAAAAACGATATCATTTTAAGATAAAATTGACATCGAAATTTTTTGAAAAATGATATTTTAAATAGCACGCCATTCACACGCTTTTATAGTCCTATTATTCATTTTTGAGTGGCTTGAGCATAACATTCACATGCTTTTATAGTCCTATCATTCATTTTTGAGAGGCTCGAGCAACCCTACTTGAATCAATTGATACTGGAATTGACCCACCTTGAAAGGATCCTGTTTGGTTTCTGTTTTTGGAGTTAGCCAACGGGTTTTTGGAGCTAATTTGCTTGACCATGCTCACTTTATTTGTAAGAGTAATGCTAAAAATATTAAGATTGAGGTATTGAATTAACTTATTAAAGCTGAACTATTGAACAAGGGTGTTGTATATAAAATCCGATAAAACTCTACCAAATCATTTTGTAAACAAATTTAGCATATCAATGTTAAGGTACCTAGCTCTTTTTGTTCCTAAATTTGAACTGAATTATGGAGGTGTATTCGATCCTATAAATGAAAGGTGGATCAATATCTATACGAAAGTGTGCTTGTTACACGGAAAATGAAAAATTTTAAAAATGTCTTCCTAAATAAAATTGCAAGTATCACTTATAAAAATGAATGGAATACTTTCATTGTCTAAAGACATAAATTATTTCAATTGTTTTTTTATTAATTAATTATTTCAAGTAATACAAGCGATTATTTAAAAAAATTATATTCCAAATTATTTATTTTCACAAAATGATTGGAGCCTAAATTTTAATATTAAAGTATTCTCGAAAAGACAACTTACCTTATGCCATATTTGCAAACATTGAATTTAGGGTTAATACAAAAAAAAAAATCCCAAACTTTAATACTTATGACAAATTTACCTTAAATAATTATTTGGCCAAAAACTCAAAATCGATATATTTTTGATAATTTTATTGTCATTTAGTTTTCGTTAAATTGAATTAATATTATAAAAAATTACAAAATAATACATCTATAATAAATGAAGGGTTCAAATCCAAAATGGTACATTCTTTAATTGCCACGTGTCCCTCAAGTCCTCAATCTAATGATTAAATTTAATGAAAATTAATGGAGAGTAAATTTATCATAAATATATTATTTTAAATTTTTTGATGGTAAAAAATTTAGTTTGTAATAAATTTTTTATATATGTACTAGTCTGGACTTTTCGTACATTAATTCTTGAATTTTCTCATTCTTACAAAAAAAAAAAAAAATAGGTCAACCTTACCGACACCCGGGAGACCGATAAACCGAGGCGATTCGGACCGGATCCGAACCCGCGAGATAATCATTCGGAAAAGTGGGATTAATCAATTTTCGCACGCTCGGCATCGAGATTCGAAACACGCTCGTCTTCTTCACCGGGAACGGGAGGAACCCGAAATCCGCGCAGATTCGCGTACAACCGTCGTCGCCCGAATCGGCAGCGAGCTGCGCAGCGGCCCTGAGGCGGGGAGCGCGCGGCAATGGCGAAATCGAGCGCCGACGACGAGGAGCTCAGGCGGGCCTGCGAGGCCGCCATCGAAGGCACCAAGGAGAAGATAGTGATGTCGATCCGCGTCGCCAAGAGCCGGGGGATCTGGGGCAAGTCCGGCAAGCTCGGCCGTCACATGGCCAAGCCGAGGGTCCTCGCTCTTTCCAGTACGTTCCTCCTCCGCCTGCGCTTTCTCTTTCCGGGTTTCGGCGATCGTTTCGATCGATGAATTTGCCTCTCGCTCCAGTGATCTTCTAACCTTAATTCTCGGCTCGCTGTTGAATTTCGCTTCGAGGATGAATCGATTTATGGCGGATGCGCGGGTTTTAGGGAATAACTGATTGCTTGATTTAAGGAAGGGAACGATCACAGTACGGGGGATGGTGGAGCCTTTTTCCTTAGTTATCTAAGAACTTTCTGAATAAAGATAGTTTTGAGAGAGCAGGGAATGGAGAGCTATGTATGTGAGCTTAGCAACTATGTAGGCACGTTTGCATGAGACCATCGATCGTACTGAGCTGAACGATGACGGCCATTAGGGTGTATGTTCAAGCCGAGTGCTTACAGGGTATTTTGGAACTATTCACGGTAGCCATCTACTTTCGATGCCTGTTTGTAAAAGCTGACTATCAGACGTTTACACGTGGTTCCTTAATAAGAAAATGTCTTGATCAGGTTCATTGATAAAATCGGGTTGTGTTCCTTAACTACTGCGAATCCTAGAGTGTTGTTTGTGTTTACAGGTGGTGAGCCGGCTAGATGTGAAACATGGCCATTGCTAAGGTCCCCCGTCTCATGGTTACCATTAGTCTTTATGAGTCTTTTCCCAATGGTTTTACTCTGTCAAAGATTAACTTGAAAGAATCTTTATTGTTTATTTATTTTTTTGGGTGCTAAATGTCAGCTCTGCGTCATGATTCATGCAGCAAAGTCGAAAGGTCAGAGAACAAAAGCTTTTCTTCGGGTACTTAAATATTCCACTGGAGGAGTACTTGAGGTATTTCAATTTCCTTCACATATTTGTACTTAATAATACTGCATCTTTTTGATAACCTGGAACTGCACTTTATGCTAAATGAAAAGTAGCAGTTAGTTAAGGTTACTATAGTCATTGTTCCCCCAGTATTAGTAAGAACTCTCTGTCTGTTTTTTTTTTTTTTTTTTTTTGGGGGGGGGGGGGAGATGCCAAAAACACTAATCGCAGACAGTAAGTTCTTGTAGAAGATTTAGGATTTTAATTTGCCCATTTGCCAGTGATACATTTCCCAAGAGTATGAATCCCTAACACACCCTCCTATTTCTCTGTCTGTGCAATCCACAATTCTTACGCAGAGAACTATGGCACTTGGATGGTTTTGAATTTTTCCATTGTGGTCTACGCTTCTACATGGGCCTGTACATTTAGGTCCATCAGATGTTATGAGTTTTTAAAGAAGTTCTAAGCATGTCAGAATGACTTGAGAGCAGAGTCGAAGCCAATCTTTTGTTTCTACTTAATCTTGCTTTTTTTGTTAACTTTACGAGTCTGTAAGTTGTGTAAATCATATGTGGTTCTCAGTCATGGCCATGTTGCTGCTAATTGCCTTATACATCTTGTTGATAGGACTGGTCCCTTGCTGGCCAAATCGTCAGCTATATGCATGGTTGATATTATGTTCCTCTTAACTGGTACCTTGACATAATATAATTTTGTTCCTATTCTATGTTTCTATCTTGGACTTTCGTGTTATCTACGGAATGCGTCAATAAAGATATTGGACCTTGGCCAACTCATATCAGAGATCAATCATCACATTTAACTGGCAGTACCATATATAAGCAGATAGCGTGTTTAGCAGGAAATAAAGGTAGAAAAATCTACTATAACGCATGATTATTTCATTTTTATTAAAAAGGAGTGATCAAAATATGTTTAGTTGGGGCATATTTCAAAGACCCTGCTCTTTGCTTCCACAAATTATAGTTTTCTACTCTATGATGCATTCCTCATTATGTACTTTTCATCTTGAAATGCTGTTGACTTCCGCTATTTTTTGACAATGTAGCCAGCAAAGTTGTACAAGCTCAAGCATCTTTCAAAGGTTGAAGTTATAACAAATGACCCCAGCGGATGCACATTTATGTTGGTAAGGCCACAGCTTTAAATCGAACTATTTTGTTATAAATCATGTGGTCTACATGATTTGACTTGCAGACAAAAGAACGTAAGGAAAGGAAATGGCTATGCACTATTTTACTTCTGAAATTGGCCATTTTTTCTCTATTTCTTATATTTGGCTTCTTATCGAGCCTCTTATAGGGATTTGATAACCTTAGAAGCCAGAGTGTTGCTCCACCTCAATGGACAATGCGCAATATCGATGACAGGTAATGACACATTAAGTACAAAGGGGAAGTCACCGGCAGTATCATTTTTTTTTCCCTGCATTTAACTGAAGTTTCTTAGTTATGATTGCCCACTTAATTCTTTTCATTGATTCTTCTGTAGGAACCGCCTTTTACTTTGCATCTTAAATATCTGTAAAGATGTCCTTGGTCGCCTGCCAAAAGTAGTTGGAATAGATGTTGTCGAAATGGCTCTTTGGGCTAAGGTGAGCTAGTTTTATTTTTCTTTTGACCAGAAGTTGAGCAAATTTTCACATTCCAATTTGTGGACTTGTTGCATTACTGGCATACTTTATAATTCTAAGAGAATCTGTTGATGCGAGCAATAAAGGAATAGTCCATTATCTATTCCATGCGACAGGATATTACCTTATAATGTCATGGGGAGTTAACATGATCATATGAACTATTTCGAAATATCCAATGGAATTCTCTGAAAGAATTTACAACTAGCATGGCATGGATAAGTCCACATGGACATGCCAACATGCACGTGCTTATGGGTTTATACGATTGATAGGTCAAATCACTATCATATAGCCCTGCCTGTATCATTAATTTTCAAGTTTGGACATACTGAGCAAACTTGAATATGTGGGGAAATATAATGAGTCTGGTTCGAAGAACAGATTTGAAAGGGCAAAACTGAGACATCTTCAGAGGAATCATAATCTAAAGATCGTGTTTTGGACTTCATGACCAGAAGAAAGAACAACTTTCTTGAAAGAAACTTTGTTCAAATGTCAAAAGTGAAAATTCTCAGATTTAAAACAACCCATGAATACTAATACATAGGCATAAAATTCTATTTTTACAGGAATCCCATCTAAGAAAGTAAAGCCAATACTAGTAGGAATCTGAAAATGAAATGAAGTCACAAAAGAACTCTAGAACAAAGCTACTACTATAAACTGTGATCAGTATCATTTTCTTCCTATGATCCTGCATCACTTGTATTTCGTTTTGAGGGTTGTTCTTAGGGAACAAAGTCATCTTCTTTTTAATTAATGTCAGGCTCTTTCGAAATGTAGCATTTCAAGTCCTGCTCTTTCGAAATGTAGCATTTCAAGTCCTGCTCTTTTATATTTCTGGTTTCTTTGATGCTGGGACTAAAACAAGGATTCATGCAGGAAAATACACCGACAGTCACTACTCAAAGAAACCTGGAAGACGGGCCAGTTGTTACTGCTGTAACAGAAAGTGACTTGAAAGTTACAGTTGAAAAAGAACTAGTCTCCCAAGCCGAGGAAGAGGACATGGAGGCTCTTTTGGGAACGTATGTTTTCTTTAACTGTTCCTCTGATGAAAATGGTCTTCCTCATTTATATCTGGATGTTTTGGCAGTTTTGTAGTTCATGTCTATAGTTGTGTAAGAAATAACTTTACTTCAAGGTGGTTTAGTCGAATCCTTTTATTGTGATTCTAATTTAAATTAATGCTTTTTGGAGCTTAACCTGGCGAAACCTTTCATCTCTACTGGGATTTGGTAATCCTTTCCATTGCAAATTTGACGATTCATTTTTTTCCATCTTACACCACAACTCCTTTAGTGATATTGACTGATAATCTTCTTGGATTGCTTAATTTGGTTGCTCTTAATGTACATGGAGGTTCATTCACGTCCCTTTACGATCTATCACCTTCCCCTTGGTGCAGTTTTTGGGATGCAACAGAAGCCACTTTAACATTTTCTGGTCCATCTTTCTGATCACAGTATACCGTGAAGGGAAAAACCTTCTGTTGCGTTAAGTTATAGTTATCTTGAAAGGGAAGGATCTCTGATGTGTCATATCTTTGGATGTTATGATTTAAGCATGCCTTGGGGCTTTAGTGTCTTTCTATGGGGGTTAGTTTGGTGCTGCGATCTGTTTCAGACCATTCCATGATGCAGAAAAGTTCCCTCTAGAGAAGTACAATCATACTTTATTAACAAAAGTTTGAAGCTTGATAAATTCTGCTTGAAACCAGACTAGGAAAGTAAAAATTCTGATTGAGGGGCGTGAGAGCAACTAACAGTCCTAACATTCATGTATTTATGGTTTTTTTTTCTTTTTGTTGTACAATTTATTCTGGACCTTTAAAAATTAATAAGCCACTTAGTGCTTATAAATTACCCATGCTTGTGTGGTTTCTGCGGGCCTGGGTAATGGCCCTATTCTCTTTTATGTCCTCCAATGAGTAGAAAAGGTGAAGATGTTGTAAGAATTGTGATGTACAACACTTTAGGTTGGAGAATTTGTAGAAATCCTGTAAAAGTTGCTTAGGTCTCCTTTGCTCTACATAGTCCAAAAGTACGAGGAGATATGGGGTCATGAAAATAAAGGTTCAGACTTTGGTATTGGAGTGAAAAGAAGATAAGAATGCATGAGAATTAGATGCTGTAGAAAGTGGGAATTACAAGATATAGGAGCAGGTGAAGAGGAGGAGAGGGTAAAATCTGTATGATGGGCACGCTGAAAAGGAAAGAAGTATTTGAGAGTAGGGTTGGCTAATTCTTAACTGCACTCAAGCTTTTCCAAGAGCTTGTTTTTCTCTGTTAACCTGCCTATTGGTTGTTGAGATTGACATGTTTTTAATTTCTGGCAGTGGTATTGCCTTTTAGTGGTGTGTTATGGAGTAGATGATGGTCATGTCACTCTTAAATGGCAGTCATATGCTGAATAGGTTACATTCTCTTCCTGTAAGCCTGCCTTTAGAGCATTTAAACATGCGTTGACTTGAGTTTGTGTTTTATATGATGTTGGGTTGAAGATGTTGAACGTGATAATTGAATCTGACAATTCTTAAAGAACTGATATCACTAACAGTGAATTTTGTTGGCGATGGTTTGTTTGCTTATGATCACTCCAGCTGTTTGTCATCTTTCCAATATAGTGAGATTTGAATGCAACCCATTTCCGATCATCTCTTTTAGCTGCTTATGTTGCAATAAAGCATCATGATAATGCAACAAAAATTCTGGGCAGCTATGTGATGGGAATTGGTGAGGCAGAGGCATTCTCTGAAAGGTTGAAACGAGAGCTTCTTGCATTAGAAGCAGCAAATGTGCATGCCATTTTGGAAAGTGAACCTTTAGTGGATGAGGTAATATTATTTTGTATATGTCGATATGTATCCGATGTTTAGTTTTAGTTACTGGTATGTCCCTCAGATTGTCTGTGCTACTATATTCTTAAAGAAATACACGTTAATAGGCTCCGGCAAAGACAAAAGCACATTATTCATATAACAAATTTTAATCTTGCACTCATCTGCTTCTCGTTTCTTTGACCTGAGCCTGATCATTTTGTCTCTTACTATGTATCATTGCCCAAATTAAAAGTAATAATAGAAGATGGCCTCAGATGAGGAAGCAGTGTCTCATTAGCATGTTTCATTGAACTTAACTGTTATGGATCAGTTAATAAGCTTATGCTATTCTCATGGGTGGCTTAGGGATGGTGCCCTTGAACTCTTTTTCTTTTTGGTCTGACTGGTTTATGTTGAAGACTCATTTGTTGTTCCATCATGTGGTTTTGCAGGTATTGCAAGGACTTGAGGCAGCAACAAACTGTGTTGAAGATATGGATGAATGGTTAGGCATCTTCAATGTAAAACTAAGACACATGAGAGAGGACATTGAATCGGTAAAGACTAGTACCCTGAATTTCTTTTCCGATGATGGTTCTTGGTTTATGTTGCGGTCTTTGTTTGGTTTTTGTTAGAATGCTAGCATATTCAGAACTATGTGGGTATTTGGGGTTAATTTAGACTTTTTCTACATTAGCCTTACTTATGGTATTTGGGATTTAAATTTTATTTGATATCAACACCTAAGATCTTTGGAGATAGAGAACCATCGACAACTCGATGCATTAGATTTTTTGTTAAGTTTTGGAAATGTTAATGTAAATACAAAAAAAAGTTTATTAGAAAAGCAAAGAGTGCTTAAAAATTACCTTCAGAAGCAGGCTTGCAGAATATCTAGGAAATGGAATTGATGAATTGAACTTTCTTGCCATCTCTTATTTCTTTGCTCTTTTCTGCCATAATTTAACATTTTGGTGCTTTATTTTTAAACAGTAGACTTTTGAGGTGGTCTGGCAGACATTTAAAGAGCATTTCATCTATCTTTTCCAGTTATTGTGTTAAGAAATTTAGATACTGCTTGTCGACATGTCATTAATATATTCTGCACTTTTACTAGCCTTTGTGTGTTCTTTGGCATTGACTGGCCACAGGTATTTTCAAGCTAGTACTATTGGTTTTGCTGGAACTATTATATTCACGACCTTTGGGCAAGTCGATTTGTTGCATTACAAATGATCTGTTACATTGGTGCTTAAAGCTCTATGAATCTTCATATATTTACCTTGGAGTTTTGACCTCTTTATCTTACCCCATGATTACTTGATATATGCATCCAGATAGAGACTCGAAACAACAAATTGGGGATGCAGTCTGTAAATAATAAATCACTTATTGAAGAACTTGATAAGCTTCTTGAACGGTTGCGAGTACCATCTGAGGTATGTCATTTTGAATTCATTCCATTAGCTGAGGAATCTAAGTGAGACTGGCTTTTCAGAGTCTTGAGTTTACGACTCCTAATGGAACTTTATTTCTTGTAGTATGCAGCATGTCTAACAGGAGGTTCTTTTGATGAGGGCCATATGCTCCAAAATGTTGAAGCATGCGAGTGGCTGACTAGTGCATTACGGGGCCTTGAAGTTCCTAATTTGGATCCTACCTACGCGAATATGCGAGCAGTATGCACTTTTCCTTTGCATTCTTTTAGTAGATAGTATAATTACTAGATGTGGTCTTAGCTATTGTATTGCCATGTATATGGCTATTCTATGTTGGGTTGCAGATTATGAACTTAGGACTTTGTTATGTGGTTAGAGGGAGAGGGAGTAGGGGTTATTATTTTATTTTTATGTGTATATATATATATTTCCCTTTGGGGGGAGGGGGTTGTGGGATGAAAAAGTACTTTAAAGCTGTTCCCCCCGGTGGCTTTCTCTTTGAAGACCTGTGCATGTGTGTTATGTAGTCATTTGTCTCTTAGACTTTTTATCTACCCCTTCATTATGATAGCTGTCTAGCTCTCTAATTGTTCATTCATCAAGGAGAATAGTTCTACTTATTTCTGTGTTTGTGTTGCAGGCTGATTACAGTTCTCAATCAATTATATTGTGACATCTCTTATGAATCTTTGTTAAATCAAGTGGACATTCATTTCTGTGATTCCATAAATATGAATTGACTATTATTATGTCGATTTATGGGTTATCATAAATTCTGAGCGCATAATGATTTCTCTATGCAACGTATGATGGGTTCAGGTCAAGGAGAAGAGGGCAGAACTTGAAAAATTGAAAAGTACATTTGTGCGACGAGCTTCTGATTTTTTGAGAAACTACTTTGCTAGTCTGGTGGATTTCATGATAAGTGATAAGAGCTATTTTTCTCAGGTGATTTAATTACGTTTGGTCCTCTATGTTTTGGACATTACTTCAGGAATTCTAAGATTGGTTTACTTGTTCACAGCGGGGACAATTGAAGAGACCTGATCATGCTGACTTGCGGTATAAATGCAGAACTTATGCTCGCCTCCTGCAACATTTGAAGGTTACATCCTAGACTAAATGTCTTGTTTACAAAATTGTGATGTTTAGTTGTCGTCTTTATTATGTTTTCTGAAACTCCTCTGTATTCTCAGAGTCTTGATAAGAACTGTTTGGGTCCATTGAGAAAAGCTTATTGCAGCTCCCTCAATTTGCTTCTTCGCAGGGAGGTCAGTATGTGAAATTGCTAATCTGTTTATTCAAAGTTTGCTTTACTTTGACTGTGCCAATGTTCTATATTGCATCTATGTTTGTCAGCAAAACTTTCCATGGTTCTCTTGCCTCTTCAATTAGTTTCTGTTCTTCAACTGCAAAGGAGCCTACGTGGTGTATATTAGTTAGGGTAGGCTGCATTATGGCAGCACATTCCATTGTGATGATGAGATGAAAATGGTCTTATGCACTTCATTTAGGGTATTGGCTAAGATTCTAAATTGCCTTCTTGGGTTGTGGTTCTTCTGCTGCTGGTGTTGTGCTAGAGATCTTTGTCAAGGGCAAGTTGACTAGTGATTTCTTTATTTTATTTTATTTTGATGATATCTCATGTATATCTGCGACCTAACAGTCCTACGAAAAAAACAGTGGAAAGTCATTTAGATAAGAACTAACTGCTGATTTATGAAATCTTAACTGTAATTAGAATTTTAAACCTCTATGAACTTGATATTCTAGTGTGAGTACGTGTAACATGCAGGAGAAAAACATTTATGAAGTTATAGCTGACATGTTCACACTAAAGATAATGTCTCAAGGGCCATTCCTTGTCCAACGTGGAAGGTGCAGAGACCCAATTGTGGCTAGCATTGCGTATATAATATTGAATTTGTTCTAGGAAATTCAAGTTTGAAACTGGAACGAAATGTTTCCAGAATGCATATAAAGCATATATCTCGACACTCTCCCTTACCTGTAAGCTGAATTTCAAAGGTAAAGCATAGAATGTGGACATAACCACATCAAACGAAAAGGCGAGCAGTAGACATAATGAAACAAGAGTGAGTGTGGAGATTAGAACACTTTACTTGAAGCTCTTGGAAATGCATCCCCAGTGTATAGCTAGCATATATCTTCTTAACAATGTTGTTTTTCAAAGCTTACAAAGCGCTAGTGTTTAATGTGGTCATCTACCTGGCCTAAGTTGTCTCTTAGCTACATTAACTTCATCCATTGATCCATTATGGGCTGAAGAGTTATGGTTTTCAGGCCTTTCCAATTTTTTTTTCTCTTTATCTGTTAGTAAGATATCACTTCCATGTAAGCTTTTCGTTTTGGGTGGACTAATCCCCTCATAGGCCCCTGACCAAGTCCCAGTAACATGAACCCTCTCAATACATGATTAAGAATGAACATGGGGAAGTACTTCCACTACACGCCTAGAGAATCAGCTTCTGAAACAATGCTATTTGCTTTAAACAGAAAGATGGACCTTGTATTCAGTGTAATGTTCCAGACAGAGCATAAGTCGGAACTGCACATCTGGAACAAATTGCTTCTTAAGACTACTACATTCATCAAATATACATTTGAAAGCAAACTAAACTAGCTTAAGAACTACTCCAATTGATTGAACTACCACAGAGAATCTGGTTCCTAGCCTTCCAAATAAAGTGGATGCAACGATTCCTGAAAGTTTCTGAAATCTGCACCCTCCCAGATTTGGCTTTACCCATGTAAAACTCTGAGATGCAATCTCCAGGATCCTATTTACAAAAATGCTGAAATATTTTCTTCAACACTTGAGAAGAGTAGCTATATTCTAGAAATAGATGGTTTATATATTCACTATGTTGTTGACATAATTAACAAAGAGATACAGAAGACCTCCCAATCCTATCGAATGTGGCATGACTAATTTTGCTTCGTTGTGAGGGATGTGAGCTTTTCTTGGCTTTCCATCTCATGCCTTTTTCAACTTTACTTTCAGAAGTAAGTTCGATAGAATATACATACCCAAAAAGAGACATGATAATTTCTGATTTAATTGGGAGTTGTTATTCTTGAGATACTAACAAGGAGTGAAATTTGAGCAGCAGCAACAAAATGGGCCCTATGGCTCTTTGATGACTCTTATGCCTTAATGAGGACTCGCCAGCTGTGACAAGTGAGAAAAGCATTCATGGTGCAATGATGGTATCTGCTGTGGCTGCTGCTGCCTTTATATGAGTGCTGATATGGATATCATCTCTTAACATGATGGTTTAAGAAGTAGCCTTTTACAGCTTTTACTATAACTTAGTTTAGGTCTCGATTAGTTTCCATTTGTTTGATTTATCTCTTTAATTTTGGCAATTAGTAATATAGAGCTACAATGGATATTTAAGATACCACGCCCTTGTGCTAGTCAACTATTACTTGATTCAATTTTTCTTACAGATGTGTTACGAAAAGGCATATTTCCTAGAAAGGATATCCTAAACCTGAACCCACTATTCCATCAACATATTACATGGCTGCCAGGATGTTCTGCTGGGGACTGTGAGAACACCTTGGCTGGCATGCATGGCAAGCAAGTCAGGCCTTTACTGAATAGATCTCTTTTGTCCTGAATAGATCTCTTTTGTCCCTAGGTTTAAAAACTAGTCTGAAGGCACTTCTGGATAGTGGCTACCTATCTAGTGTCCTTAATCTCGGAAATATCCCCATAACTAGGGAATAGTTGCCATGGGCATCACCTTATAGTTATTTGGTCTCAATAAAGTTAGATGGTCTCACTAAAGCAGCATATCCACCTATATGAAGTTGTGAAACCTGTCCTTCAATTAAATTTTCTTGTCTGAGAATGTTGCCAAATTATGTTACTTGTGTAAGTTCTTGTGCTGTATCCTTAAGAACTTTCTCTGCTTAAATGGCTGTGTGCCATCAATCTCACTAAAGAAGTGTAGTAGAATGGTCAATGAGAGTTTTATCAATCATTTACAGGCACGTGAGTTTGCAAATGAGCTTCGTGCTAGTACAAAAGCATCAAGAAATCCAACAGTCTGGCTTGAAGGTTCTACCGGTCCTGGTCAGAATGTGAATAATTCAGATACATCCACTGTATCTGAGGCATATGCCAAGATGCTTACAATCTTCATCCCTCTCCTTGTAGATGAGGTTTGATTCTAACTGCATGGGTATTATTAGTCTGGTTTTTCTTTTAATTGGCAATGAAATGCTCTTACCTTGTTTCAACTGCAGAGTTCTTTCTTTGCACACTTCATGTGCTTTGAAGTTCCAGCACTTGTTCCACCTGGAGGTGTCAGTAATGGCAATAAAGCAGGATCTAATGACGATGATGATGATGATTTGGGAATCTTGGACATCGACGAAAATGACGGTAAAGCTGGTAAACTTCTAGTTAACAATGATTATCTAATAACTCCTGCTTGAAATGTATTGCTTTCATAAGATGACAAACATTTCAACAAATTTGATGATGGTATGCACTCCAGGCAATGACTCTGTAGAGCTAGTAGCACTAAATGAGTCCCTACAGGATTTGCTCGATGGTATCCAAGTAAGGTTCACCAACTTTTCTGTTATGTTCTGCAAATTGTTTTAGTAAAGTAATTCTTAGACCAAAAGAATCTCCTCAACCTGGTTCAGCAAAATAGAGTGTGGCTTCTGAAATTTCTGGAGTTACATTAGTAAAAATGGTTATGCTCGTTCAATATATATATATTTATTTATATTTGATATATATATATATTTATATTTGTTGGATATTCATGTGTATATGTGTGTATAGGTATTTATCTACATATGCCTGTGATGACCTGGTTGGTGTTGACTGGATATTTTTGAATTTGAGTTAGGAGTACTTGCTAAAAGCTCAAAAGGTGTATGTTATCTTTGTTGTTCTTTGTGGATAACAAGAACAGTTAAAGCCTCCATCAATAAAACAAAAAAGAGAATATTTAAAGCTGTGAACCATTCCTCAAATATCCAAAACCAAAAATCGGAAAGAGCTCAAGTTTTCAAATTGGTTTTAACTTTATTATATAGTTGAATGTGCATCCTCTTAATATAAAGGGACTCAAGGGGAGAAACGATTAGGAGGATTCAAAAGTAGGATTTACTGCATCTGCCGATCCAATGTCCTGAACATTGCAATAGGAAGGATTGGCAATATTGATTTTACGAGCCAAGATCAGACAAGAAATAATAGAAGAGGAAAGCACAGATGTTATTTGAATGGCACACTTGACCAGTCAGTTCTACCAGTTGCCTTGGCCTTTGTACAATTCTGTGATTTGTTTTGCTTAAGACATGATATGAATCGCGTATTGCACAGTTAAATCAGAGTCCTAGCAAACTGTTCGATTTTGGTTCAACACAACATAAACTTCTAGAGCTAGGCGTGTAAAGCTATAAGGATTCAATCCTCATCCTTGTGGCAAAAAAATCTGATGCAATACCAGGTGGACCACACATTCTCCTGCTTATGTATTGACAAGGTTTGCAAGTCAAGAATATTACACAACACACACACACACACACACACACACATATTTTTTTGCATTTACTGTGGGATGTCATTGCTGATACATCATCGATAAAACCGGTTGAACCATGGATTGTCTTCATGACTGGTTCTTATGTCAGTTTGACATGGGCAACACCAAGGAGATGTCATTCAACAAGAAGAAAAGGAAAGTTGAAGTAGTTAAATATTGTGATGCAATAGGTGTGATGGTTGGAGTTCTAGTTATGAATGTCTAAGTTGTAGCAAGAGACAATAAGGAAAAACCTACGAGATGAAACATGTTTCAAGTAAATCAGTTTTTATTTTTATTTTTATTTTGGTCAAATAGTACATCAGTTAAGTTTCTTTAAAATTAGAAAAACAAAAACAAATTGGTATATAATTCATGTTTGGTTATGGCTTTCGTTGTGATGGTCCTAGACAAGGTGAAATTTGTAATATTTCCGCTTGGGATGTGCTGTCATGATTTGAGATATTCCCTGTCAGGCAGACTCAAATTTGGCTGTCTAGCCCAGGTATTTACCTTGGAGTCTAACTCAATTAAATGGCAGTGTGACATGTTGACACAGCACATGCGTGTTTGTGGATTAAATGCTTGAATTTGCCAATGTAAAAATGCTATATGAATCATTTCATTTCACTTAAGGTGCCTCATATTTGAGAATATTTGTGCTTCCTGAGGACATTCAAAATGCTATTAATTTTAATATATTGACGATGACCTGTGGATGTACTGTCCTCTAAATATTGTTATGCAGTAGGTGTGACAATTGGAGAGTGAGTTACCAATGTCTAAGTTGTAGCAAGAGACATAATGAATAACCTGTCAGAATGAAACATGTTTCAATTACACCACTTAAGTTTCTTGAAAGTTAGAAAAAGAAAAAAAAAATTGGCATATAATTCGCATACAGTTATAGCTTCCCTTGTGATGGTTCTTGACAAGGCAATATTTGCAATATTTTTCGCTTGGGATGTGCTGCCATCATTTGCAATATGCCATGTTAGGCGGACTCTAATTTGGTTGTCTAGTCCAGGTATTTACCTTGGAGTCTAACTCATATATATGACAAATAGTGTGATATGTTGACATGGCATATGCATGTTTATAGGTTAAGCGCTTGAATTAGCAAATGTAAAACTACTATATGAATCATTTCTTTTCACTTAAGGTGCCTTGTATGTGAGAATATTTGTGCTTCCTGAAAACATTCAAAATTCTATACTTTGAATACTTTGATCGTTTGACCTGTGGATATACTGTCCTCATATTTACGCCAATGCTCCTGCCTATCAACATGATCTGGATAAATGAATTGGAGTAGCATATGAGGGTGAAAACACAAGCTAACTCTTCATAAATCCTGTAGCAATCCTTGTGACCATGTAATCTGAAGTAATGCAAATTCTTTGGTGAGTAATAATTGGAGAGGGTTTCATGCTTATTTATCAAATATCCCTTCCCATATTAGTAGTTAACTTAGATAGATGTGGTTTAATGGTATCATTAGAGTCCATTGGTTGTGGCTGTTTCTGTTATTGAGCTTCCATGTTGTAACAATGCTGTGAATGTGATGACTATGGTTGCGGATAGAGTTGGTTTTGGCTGCAATGTAATGTAGTGTTTCGGTAAACAGAATGCTATCTTTAAGTGTTCTGAGTAAATTTTTTTATCAAATACCTTTATCATATATTTGACATATTTAAATATTGTTATAATTGAAAGAAGCCTTCGGATATGAAATTTAGAACTAGAAAAGCTCAAAAGTACTTGTGAACTGCTTTTTCTCTTAACAGTTTCTCAGTAATGGGATCTCTTAAAGTACTTGATTGATTATATTAGGAGAGGTTTTAGTTATCCGGGAAGATAATTGTTGGTGCATTTGAATTGTAGGAGGACTTCTATGCTGTGGTGGATTGGGCATACAAAATAGATCCTTTGCGTTGCATATCGATGCATGGGATCACAGAGCGATATATTTCTGGTCAGAAAGCTGATGCTGCAGGTTTTGTGCGTCTCTTGCTCGACGATCTGGAGTCAAGGATATCTATGCAATTCGGCCGTGTAAGTTATCTCTAATATGGAAACATATGTTGTCTGATCCACTGCTAATATTATCTTGTAATCATTTGCAAAATATATTTATATATGCAGTTCGTTGATGAAGCTTGTCACCAGATTGAAAGAAACGAGCGAAATGTTAAGCAGACGGGAGTTTTATCATACATTCCAAGGTACAGTGTTATCATAGGCTTTTTTATTTGTATATAGAATCTCTTAGTCACGCTCTCACAACTTAGGTGATGCATACCTGTGAGTATTTACGTTTTTTCATTCTGAGGAGTAATTGTTACGACTCTCTTAAGTTATTGAGAATCTGAAGGCAAGAACTCAGGTTATGAGGCAGATTTGGCCTTATACAAGATATATTTCTCTGTCGTCCTCATTCTGCAGTGCTGGCACTTTAAGTATGCAGTTCTTCCATAGCACCCCCAGCTGCTCCTTTGTCTGAGTAACTCTGCCTCTTTATGTGGGGAAGCATGTGAATTGAGTAGTAGCTCAGGTCCAAAAAGACAAAGCAGTAGTAGGCCATGTTGGTGGGACCCGGCACAAAGTGCTTACTATCTGATTCGTAATTAACACTCTGAATGTGGAAAATGTGCCTCTGGGTTGAAAATTAACTGCTTATTTGGACCATTTTACAGTATTTTAAGTTACTGATTTTGAGTTGCCCAATGTGAGAAAAATTATGGAGAAATTCTACATGACTTAAAGTATCAATAACTATGGATTTAGAAGATTTGATGGGTTTGAAATTATAAATAGTATATTCAAAGTTCAATCGCTAAAAGTACAAGGTAAAGCAACTTAAAGATAGTGTAGGCATCTCCAAACACACTCGCCAGAGTGCATTTCCATGCGCACCTCCTGTAGGTATATATATTAAAGAAACAAATTAGGTATGACTGATGGAACAGAAAAGTAAAATAAGTGATGATGCTCTGCATGGTGATTTTAGGGAATGACAATGAAGCAGCACCCCTGAATATTAAAATGTCAAGTCTGCTGCTTGTGTCCATGATCTGATCAACATGCTAGTTTTGCTCCTTTAGTCTCCTTTAAACACACTAGCTCATTGTTGATATGGATCTCATGTTGGTGGCTGAAACTATTTGGTGTAGATTTTTGGGGTTGGTGGTGCTCAATATTTTAATAATTATCAGATATGCATAGAAGGAGAAACAATGGTTTCGACCTAGAATACCACTAGGGAAGATAGCTACCGCAGCATATGTCAATTAACGTTAATAGTTGATAACTGCGTATTCTAAATCTTTTGACTGTTCATTCTTTATTTTAATAGCAACAATGTTCAGTCTTGTTCATATTTTACTGGCTTTTCTTGTCTGTCTATGATGATAATGCCATTGATATGAAAGGTCCACAAATAGCTGTTGGTTTTGCATGTCTTAATCCCTTGCTGTGACTATGTGCTTCCCAGATTTGCAACTCTTGCTACACGCATGGAACAGTACATTCAGGGACAATCCAGGGATCTTGTTGACCAAGCATACACTAAATTCGTTAGTTACTTTTTCTAATCACTTGTGCTCCTTCCTTTGATTAACCTGGTTATTGTATTACCATGCAAGGTGGAGAGAAGTATGTTCTGTTTTGTTCTTTGGACCAGTGTTTTTCTAACTTTTAATTATGGATGGACAGGTTAGTATTATGTTTGTCACATTGGAGAAAATAGCTCAAACTGATCCGAAGTATGCTGACATCTTTCTTTTGGAGAACTATGCTGCATTCCAGAACAGGTATAACTTTCGTAGGATAGGTCTTCAAAACTAATCTGGTATTGAGTGTTTAGTGTAATTAATTGCTTTTTGACTACTACGCCATATGATATTCTGAGTGAGAACATTTACCTGCAGCTTATATGATTTAGCCAATGTTGTACCCACCTTAGCAAAGTTCTATCATCAAGCAAGTGAAGCTTATGAACAAGCTTGTACACGTTTTATCAGCATGATTATATACTACGTGAGTTTCTGCCTATCTAGCTCTTTTAGTCTAGCAATTATAATGTCTTAATTTTTTTCAGATTTTCTCTGAGGCTCATCCTCACTTAGTTTGTTTATGGCAGCAATTTGAACGGCTTTTCCAATTTGCTCGAAAAATTGAGGATTTGATGTACACTATTTCTCCTGAAGAGGTTGGTGGTTCAGTGGTTGCATTCTCTTTTTGTTGCTGAGCAAACGTGTTTTTGACCTTTTGGTATATGTGCATTTTTCACTGTCTGCTACCTAATATTTGCCACATTTTGCATTCCTTCTATTTCTTTTGGGTACTATGTGAGCTGTTTATGTTTGAGTTGAGGTTGGTGTCTTTGTGGATTGGATAGTGGTCCACGATGGATGACAAGAGCTGGAAATTTGATGGAATTGGTTGTCTCTCAATTTCATAATAGGAGCGCTACATTTGTTTAAAATGTCAGAATTTCCTGGATGTTTGAAATGTTTGTTTGCACAGTACTTTTATACTAGAAAATATAATTTGATGTTGTTACTATGGGCTCTATTTTCTCGTTTGATGGGTTTATTTTTATCATATATTTAATCATGGAAGAGAATTGGTGCAGTATCCTTTGGTGCCAGCTGAGACATTCAAGCATGCTCCAAACTAACTTGGAAACATCTTAAAGATTTATAGTTTCTCGTTGGCACTTCCTTTTGTGGTCATTTGCTAAAAGGATCCAGCATCTGTCTAGAACATGTACTAGAGCTTGCTTTTATTCCTGAAAGGACTCATTTTCACTACACATTCAACATGCACCAACCTTTTGACTACCCATTCAACGTGCCATGGTTGGGAATTCTAGAGGGATTTGCCGGGAAAAGTTCCTGGAAGATTACTCTTACTTTTAAATGGACTCCTAAAGTGATATTTATGTCTTTTAAACGTAATGCACATTGCTGCGTATGATGTTCATATAGTTGTCCAACACCTTCCACCTTTGTGGAGAACATGGATTAGAGCTTATGTTGATTTCTAGGAAAATGTTAAGATTGTTAATATTAAGAAAGCCCTTTCAATTAGATTCTGAAAATGTGAGACTAGTGGTTGTCTATTTCTCACTTGAAATGTGTTTGGGGTAATTTGTTTTGATAAATGAAGGGTCAAAATTTAAGGTTTTTAGTGCCTCCACTTTATGGTTTTGGAAAAATTTTCAAATGAAGAGAAAGATGCATGGCATAAATGGCGGAAGATAGCTGTAAATGATGAAGTGTGGTTTTTCACTTTACTATTAGGTTCTGAAAAGCGGATTAATAATCTCTCTTTAGACAACCATGAAACAGCAGACGGAGACGTATGATAATATTGCCTGCAGACTTCGTCAAGTAGTTCTATTTTAATTGTTAATTCTAAATTTACTAGCTGAAATTATTCTCCCTTGCAAATTTCAGATTCCTTTCCAACTTGGATTGTCCAAAATGGATCTTCGGAAGATGCTAAAATCCAGTTTATCTGGTGTAAGTTGTTGGATATTCTCATCATGGCTTTGCATGAAGTTTACTTTGGTAATAGTTTTGCTTTCCTTGTATAGGTTGACAAGTCCATTGGTGCAATGTACAAGAAATTGCAGAAGAACTTAACTTCAGACGAGTTATTGCCTTCCCTTTGGGACAAGTGCAAGGTAGAAATATCTCATCCCTGAAAATGATAAACTTCGTAGCATGGTTTGCCATAGAAACCCGATTGTCATCATTACTACATGATATGCGACTTTCAGATATTTCCTTTCTCTCATTCAATCTTTTATCAAAATTTCAAGCACTATCACGACATGCACTTTCTTGAAGGTCAGAGAGTTTTATGGTTGGTTGGGTGCTTAATGCTGTGATTGCTAATCTTGACAGAAAGAGTTCTTGACAAGTATGAAAGTTTTGCCCAACTTGTTGCCAAGATCTATCCGAACGAGACCATCCCATCCGTAGTGGAAATGAGAGATCTTCTCGCCTCCATGTAGTTAGAGAAAGAGTTTTGCACTGTATAATCTGTCAATAGTGTCCTATATTCTCTTTCTTTGGGTGTAATATAGATCTTTTAGGCTGACTGATTTCCCATTTGTTATTAATTGGTCCTTAACTAATTTATTACTCTAGTTCTCCTGGTTTCTACTATTGTATGAGAGAAACTCGTGTTTGTATCATTCTTCAGCTTGTTGAGCTACTATTTTTTGCAAGTTCATGCTACTTTTGGTCTCGTTCACTGTTCTTGTTTATGGAGTCTGCAATAGTCATTATTCGACCTGGTAATCATCCTCTTGATTATTTGAAGCGGTCATATCCAAAGATGCGTCTCTGTGTCTATCAGGGATATTCTGCGGACTATTAGGATCTTTTTTTTGAATAGGTAATTTAAGAGTAATTTAAGTGTTGATCTGATAGCTTGTGTAGTACCCCAACAATCTTGGACTATGTCTGGATGAACTCCTCTGGTTCTTAATAAAGTAGGAAGCAATCGTCCGCAAATCAATAGCAAATGATCAATGAGAGGGGGTGAATGACCAGGTGACATGACGAGCTCGTTCTTTCTCGGAGGCTTTTTAGGTTCCTTCCTTCAAATGTCCCGGTTGAGGGCGGCATGTCTTCTTTCTTCAACTTCTTCCGATTGGTAGCGTCCCGCCAATCTCGTTATTCCTCCAATTTCACCATGGTCGCATATTTTTCCTTTGTACTTTCGCGTTGCCCGCTTATCTAATTGATCTGAATGGCTGAGAAGGGACTAACCGTATGGCGTTCCATCATGCCTCAAATATGTGAATTCAGTCTCCCATGTTTGCCTGCCTAATTTTCAAACTGGCTTAAAAAATCCTGAATATCTCTATAAATCTATTGTATGATGACTAATTTAGTTTTTACTCATGTAGTCAATTTTTTTGGGAACATTTACATGTGTTTTTCCATTGTGGCATTTTTAGCTATTTTGATAAGAAATTGCTGACATAGTATAGTGGTTTTGTTACGGTGACACATAATTAATATTATTTTGAGAATTTTCATATTATATATTTTCTTTTATTTTTTCCTTTCCCACTGTTCATCTTCTTGAAAATGATGGCGGCGTCGATAGGGGCCATATGCAAGGGACTTCGTGGGCTTGTCAACCACAAGGTGAAGGCTTTCGTGTTGCCTTGGTTGCTATAGGTGAGGGCCTTTATCTAGATCTGGCAAGGGCATTGTGGCCCTCACCTTGGTACATGAGGATGAGGCTATAGAGGCCTGAGCTGAGAACCCAGGTCTTGATTTTGCAGCGAGAGCACATGTTTGGTCATAGGGCATTTGTGACAGCTGCGAGATTTGGTGGAAAGAATTGAGAGATCTCGACCTATTGTACCACAAATGCCGACATGAGGCTATGCTGCGAGGTCGACAGCAAGGAGGAATGCTGCAGGTGAAGCGTTTGAAGTGGAAATTTAGAGCGAGCGAGAGGGTTGAGGTTGACGGTGTCCCGATTCAGGTCTTATGGAACGTGTCAAATTGGTTGTTCCAAGATTCTAGATTTGGCAAGCTTAGCTTTGGAGGAGGAGGACGGAGTATCAGAGAGTGCCCGAAATAGCGACTTCCTCTGGTGGGGGCCGATGCCCTTAGCGATCCTTTTGGTTGGAAATATGGGAAGATGGTTAGTGGAAGGGGGTAAAAACAGAATAAAAAACTTAAAAATTCTCAAAATGGCGTTGTATTGAGCTTTGTCAAAATTGCTTGTCATGTCATATAAGATAGTTGGCTGGCTCTACCTAGACCTCTAAGTTAGTTATTACTTTCAACAATTGAAAGTGACCTTTTTCTTATGTTCTAAAAAATTGAACAGACAAAGAGCTTTGATATAATACCGGAATTTAATCGACAACGAGGTATTTGAAAACTACTGATATGATATAGGAAATGAAACATAATTACAAGATAACAAGTTTTGTTTATTTGTTCCATGTCAGTACTTATAGTATCTATAATGTGATTGCCCATGTGATGTTTCAGTCCGTCACATACTAATTCTCTTTAATTACTTTAGGTTATCATGTAAGTGGAACTCTTTTATAAAGGTTAGCATTTATAACATGAATTATATATTTATCACAAAAGAATCAATAGTAAGAGGAATCATACTTTCATTATTTACGTAGTTATATTTACATTGGGCGATGGGAAATACATTCAAAAAAGAACCTAACTGGGAGAACTCCGAAAAGATACTTATCTCCCTAACCTGCCTCGACTAACCACTTGCCACCGTCCATCGGTCCATTTAACCCGACTACACGATCCTTCATCCCCAAAAAATTCTGATCACGTCAAATAACAAATATGATCCCTCCACCGCGCTCCATCATCCATCACCACCTAGTCCTCTACATTGCTCCCACCACCTACACCCGGGGTTTAAGGAAACGGGATCGGCCCTATCAGGCGGACATCCACCAACACGAAAATGGCCACGAAATGGTACAAGATCAAGTCGAGCCATCCTATATCTACCAACAACACAACCGTGTAGCGTACAGACATAAAGCTCGGAAAATCAGGGTTGGTGAACCCATAATGTTCACCCTCTAGATACTCGGGAGCTCTACTAGGAAATGGGGGACGTGATCCGAATTGGACATAGGCCAACTCTCAACGTAACTGGTCAAGCCATGGATTCTCATTTTGTGCTCGGCATATTTTGTTGATGTACTTTCGATAGATCATGAAACACACTCCGCTTGGCACGCCATAGAGGCACTCATACTTTATTAATGAGAAAGATATGAAATTATTTGGGTGATGGTATGCCTATGTGATCACCTAAGACCTCGAGCGTTCTATGCGAGACGATGTTTGATTAAGTTCAGATGTTGTCAAGTCAATGGAATGCCGTTCGCTAATGGATCTCGGAACGAAATTCCTTATAGGAATGCCCCCAAGTCAATGGGATGCTATACTCAATGGGGCGAGACAATGCCCGGTTACATCAAATGATTTGCGAATCTTTGGGCTCTTTGGGTCCTTAGTGGCTGAATTTTTGAGTTTTTTGGGTCCTGAGTGACCGTAATAATTTGAAAGCATGGTCTCGAGGGTCGCATGGTAGTATGGGATGCCATGCAGCTCTTGAGACACCATGTGTGTAAAGTGCATGAATGTCGATTGCATATGACGAGAATGATGCTATAGTCTGCACGTGTGTGGTGTGAACATGTATAAGTTACATGAGGAAAGTGCATGGCATGAACACATGACGTCAATCATAATGTATGTTCATATGTTGGCTTGAGAACATGAAGTTTATGTTATGATGTTCCCTATGCACCTACATTGATGGCTTTGAATAATAGATTTGTTGTTATGAGATTGATGAGAGTAAATCATGAGGAGTGTTGCCATGTTTCTCTGTCGGTAGACAATTGCACTTTTAGGGTGCTCCCGAGGTGAATGACTTCCCTGCACAAGGTCTAGGAAGTTCACTCATTGCGTTTATCTCATTGTTGTTTGTTAAATATTTTACAGGCCTTGAGCTTGTTTGAGCTGTACCACTATGTTCATTTTGGTGTGCCCATAGATCAAGACATCGAAGTGACCTCTTATCCGGTTGAGAGCATGAATACTAGATACGAGAGGCATGTGACCACCGTTTGGGTGGATAAAGGATTGCTCAACCTAGTGCCCCATAGGTTAGAGGCTTGGTACATTTGGTTTAGAGGGGAGAGTTGGATGTCCTTGACGGCAATGTCGTTAACCTTGAGGTGGACCCAGTTTTGTAGTCGGACACCAAGCCCAAGTCGAGGCCTGTCAACCTAGACGCGCAGGGGAGTCCACTCTTTTGAAGTCACCTCATAGCATAGAGGTGCTAGGCAAATCTTGAACCTTTTTGGAAGTACAAATATGGCTAAACTCCTAGGGTGTAATTAAAGTTAAATTGTATTGGCAAATGGATGTGTTTATGAAAGTGTTTGTTGATGTGTTCCTAACTATCCCTGCTGTTTGGTGATTGAAGTTTTGCTCACGTTTCCGCTTGTGCATTTTAATGTTATTACGATTTGGGTCGATGATGCCTTTTGGGACGTTGCAATCAAATGACCAAAAGAGAAGGTAGTGTTGAGTGAGGGTTGTTATGTGGCTGTATATGGATCCGGGTGTGACGATTATTTTAACAATTTGGTTTACTGTAAATGCTTATTTTGTCAATTTTATACCAATTTTGTGGTACAAATTTGATGAGACTTTCATTGTGAAAGTTGTGCATTTTGGCTTATTCTATGACATACTTAAATTTCAGATTTTTGGGACCTTATATGTGCAAAATATATTTTAAATACTTTGTAGGCCCGAAATTGTTTTTATAAGCCATTACCGAACTATTGCCCAATTTCCATTTTCTAAAAAATTTTCGATAAACAATTTGGACTAGAGTCATCATGAAAGTTTTAGATCGTAGAAAGTTTTAGATCATACTTTAAACTATAACGTGTAATTTTTCCATGATTTTTGGAACTCATTTAGGCTTTCGAAATGTCCAATTTCGGATATGTTTCATCATGGAAATTTACCTTGTTTTGACCCAAAATATATACAATTATCGGGGCCTGTACAAGCCAAATTGGATTTTGAGTTCTCCATTGAAAATGTTCCTTAGAGTCTCATCCATGTCATGTTAAAGTTTCGTGATTTTTCAAACTGATTTACTTGGCAAATGTCATTGATATCTAAAGGCGCATGAACTGCCCTTTTTGGGTCAACTTTGTATTTTGAGACAAATTTCTTTTTTTAACTAGTCTTTTTGGCTGATACTACCAACTAACTATTTTGTAAAATTTCTCTGGTTTTCAAATAGGCAAAGAATTGATAATTGTGAAATTGAGTTGGTCGTTTTAGCATAGTGGATGACATGTTTAAATTGAGTTATTGAATTGCTGCACCAATGTATGAGTGTGTGTATTGGGAATGCCATTGATCCTCGGGATGACAATGCCTTGAGTTATAGTAGGGATGCTTGAAGGGGTAATTAGGTTTCTCTGAATGCCTGGGGGTGTAACATGGTTCCTTTAGATGTCCATGCAATGCCGGATAGGTGCGAGATGCCTAGGGGGTAACAAGGCTTGGGGGGTAACAGGGTTCCCTAGAAGATGGTGGCAATCAATTCACAGTAAAGATGATCAATTTCACTTCTAGATTATATTCAAGCCTTACTAGGTTACTGTTCTTAGAGAAATTGTTTTCTATTTGATATCCTGATTTTGAGAATATTTCTTAGGCAAGTTGATATCATAATGATCTTCTGTCTTTTATATTTAAACTTCCTTGTATGACTCATTTATGTGGTATAGACAAATTAATAGTTTTCTTGTTGAGCTTTGTGCTAACTCGTGGTTGATCACTAATTCTCAGATTAGTAGCATTTTGGGAAGACCAGGCCCAGATTTTGGATGTACTATGGGTGGGAGATAGATGACATGGTACATACATAGTATTCAGGTCGAGATGATGCATTTACTGGAAAGGTGTAGTACGAAGTAGTGGTACCTTTTTCTCATCCTTTGATGTACCCCGACTTTGTTACCTAAAATATATACAAATAATGAAATGAGAATGCCTGGTTCTATATTTTGGCATGCGTTGCTTGAAATTAGTGTGTATTGGGTTGTCGTTACATGTTTCTACATGCTTAAAAATGAAAAAAAATTGGATGGTCATGTTGGCTGTGATGCGATGGGGACATCATAGCTTGGATCAATCTAAGGGCTAGGATCACATCTTGCCTTAGACTATATAACTAATTTTCCCTCCAAAATGCAAGAGGAGGAGACCATTTTTCAACTCTCTCATTCTTTTCCCCCTCCTCCGCATGATCTCCTCCTTAGTCGTCCTTCATCGCCACGCCGATCAACCTCAATTGGAGGCTCCTCCGGTGATCAACCACCTCCTCCAAGCTCCATCGTCGGCCGTTAGTCTCCGCTATTGCTACCATTCCCCCTGATGATCACTTGATTGGCCCGCTTAGGCCGATCTCCTCCTTAGACACCCGATTGTTGACGATCTCCCTCGGGTGCCGAACCTGCTATCCAAAGGCATTCTAGTGATCATTCTCCAGCTATCTGGCAATCCAAGTGATTTGGATGATCCTTGAGGAGTCCTTGAGATTTGGCAGCCTTTGATCGAGGCTTGATCAAGCTAAATTCGAAGAAATGACAATGGTAACGATCTGACACTTGAATCCGATGAAGCAGGGTTGAGTTGGTCGATCGAGGCTAGGATTCAAAGTTTAGGAGCCTTATATGCTTGAAATGATGGATTAGAGGTGCTGCAATTGATTATGACTGATATACATGTTGATTGTGTTCATGTGCCTTTGCTGAAAATTCGTAGGTTTGACAGATTGAGTTTTTGTTATAGCAGATTTGAGGTCTTAAACCTCAAAATCTCAATTTTAGCTATTCTAGACTTTCGATCTACACTTGATAAGCTTCGTTTTGATATATTATGGGCTCCGAACAAATGTCAGTTGATACCTGAAATCCATTTCGAAAAGTCATTAATCTGTTCTGGAAATTGAGTTGGATTATATGATGATATGGATTTTTGAGCATTTTAGGTTTTAGCCGTTTTTTTTTGCTTAGATTTATAGGATATTGCCTTCATGAAAGTTGTTCGAAATGTCCTTTGATACATCATATATTTTTTTTCCATATTTTTTGAAGTTGATTTGGTTAGGGAAATCTTTGACAAATCGTTGTTAGGGTGCTCTGCTCTATTTGTGATCTCATCAATTTTTTCTTAAAATGAGCTAGTACACGCATTCGATTAGTCTCAAGTCATTCATGAGAGTTATAATGCATCTCATCATTAATCACATGACTGAAAATAGATTTCAGTTTTGCAATTCTGTGCAATAGGATGATTTGACTTGTTATGCAAATTTCACATCATTTTTTGTTAATTAAATTAGGTCAAGGTGTCTTCACGGAACTTAAACCTTGCATCTAGACCTAATAGCACAAAAAAATTATGTAATTTTCTCATGTCATTTAAAGAAGATAAGGCGTGATTTGTTCAGGACATTGTTGATGTGATTATTGTAGATTAGACCTCTTAATAGAAATGTCTTCAATCATGACTGTTAACATATTCAATTGCCTTCAATGCATTCTAGACATTTTTAAAGGACATGTCAAGCTTCGAAATGACTTATAGCATGCCTCAATTGCTTGTCGTTTTCCATGTTTTGCTAAACTAAGGTCAGATTTAGTAATTGGGTTGAGTTTGTTTTTTTTTTTTTTTGGTTGAAACTGCTGAAATATTATATTAGAGAAGATAAACATCCAGATGCTAAAGCATCACCGTACACTATATCTTGCAACATAAAAGGAGGGTAAATGTTCCAATTGCGGACTAGGCCTTGATTCCAGTGGGCTTTTGTGGCCCAATCTGCAGCTGCATTAACTTGTCTACGACAGTGCTTGAGAGAGAGATTAGGGCACCGGGATAGCAGCTCTTCGACTTCAGCAAAAAGGTTTCGTTCCGTCCATGGAGGTTAATTGGGTTGAGTTGAATGTGACTTTTTGTGGATTGATTTTGAAGTAGAGTCCTTAATGAAATTTGTGCATAACGTTTAGGTCTATCATATGTCATAATTTCAGTTTTTTTGCATTTCATTTGGTAAGGTAAATTGGCCACAGAACCTGTGCTTTGCTGCTGCCCTATTTCATTTGTAATTGATATGCTCTTGTTTTTAAATTTTTAAAAATCATGTGTGATAAATTAGGTCTTGATGTCTTCTCGAGAATTGACTGTGAGGTACTATACTTTATTACTATAAATTTGCACAAAATAAAAACACGGTTTGGTACCTTTACCATCCATGTGACCTTTACCATCCATGCGAAAGTGGTAAATGTTTTGAAAATCTGACTTCCTAATATGGTTTCAAAATCTCCCAAGTTTTGATAGTCATGTGCTGCCCACAAGAAAATTCTTTTGGCATTTTTTGAACTATAATTTGACATGATTTTATTGAATTATTGATTCATGTTTAAGGATGTTCGTGATGCTTGATTGGTTGTACCCTTGATGCACCCGAGTTCACCTTAAAGACTAGACATGGTTCTTGAAATCATGTCCCTATTCGACACTTTCTTTAAAATCATGATTTGGCATAAAATTTATCGAAGTTTGGATCATATTTAGAACATCTACGATGCTTGATCAATTATGCCCTTGATGCACCCAAGCTAACTTTGATGGCTACATGTATTCCATAGGATTGATGAAGTTATGTTCTTTTTTTCATCAAATCCTTTTGAAACAGTGTCTTCTTTTGCTAATTGTCCACAAAATATTTTTGGGCATCATATGAATCATGTATCGACTGTCTTTTTTGCCATGAAATGCATGTGGTTGTGTTTGGCACATG
This sequence comes from Eucalyptus polyanthemos subsp. polyanthemos, assembly GCA_017140185.1. Lineage (NCBI taxonomy): Eukaryota > Viridiplantae > Streptophyta > Magnoliopsida > Myrtales > Myrtaceae > Eucalyptus > Eucalyptus polyanthemos. The sequence continues at coordinate 29,517,854 of CM029462.1, forward strand.
ATGAATGAATAAGTGATCCATTGTTGGCTCACTCAATCGATTGATTGATTGAGAAATAAGGTCAAATGGCCTACATGCATGTCTTCCTTACATGCTTTGCATGTGATTTTTAGATGTATAATTTATGTGCGATGCTTGATCACGTAGGTTACTTTGGGATGTCACTTAGAACTCGCATTAGGGACTTTTAGCCTTAGCCACCATGCAAGAACACAAATGATGGTTAATAGCTATAAGTTATATTAAAAAGAATTAGGTAGGCATCCTAGGTGGGTTGTTGCATGAACTTCAAAGGCCATCGAGTCCATGCTTGATTAGCTAATACTTTGATTTGGTTCTTTGATTGTGATTGTTTTGGTCTGTTTGGTACATTTGCATTCCCTTTATTTGCATTGTTAGTATGTTAGTTTTAGCCATAGTCTAGAGTTAGGATAGGCCCATAGAGACAGCGATCCCAAAGACTTGAAGATGATGAATGGTCAATGTCCAATCTGACCTCTCATTTGTAATATTTGTTCCTTGACATATGTCTTGGGTTTCTTATGCATTGTATGAATGCCCAAAGAATTGTGGATCTATTTCCTTGCACTTAGAATAGTATGAAGACTTCAGTCGCTTTCTCTAAACTGCTTTGGTTGTTTACTTTTACGCATTGTCTTTCCATTGATTATTTGTTTTATTCTTGTTCCAATTTAAATAGAGTGGAATGGCACAAATGAACCATCCATGCATGATCATTTTTACCTTTCAAACTTGCACAAAAAAGTAAAAAGAGGTGCATGATCACGTTAGATGATACATTGACTGTTAGGTACTAAAAGTGCACTAATTTTTCAGTACTTAAAAATAATATTAGTGTAACCTAAGTCATCGAATCCTAGATCTCTGGTTGGGTAGGTATCGAGAGATTACTCCCAACCCTCGATTGGGCACTCTAGCCGGTCCTAAAAAATGAGGCTAATGGTGACTCCTAAATGTCAATTAGATTGTCTTAAGCAACTTAGATATAATAAATGAATTCGTCATGAGGGGTATGAACCTTTGGAAAAGGTTCATGATCATAATTTAGCATACTCACGTGGTTGATTCCAAAATATGAGGCGATGATATTTTTTGGAGCAGTGTACGATGAGAGGGCTATCATGATCAAAATACCCTTAAACTCATATTTTCATTTGATTTCCTTTTGACCTTAAAATCGTTGATGAAGATGTGCCATGGTGTTGAGGTAAAGTCATGACCAATCTTGCTATCACACTATACACAAGCTTGGGAGAGCTCACAACCATAACTAAGTGACATCGTGGCGTCGATCCTAAATGATGAGGTGATCGATCCTAAATGATGAGGTGATGACATCCTTGGAGTTACATGCCGTGAGGACACTCTTATGGTTAACTACATCTAAACCCTACCTTTACGTTGGTTTACTCATCAATTCATGGGCACTAAGGTTGGGTCTTGACAAGTATGAATGTATCCAACTTTATTACTATAATTTAAGTAGCACTAGCACTAGCACATGATATGACATGACGCAACATAACACAACCCATTGATACTTTGTTTTTAAAAAAAAAAAATAGAGAATTTCGACACGTTGGGACACGTTATATATTAAATGTATATTTTTATATATACATAATAAATTATCATTTTTATAATTATATCAATCAAATTCACAAATAATAATAATAATAATAATAATAATAATAATAATAATAATAATAATAATAATAATAATAATAATAATAATAATAATAATAATAATAATAATAATAATAATAATAATAATAATAATAATAATAATAATAATAATAATAATAATAATAATAATAATAATAATAATAATAATAATAATAATAATAATAATAATAATAATAATAATAATAATAATAATAATAATAATAATAATAATAATAGAGATTAGAATGAATTTACACTAAAAACATTAATCCACATTTGTTAATATCATTCATTATTTCAATTTGACAAATGCATAAAACTTGGAAGAAAAAAACTAGCAATCCACATTTTGGACTCACATGCCAGAGCGTGTTGGAAGAGAAGAGAAAAATATAAAACAAACTTAGGGGTGCATTGTGTCACATGAAGTGAAGATTAGAAGAAAAGTGTGGCATCTGAAAATTTTGCCAACCCTTAGATGCGCGATGGTCCGTAGCTAAGTGATGGAGGTATCATTCGGACTATGTCATTTATATTATTTACGGGCATTGATTCGTATTATTGTTGGATCAATACATTATGTTTAGTAATGGTTTGATTGTTGAAGAAATTATAGACTCATTTCTACATACTATCACTAGAAACTTAAGGATTAATTTTTGGAGGATTTGGGTTGTGCGGCCACAAGCCCACGGGCCCATGCAACTCTACTCTTTCCCTTAATTGTTGACAAAGTGGACTCTTTGGGCTTGATGATGCTCGACTGGAAGAAGACCAACAATGGCCACATTGTTGCCTCCGATTGTGTCTCCAAGTGGCAAGAGAAATCTCCATGTTTCCTCCACTTGTCCAATGCCGCTGCAGCCACCAAAAAGATCAACATGCAAATGATTACTTAGTGAGATTAATTGAGGTGAGAGGGGGACGGATTAGTAGAGAGAGAGAGAGAGAGAGAGAGAGAGAGAGAGAGAGACTTACTGAACAAGTGAGCGAGAGAGTGAGATACCGAGTGAGAGGGTGAACGACGAGAGGAGAAGAGGAGTGAGAGGGTGAACGACGAGAGGAGAAGAGGAGTGAGAGGGTGAACGATGAGAGGAGAAGAGGAGAGAAGGATCATCCTCAGCCACAGCCATGCACGTGTGCCCCGCCACCCGTCTTCATCGTTGTTGAGTCATGCACGAGGTCTCGAGCTTCTTGTTTTGTTTGCCGATCGAGCTTAGGAGTGAGGCAAGTAGAAGTTCATTAATCTATGTTATGCATGCTGTGATTATTTGGTTAAGTGTTGGTAGATTTGAGAAATGCTGAAATGGAAACTGCATGTTGGGTTTTTGGATGATTGAGATGAAGACTGAATGCCGATTTGTGGAGGATTAAATGTGATATTGCTGTTTTATGTTGGATTGAGCTAGAAGAGTACTAGATTGAAGCTACCAGTCATTGCATGTTACATTAGGGTCTTGCATGTCTCGAAAATTGAGTGTAAGATGGCTGTGTTGGTCGAGCAAGATGTAGTGGTGGTTGTCGAGAGAGGAAGAGTGAGGTATGTTGCGTAGGTGAGCTGAAGTGTGAATATTTGCTTTGTATCGAACTGTGGAAGGTTTTTATAAGAGTAAAAACCTATTGTGATTAACCTTAGATGCTGTGGAAGAGTCTTAAGTTGCTGTAAAAGAAATTGGTAGAGAAACTAATGGTTTGATTTAGCTAGAAATGAAGAAGACAGTATAAGGTGTTTCTGTTTTAGAGAAATATAGGTAGAAAGCATTTTATTTTGTGTCACCTTGATTTCTAATGATGAGGTTAAGGAAAAGAATAAGTTTACATGAGAGAACATTCATTAGATCAAGTTTGACATTTAGTTATAGTAAGGTTAATGAGAAAATGTGTTGGTAAGAGTATTTTTACCTTGAATCAGTAAGCTGTACTGTAGAAGACAACATGACCTTTGATGATTTCACGAATTTTCTGTAATTTTATAGATAGAATTGGACTCCGAACCCTTAATTAAAGTTGTAAGAAACATCCTTAGGAATAACATATGAAAGTTTGAGAACAAGTGGGCAAGATTTAGGTGGTGAAACAAATTTTCTTTTGTAGGTACTAAATCTGAAAGTTACTGTAGAATTTTTGAAGGAAACAACAAACTATTACCCTTTATACACAACGAATTTGACTTAGTGTCCTTCACGAAATTTCTTCCTTTAGATCTCATATATAACATACCAAATTTCTTTTAGAATTTTCTCAGTTCATTTAGGGGTTATTTCGAAATTTTTATTAAAACTGTGCATTTTGGTTTTTAAGCTGTTTTACTCCGAATTTGTTCAACTTGTTTCAAAAGGTAAATGCATCTTGAATGTTATTGGACATGATGTTTTGTTTGGCATTCGACATATCATACAACATTAAAGATTTCAATGAAACTCACGTGAATACCTATGTCATAGCATTGAACATGTTTTTGGAAATTAAGATGTTAATTGTTGTCGTTGGACCCTCGGGTCAACGATGCCCTAGGAGTCGGGATGCCCAAAGGATCGGATGAGTTGATGCCTTGTGGATGCCCGGTGGCCCTAGTGGCTGAATGTCGGAGGTTTTTCTTGGGAGCTTTGGGATGCCTGGTTGTATGCTTGTTGGTACGTAAATTCGGAGGGTTGGGGTAAACATTTTTATGGCAAACCCTCGGAGGTTCCTCGTGATGCTAGGTGGGATGCGAGATACCTAGAGGTGTGGTGAGACACGCTCTAGATGCTCGGTGGCCCTAAGTGGCTAAATAATGGAGGCTTCCGTGACGCTAGGGTTGGGTGCGGAATCCCAGAAGGATGCAAACGTTGGTCCTTTGGGGGATGAAACATTTTGAATATTAAAACTAATGATTATACTAAGTGTGTGTGTGGTCTGGTTATAGGACTAAATTATATGGCATGAAATGGGACGTGTCATAATAGTTTGACCCTATGATCGGGACTTGTGTAACTAGACATGATGCATCTTGAGGGCTTCGAAATTGTACTTGCCATTGCATTAAAGAATTTCATGATTTGGATGCATACTTATCCTTTGATTACCTGTTGTTGTCTATCTTGCATGAATCTAGATGTTGATGGTATTGCGTGATATAGCTTAATGAATCTTTTACTGCTGAGTGGTTGTACTCACCTCATTTGGAGACTAACATTTTAGACTATAAGATATACCTCTGCCACTAGTCACCCTCGGCACATTTTATGGTATACTAGTCAACCTTGAGTGTGAGTGTACGGAGCACCATCATCCTGAGATACGAGGGTTAGTCTTTGTTCGAGTGTGGGTATTGGTCTTGTATGACATTGGTTTGCCCGCCGGTCCAGTGATTCAAGAGTTTTTAGCTGTGTTCATCCACTGTGATGGGATCATACTGGGGATGTTGCTGCTGCCGCTAGCTGATGGACCGGACTGGGTGTGACCGAGAGTGACGGTTAGCAGATGAAGCATTTTTGGATCGCTGACACTAACTCATAGACTTATGTATATGGCTGTTTGAAAAAGAAAAGAAAAGGGGAAGTCGGTTGTCTTTTGGTATGTAGCCGGGTATAGAAAACCACGGCAAATTTTGGTGTACTGACTGATGATGTCTATCAAGTCTATGGAAATAAAAAGTGTTCAACTTTGACTTATCTATAAAAATGTTTAGTAGGTGTGCATCATTTCTAATTTTGGGATAGAAAGATGCTGATTTTGCTTCCGCTATATAAACTGCGTAGGGACCGATCTATATGATATAAACCCCCAGGACTTATGGACCTATTATAATTCTATGGTATTTGAGTGATATATTATTATGACAAGTGAAAGGTAAGGTATCTATGGCGATCCTAATGGATCAGGAGCCGTTCGAGGGGAGCCACAAAAAGAGAAGATTAGTTTTTTTTTTTCCCTATTCATTATTATTATTATTATTATTATTATTATTATTATTATTATTATTATTATTATTATTATTATTATTATTATTATTATTATTATTATTATCTTTTTATATTTTTACATTTTGACCCATTGCTTATTAATTTTTTTTTTTAAAATTGATTCTTTACGTATTGGAATTGCATGCTGGAATTTCGAACTCGCATGTCAAAATTCCTGACTCGAGTGTCAGAGAGTATTTGGATGTACACGTTTTCTAACATGTGTTGAAGAGTAGTAGAGAGGGTCAGACACGTGTTGGAATGTCTGACACGACATGAAAGTTCTCGGAGAGTATCAGTGTTCCTAGACTGTAATTATCAAACGGTTGATATATAGCGGAAACCCTATAATTTATATCCTATCATATCCTAGTCATATCTTCATTAGAAATTCATATGACCAAACATAATCTAAAGTTGTGTTTGGTCGTTCGGATTTCTAAACATGATAGGACTATATATGATATGATAAGATATCTGTGGATTTCTTCATATCACATCTACTGTTTGGTGAACTATGGATTTAAAGTCAAATATTTTAAAAACAATAACATTAGGCAAGTATAAATTTTAATATTCACAAAATCATCCAAAACCATATATCTTTTTTCAAATTAACAGATTCTCATCAAATTTTATGATTATGCATTGTAATAATATTTTTCGTTCCTTTGAAATAATCTTTTGGTTACCCCCTTCAACATCAAGCATTTTTAGAATAACCTCAATTTCAATATGTTCACTTTGAAACATGAATTCTTTTTCTCTCTTACAAGTTTTTCATTTGTTTCCATTTTGTTATAGGTTCAATACCAAATCAAACAAATGTCCAATTAGAACAAAGCATCAAGTCCGAAGTTCATTCTCTCTCTCTCTCTCTCTCTCTCTCTCTAGCTATCATGAGGATGTAATGACAATTAATCACGTTAACGAATGATTTTTGAACAATTCGTATTTATAAAGTACATTATATCTGTTGAGTATTAGCTAGTTGCATTTTGACCAAAGTAAACTCATGTTCACGTCCATATAAAGGTAGTAGATGCAAACTTTCTTGACTTTGGGCTCCTTTTAAGTTCGTGGCTAGGTTTTTGCCAAAAAGACAAAGAAATTGTCTAGGAAAATAAAAGATAGAGGGAAATTCGTCGCTTCCGAAAAATTTCAATGTGTACCGGAGAGCTATTGAGGAGAAGGCTTTGATGTCGATACTTTGGAAACATAGGAGTTGGAGTCATCTGTGGGTGAATGGTGGAGAAAGAAAAAAGTATAGGGTTTTGTGTTTCGGATAAAAGAAATCTTATCCAACCTTATTCCACCATTCCCCTCGGATTTTTTTATCCTGGTTATACCCCATCTATATTTGGCCTTATCTTATCTTGGACAGCTACCAAATATGGGATAAGATAAAACATATATTATCTTGGCTTTTATCTAGTCGACCAAATGGAGCCTAAGGCTGCATTTGGCAATCGAAATAAAATTTGGGATATGATATAATTTATCCTATCCTTTGTTTGGTACTCACTCAGGATAGGATAGAGTCAGATATAAGGGTGATATAGGTCGGATAAATTATCTCATGGGATCGATAGGATAAAGGTGGATAGAATTTCTAATATTCATAATAGGAAAGTTATTTTTCTTGAACAACAAACTTATTAAATTAACAAAATTGAAATTATATTTAAATATAAATAATATATGAATTCTAATTGAAGAAATTAAAAACAAATTTTTTTAATTAATCTTATTTTAATTTATATATTCAACTTTAATTCTATCTCATAATAAACATTCAATCTATAAATTCTATATTTATATTTATTATATATTTAAGGCATTTTTGTATTTTAGGTATGTTAGTACAATTTACTATTTGAAAATTTTTTGTTAAAGAATGATGAAAGGGGATTAAAGAAATAATAAAGAAAATAATATAAAAAAGAGGAAAAATAAAATAAAAATAAATTAAGGAATAGTGTTACAAGAGATTTTCATCATTGATGTTTATGAACATTTAGGTTCATTTACAATGATATGCTGTTCATATCAAAAAATGTACATAATATAATGTGAATCTATCTAACTTTAATACTGCAAAACACCAAATAATGGACATGATATAAAAAAAAAAATCCTAGGATTTCTTATCCTATCCTATCCAGTCCTATCCCGATTAGAAATTCGGATGACTAAACGTAGCCTAAGAGTCTTTATATTGGGGTAATTAGGTTTTCTTCTTCCATAATCTTGATTTGTGGGCTTGACTCTTTCCATCCTTGTGGGCTTATCGTATATAATAGGCCTTGCTCCTAATAAGCTTACTAAAATTAAGCTCAAAGCCTAATATAAATTCTAGCTCTCATGGGCTAAATTCATTTCAATTAAAGTTCAGAATTCCTCCCTTTACAATGTAAATTTCGGCGAGTGTATTTGTGCAATGGGCTTGGCACGGTGTCCATGAGCCTAGTCCAGATAACTCAATTTAAGTTCAAAACCTCTAAGTAAGTCCATCCATCGCCGGTTAAATTAAATATAGCTTTATGAGTTTATCTATATGCTATAAAAGGCTCTTAAACTATATGCAATTAGATTATTTTTTGTTTAGGGGCCGAGGTCAATCCCTAATTGTCATGGGAAGTTCTAAACCTTTTCATTTTCACTTTTTGCCGATTCAGTCCATCCGGTCAATTTTGGCCGGAAAATGCTAACGTGGACACTGGCAGTGCCATGTAGGACTGCCGGCACTGACGTGGATAATTTTTTTTTTTTTTTTTTTTTTTTTTATTTTTATATTATTTTTTTTTTTTTTTTTTTTCTTTTTTCCTTGGCCTTTTCTAGTGGCCGGTTGGCCTCGCCAACCACAGGCGAGGCCTGACCGGGCGAGGAGGAGCACTAGCGAGGGAAGCCTGGGCGAGGGCCGGCCTCGCTAGATCTGGCGAGGGGAGCCCTCGCCGGGGCTTGCCCTTGCCTAGGTGAGCGTCGGCCTCACCCGGGCCAGCCTCTCCATATTTGTTTTGGGCAAGGTTGACGATCGCTTGGGCAAGGGCGAGCCCTAGTGAGGGCTCCCCTTGCCATATTTGGCTAGGTCGGCCCTCGCCGGTGCCAGGGCGGCCTTGCCCGGCGTTGCCGTCGCTCGGCCGACACCCGGCAAGGCCACCCTAGCCTGGGAGAGGGTCAGCCTCGCCCAGGCTTCCCTTGCCGGTGCTCCTCCTCGCTTGGTCGGGCCTCACCTGTGGTGGGCGAGGCTAGCCGGCCGGCTATGGCTAGTGGCCGGCCGTCGCCTGTGGCCGGTGGCTGGCCGTCGCTTGTGGCCGGTGGTCGGCCACTAGAAAAGGTCAAGGAAAAAGCCAAAAAGAAAAAAAGAAAAAAAAGAAAAAAGGGAAAAAACAGAAAATATAAAAATTAAAATTAAAAAAAATAAAAAAATAAAAAAATATTATTAAAATTTGTCCTTGTCAGTGGAAGCAATCCTACGTGGCACTGCTGGCGTCCACATTAGCATTTTCTGGCCAAAATTAGCCGGATGGACTGAATTGGCAAAAAGTGAAAATGTTTAGGACTCAATTGATAAAATTAAAAGGTTTAGGACTGAATTGGCAAAAGTGCAATAGGTTTAGGACTTTTTGGACAATTTTCTCAATTTTCATGCAATAAATGAATAAATGGGATATCGAAATTTAGGGGTCAATACTTGGACACTTAAATTATTTACCTATTTACAGTCAATGAGGAGTTTTAGGCTCAAGACGTACTTTTAACACGGAGAGTGACTTTTTCATCTGATGTAAAAAATTAAATGGACAAAGGGGAAGATAGACATAGAGGCCATACTCAAAGCATCGCATAAGTCCTCGATAACCTACCCAAGTAGTACCTTCAAAATCCTATTTTTAATTTTCAATGCGGTACTACGTTTAAACTAATGTTGTTTTCGAAGCATACTTTGCACAGGCAACAAGTCAAGCATAGTTCGCAGCATACCGTGAGCTTTAACATAATTGCAGATTTTATTGTGTAACCATATATATACAACTCTTTTATCACGGAAAAAAATGATAAGAGTGTAATTCCCTTACCAAATAATAGTCCATATTTCACACAACATTGTTATACAAACTAGCACATCAGCATGCTTATTGACTTCCATTTAACACAAAAAATAAATCATGAAAGTTGACATGATCAAGCATGCTCCATAGGGAAACTGTCGACTAATAAATTATCCATATATCAGTATTCTCTTCAACTTATTTGTAGAAACATGGTTCACTATCTAAGTGGGACACGGTAGAGAGGCTACAGCTGAGCATTTCACCATTGATAGAGGAGAGTCACCGGTATGCGTGCTCAGGAAGTCGTGCAGTCACAAGGACTTCAAGTGGGGTGGCTTTGAGATTCGTCATTCCGATTGCCTCGGCCATGTCAACCTGTTCATCTGCCAATGTTGTAATGTCGAACCCATGCAGAAGAGCAGCAAGCGATAGCGAAATTAGTTGCATGGCCAAATTGATTCCGGGGCACATTCTCCGACCACTCCCGAATGGTAGCAGCTCGAAATTCTGACCTCGGACATCGAGATTTCTGTGGGTGGTCAAGAATCTCTCTGGCCGGAATTCTTGAGGGTCCGACCATATGTGCTGGTCACGATGGATCTTCCAAAAGTTAAAGAGGAGACGAGTGCCCTTTGGGATGTGGTAACCATCCACGGTGCAGTCTTCCACGGACTCATGCGGGAGGCCGAGTGGGGCTGCTGGGTATAAACGCATGGTTTCCTTGATGATGGCTTGGATGTAGACCAAATTCTCGAGGTCCGATTCATTTACTAGTCTTTCTCTACCGATTTGAGTGTCCAGTTCATGTTGGGCCTTCTTTAGAACTTCACGATGGTTGAGCAACAAAGACAAGGCCCACGTCAGAGAGACTGAGGTAGTGTCTGAGCCAGCTAAGACAAGTGCCTACAAAGTAACGGATCGTCGACAACTAGAACAAGAATCTTGATGCATTGGTTACCAAAAACTCAAATAAATAGGCGAAGGGAGACTGCATATATATAAACTATGTATAAATTCTATTATTAAGTAATGTGGGATATTTCAACACATTTTCTCATATGTAAGTCAAGTTATGAGTAACACATGGAATTTGATTAATATAGGTGGACACACACACAAAATGTGCAAAACCTTTTTTTTTTTTTTTTTGGGTACATTATTAGGTAGAGGGAGATCACATGTCTATAAAAAGTATACAAAAACCATTATCAATTGATGTAAGATATTTCAACATGAACTGTGGATTGGTACTTGTGGACAATCTTTTTAATGTATATGCTAGTGGCCTTCACCATTCATAGAGAATAAAATTATCACATTTATAGGGTAATGACATTATCCCTTTAGTATTTAATTTTAAAAGATCATTGATACAATATACTACCATTCGAAATACGTAGGAGATACTAATTGATCAGACACACTAGGCAATGCTTCTTGGTTGTATACCTTAATTTCGAAGAACTTTTTTCTCCTTTTCATGCAACTGCAAATTTTATTAAAGGAAAATGTTTAGACCCCATAGTGTTTGTTATATGCCGCCCTTAAATAGTCAAATAGCATGATATGATTTGTTCCGAGTGCAAGGAAAGAACCTAGCTATTCTATTAACACTGCCATTATTGCATGATCTGATCCTGACGCATGTTATGCTAGATCATATTCAGGCAGGCGAGGAAAAGACCAAGTGTGCTTCCACGGCAATTTTTTTCTTATACACGAATATGAAAAAATAAACGTGAAGTGAGATTGTTCTTATCTAAATTGAGTTGTCATGTGTTGTATCGTCGGTTCACGAGAAATTATTCAACAATCTAAATAAGTAGTGATAACCTTTTGCATGATGAATATGTGGGACCTAAGATTGTTTCGGTCATATTTTCTTTACGTTCGGAGGTTTTATCATGAAAATCCTTTAATATAATCTAAGATGAACAAGATGATAGATATATAATGAATTAAATTTTTTATGATTTCTTTGTTTTTATCTGATAAAAGTCAAATTAAATGTCAAATATATAGATATATAGTACACTGCAGCGTGTTGTATTTGTACTGTATTTTAACGTGTCAATTATTAGCAGATACATAAAAGATCAGTTTTCCAGACAGCTGCATTAAAATAAGATTAAAATAAAGGCGGAGTACATGAAAGGTTTTTTTTCGTCTAAAAAAACTTGAAAGTGGGAGTTAGTGCAGGTAAAATGCTATTTTCCCTCACGTGTTGTTATAAAATGTCAGCCGACCAATTCTAATGCATTAAGGTACGCACCCTAATTCAAACAAAAACTAACGACCTGCTAGCTAATTAAAGGTTCTATTTTTGCTGCAAAAACTTTGTGATTTCTTTGATAAACAAGCCATGTTTACCAGGATTGATTTGGTAGTTGGTTAATTTTTCTCAACTATCGAAATAAACCATGGTAGATAATTTCTGTAACTAAAAGGTTGTACGGATTATGCTGTAACGTATAAAAGTATTAATTAAAATCTTTGACATCCCTTCAAACTGAATGCTATTGTGGTATACTTAAAACCAACTTAAAATTTCAAAATTTACCCAAAAAGTTACATAATTAGAAACCAAATCTTCAAATTGAGAGTTTTAGAACCAAAATACATTTTAGTAAGGATTTCAAGAGGTGCTTATTTGGAAGCGACTTTATTTCTATTTCTTGTCAAAAATCCAAAATATGATATTATAAATTTGTATGTCTTTGTGATAGTTTTTGGTGTTAAAGGGGTTAAAAATTGCAAGTGATGTAATCTGTGTAAAGTTTCTAGTACTGTATCCAAACATGCCCTTAATTGGTTATAGCGTCTGTGAAAAATATTCTGATGCATGTCATGTGATCGTTTAAAGGGGAACAAATTGGTCCTTCCAAACTAGGAAAAAGCTTTAGAGGACACATGGCATGTCATACTCCGGGACTATCTATACAAAACAAAACAAATCGTAGACAGAATGTATATACATGCTATGTACACAAAATCTATATTGTAAATGTCAGAAATCAAATCTACCAAGTCAAATGCTTTTTTTAATGAAACTCTGGTACTAATTAAGCTAGATATACTTTCCATGCATGTTGCTTTAATGAAAGTATCGGCATCGTAGCCTGGAAGCTCTTCGGCAGCATCTACAGTGGAGAGCATCACATCCATGAAATCCTGGTCACTGTCCTTGTTATCACCACGCCTTTTGTTAATGCTTCTTCTGCTTTTGTGCTCATTTAGCCATCCTTGAACCACACGGTCTAGCTCTTGGGCTGTCTTCTTCATCATCCTCTCGTATCCATCCAAATCCAGCCACCTTAAAATCGGGAATGCGTCGGACACTATGAACCTCCCTGCCAAATCAAAGTAGCTCCTCAAAGCCTCTCGACCCTTCTCGTCTTGTTCGTCCTCATATCGTTTCCCAACTATCATCCTCAACACCACATTTAGAGTAATGTCACCAAACCATCGCTTCATGTCCACCAACACCTTCTCTGGCGCACCACTATAGCTTTCCATACATCGCTTATATAAGTGGGTCATCGATGCTTGTACCTCCGAGCCTCGGACGTGCTTGAGCAATTCCAGCCGGTGATTGGAGAGGAGATCAAGCATGATAACCTTGCGCACGTAGCGCCAATAAGGGCCGTAGGGAGCGAGGCCAAACATGGCATAGTTGTAGGCCATGAATTCGGAGCTGACCGACTTTGGTCGACTCGCAAAGGCTCTATCATTCACGGTAAGGCACTGCTTGGCTGTTTGCCAATTGCTAACTATCAATGCTCGATGAACGCCTGTCTTGATGGTGAAGATCGGCCCGTACTTGTCAGCCATGCTTGCTAGGATTATATGGGGCGGCACTAGGCCTCCCAAGAGATGGAGATGGCCGATCAAAGGCCATGCGCCGCCAGCTTCTGGCAAGGAGGCTTTTTTGTGGCCGTCGACACTCCTGTCATATTTTGTTCTAATTAATAGCGAACGGAAAAAGTAGATAATGGTTACGAACGCAAAGATGCCAAGAAGGGCTGTGGTTGGAAACGAGAAAGAGGACTCCATGTTTGTGAATGAAGGGTTTTGGAGATACATGTAGGATCGAAGCTTAGGAATTTGAGTCTTTCATTGATAGACGGAAGCTACTCTGTTGACCTTTACCGAATAAGGCTCCACCAGTATATTAGCAAGCAGGCAAGGCGCAAAAGATAAATATGAGTTTGACTGCAGATTCGTCGTTGCCCAGTGCCGCAGGACGTAAGCACATAGGTAATAATGAAGAAAATCGAGATATCTGGATGTTTCCATGAGCCTCTGAAAGTCCAAGTCCCCACTAATTGTTTCGAGATATTCATATTTTACGGGGCATCTTGCTTTTCTAGATTTTACTAGGCACTATCATGGGGTGCTCCACATAGTGACAAGGACCGTCGAATGTGCGAGATAGAAAATCAACACAGAGGATTTTGAATTTTATCATTTTTTTACAAGTTCCAAGTTCATACATACATTGTGTATGTTGTGGAAAAATGCCAATAAAAGATGCACCAATCTAAAAACAAGTAGCAAAAGATGAAAGAATATTGAAATCACATGAGATACAAGATTTACGTGAAAAATTAAAAACTGAAAAAAATCACGGACAAAGAGAGGAGTTTCATTATCTTTAACAGACAATACCACAGTACAATCCAAAAAGTTTTAAAATCACTTTGTGAGCCATGAGATGTAAATATCCTACAAGAAGATAGGAAAAAACAAAACATGAAATAATATAAAAGGGTAGCGTTGGAGATGTGTTATTAAATACATTTTTTTTTTGTAGTCTCTCTTCAAAAATCCCTTATATCAACAGTGTATCAATTCATTTTTTTTTACCAATAATTGTACTACTTATTGAGATTCGTTTATAAAATTTTATTATAAAAGATTCGGAAATCTGTTGTTTGACTACTGGACATCCATTTTGTCGGCACACCTAATATATCTTGTGCTGCTTCTTCCAGCAAGCAAGTTGAGAAAATAGCGGTCTTCTCCGTAGAAAAGATGCATAAAACGTGACAAGTCAATCAAAATCAAGAGAATGACACACATTGAGGCTGACTACGATGAGATTTTATAGCACTAGATAAAGGTGATTGATGGAACCATGTCTTTACCGACACGTTACAAAATGATTTCTCCTTCTCCATTTTCGGATGACAAGACCTCATAAAAAAATCAACCTATCCGGAATTTACTAAAATACTCTTATGCTTTCAGAGAAATTACCACAAATAAAAATAATAATGCCCTGATCTCTCTCTCTCTCATCCACAAAGAAATTCCCAGCTAATGGTTTTACGATTGACGAATGCTACTTGCTATCCACATGGACCCTTAACATGTATCTGGACATGTGATTTGACCGCAGTAATAAATATCGTCTTTGGGCTTTTTGTCAGAAGTCCAGAAGGCAATGACTTCATGATAACTCATAAAAGAGATTAACATCAATGAATTGAAGACGTCACATGGCAATCTGCTGGATCCAACGGTGGCATTGAAGACCGTGGACCAAAAGACGATCGTGACTTTTGATCAATTTTCTTTGACTCTGTCGTCGATCTAATCTTCAGGTTTAAAGGTACCTTTTATTATATAAACGATTCTTGAAATATGATTGTTTAGTACATGAACGAATACAGATGAATTACTACGCAAACATAATATTCACCACGTTAAATCATTTGAGATGGAAGTTTTGATTTGTTAGACAGTTTAGTATTTGATGAGTTTATTAGAAATGTAGCATCCTAGATATGCTAGATAAAAGTATTATAATTCGTTGGTACGTCTATGATGGGAGGTAATTAAAATGCATCAACTTGTCTTGATATGGGGCCCGTTTGGTTCAACTTTGGGGAAATGCAAAGTCATTTCCCCAAGTATCCTTGAGTAAATGAGCATTCTTTGAAAGCAAACGTGTTTGGAAGTGTACATTTTGTAAAGTAATTTTCAGGTGAAAAAAAAAAGGAAAAAAAGAAAAGAAAATAAAATGGAGGAGGAGATGGAGGTGCGTGATCGTGGGGGAGCCACTGGTGGCAGTGGCGCCGGTGGTGGTGGTGGTGGTGGTGAAGCGGTGGTAGTGGCGATGGCGGGGAGGCAGCTCGCCTGAGGTCGCCGACCTAAGGCGACGCCCTTAGTCGCGCGACCCAGCCGACGCTCGCCTAAGGTCACGCGACCCAGGGTGTCACCTGAGGTCGCGCAGCCTCAGGCAAGCGTCGCTTGGGTCGATCGACGCTCGCCTGAGGCCGCGCGACCTCAGGCGAGTGTCGCCTGAGGCCGCGCGACCTCAGGCGAGTGTCGCCTCAGATTGCGCGACCCAGGCAACGCCTGAGGCCCCGCGACCTCAGGCGGCGTCGCCTGGGTCGCGCGGTCTCAGGCGACGCCTGGGTCGCTCGACCTCAGGCACCGTCGCCTGAGGCCGCACGGCCTCAAGCGTCGTGCCTGAGGTCGAGCGACCCAGGCAATGCCGCCTGAGGTTGCGCGGCCTCCTGAGGTCGAGCGGCCTCAGGCAATGCCACCTAGGTCGCTCGACCTCAGGCAGCGGCGCTTGGGTCGTGCGACCTAGGTGACGCCCGAGGTTGCCGGACCTCAGGCCACCTCGGTTGAGCCCGGCGGCCAAATCTGGCCCTCTGGTGGCCAAGCGTCGTCCACCGCGAAGAGGAAGACAAACGGCGAAGAAGATGGGCGATGAAGAAGGCGATGAACAGTGACTCGGAATTGCATCTCCAAAATGGGAATGCTCAAAGTAGCCCTAACCCAGCATTGGGCTTTCAGCATTGGGGATGTTGGCATTGGGCAAAGGGGCATTCAAAAACACATGTCAAACACCAAAAAATTTCCCCAAGGGGCTTTGGGCTCCCAAAGCCCCTTGGGAATGCCCAACCAATCACCCCCATGATATGATGGAGACACTTTTCAAAAGGATATGAAAGAAGTTATTTTTTATTTTACGGAAGTTAATTTTTGATGAAAGTTATATAAATAACTTATGGAAAAAAAGAAAAGTGGCCAGAGAATAGTCGAATTCTAAGCTTTCTCTCTTGCCGGAGAACCCATCACGGTTGAGCCGGCGACGACGGCGCCAGTTTCGGTGGGATTGAAGAGGGTGGAGGCACATTCGGGTCCGCGTGCGGCCGACCATCGTCTATGGCTCGGGGACTGGGCTGTAGGTGACCGCAGAGGCAAGGCTGAGCGACAGCGCGTGGGTTCCTCTCTCGTAACCCTCCGTGAGCTGTCCTCTCTCTCTCGTTGGAGAACCCGTCACGGTTGAGCCGGCGACGACAACACCTGTTTCAGCGGGATCGAAGAGGGTGGAGCCGCATCCGGGTCCGCGTGCGGCCGGACCATCGTCGACGGCTTGGGGATCAGGTTGCGGACGGCCGTAGAGGCAAGGCTGAGCGGCGGCGCGTGGGTTCGCTTTGGTGAGCCGGATTTGAGCGTTAAAAGGCGTCTTCCATTAGCCTTCAAACCCTTTAAAGGTTAGCTTGTTCGCATCTCTTCTTTGGGCTGTTCTTGCTGCCGATGGACTAGGGTTCTGCGATCTGTGATCTTATTCTGAGATGGAGCTCGATTCTATTCGATCTCGCCCGAATGATGAGGGATTGCGCTTGTCTGGCCCCTTCTCCCCTAGGAATGATCATCCTTTGACGAATGCTTCCGTGTTGAATGTGGGTAACCGAATGAACCCCACTTCTAGCTGGAGTCGGGGCTTTGAACCCCCCAACGACATCTGTAAGAAGTTGTCCTGTTAATAGAGAGCGTTCTAAATCGAAAAGATCTCAAACTAGGAGTCAATCGAAGAAGCCTGAGACCCGTTCCTGGGTTGTCGCAAGTGGCGCGAATAAGGGATATGACCTTGAGTTTAACCCCTCCCCCCCCCCCCCCGATAATTGTGAATAACAAGCTAGTTATCCAAATGGACGATTTTGATATCAATGCTGCGGACCCTAAGTTGTATGACTACCTTGTGGGACACTTCATTGGGAAGAATCATCCGTTTAAGCTGGTTGAGGAGTCCTTGAGGAGAGCTTGGGGATCGAATTTGGTAGAAGTAATGTCCAATGGGCGTGGCGTGTTTCTTCCGCGCATTGTAGATCGCAAGTTCATAAGGAGTATCCTTGAGGGCGGTCCTATTACTGTTGCAAGAATTCCTCTGATCCTTCAACAATGGAAATCGGGTGTCGAGCTAAACAAAGATACTCATAGATTTGTTCCTGTTTGGGTAAGACTAAGGAACCTTCCGTTTGCCTTCTGGTCTGCTCAGGCTATCGGGAAAATGGCTAGTGCCTTGGGTAAGCCGCTTTATGTTGATCAGAAAACTGAGCAGATGTCCATGTTGACTTTGCCCGAGTATGTGTGGAAATGACAACTCAGCAACCTTGGTATGAAACCCTTGATTTAACTACCAATGGATCAAAGGTCATGGTGGAAGTCGAGTACGAATGGAAACCGATGATTTGTTCCAAATGTGAAATGTTTGGTCACACCTGTAAAGATGTTACTCCTGGTCCTTCTACTGGACAATCTGAGGGAGCTACAGAAAGTATCCAGAAGGTTAATCCGGTAGTTGAGGCCCGCTCCTCTAAAGGAAAGGAGGTGGCCATGCAGCAACCTTCTACGGAAGATGTAGATATTCAAGTCACCTATCGTTCTAAAGTGGGTGTAGCAGAACCCGTATCTGGTGTGGCTATTAACAGGCCTTCCTATGTTGGTGAATCAAGCTCGGGAAAGGAGGCTCCTCAGGGACCGGATGCTCTACCTGACTTGCAATCAGTTGTTGAGGAGGTAGGGTGGAAGCAAGTTAATCGGAAAAATAAGAAAAAGAAGATGAAGCAGGCAGCAAGGAAGGCTGCTGCTGCAAATGCTGTAGCAGCTACTGATATTGTTCAAGCGGAAGTTGCAGATATGTCTATGTTGAAACCAAACGACCCTTCAAAATCTCTTGATCTAGTGATTCATACCCCGACAAGATTGGTTCCTCTTTCTATAGCGGACCCTCTTGCTCAGGATGATCCCCTGGCTTTAATCGATAGCTCTAATGAAATCAGTAATTCTAGTATCCAAGAGGACCCGATTGGAGAAGATTCTCAAGTTGGGGATATTCCTGATCCCAAAAGACTCACCTCGCCGTTAATGGAAAATTTCCAGGAAAAACTTCGAATGCTCCTATCTGATGGTCCGGAAGATCTGAAGAAGGAAGTTGCAGCTTCGAGGACCTCTAAAAAGAGGTAATTTTGCTCCTTGTTTTTTGATGATTGTTGGTTTTTGGAATATTAGAGGTATCTTAAATCCTCTTAGGCGTGCCAAAATTAGATGTTTGCAGGGGTAAATAAGCTTTGTCTTATTGGCCTACTTGAAACTAAAGTTCCTTTAAAGTTTTTTGATTCTATTTCAACCACCTCGTTAAGGGGTGGAATTGGTGTGCTAACTATGATTATGCTCCGCGTGGGAGGATTTGGGTTGGATGGAACTCGGATCTCGTCGCCTCTTCTACTATCTCTATTAACGACCAAGTATTGCATGGCATTTTAAAATGTAATCTGTCTGGAAGGAGTTTCTGTATATCGGCCGTCTACGGAGAACATACGTTTGCCCGTTGTAGACCGTTATGGGAAAATCTCCAGTTCTGCAATGAACTCTTCCTCGATTCACCATGGCTAGTTGCTGGTGATTTCAATGCTATCAGGGTTCCATCGGATCGAGTTAGGGGCGCCACTAATTGGATTTCGTATTTTGATGAATTCCGCTAGTGCTTGGAGCAAACGGATCTTACGGACCTCAGATTTGTCGGGCTCCGTTACACTTGGTCCACTTCATCTGGGACCGGGAGAAATATGAGAAAGATAGATCGTGTATTGGTTAATAGCAAGTGGAACCTTGATTTCTCGTATTCGGATGCGTCTTTGTTGAACCTTGGCATATCTGACCACATGCCGATGGTTGTAAGACTTGTCCATCCGGCCCCGAGGAAGAAACCCTTCAAATACTTTGATTTTTGGATAGATCATCTAGAGTTTAAGGCGATCGTGCAGTGTGTATGGAATACTCCGGTTAGAGGCGTCCCTATGTTTAAGCTAGTTTCTAGATTGAAGATTTTGAAAGCTCAACTCAAGACCCTCAACCAGGATGTTTTCTCTAACATTTCGGCTAGAACTGCTGAGGCAAGAGAAGCTCTCAACGTCACTCAAGTTCAACTTCAATCAAACCCGTCCAGCCTTGCTCTTGCTGATCAAGAAAGGTGCCAACGCCGGCTGTTTGTTGAATTGAGGAATCATGAGGAATCTTATTATAGGCAAAAGTCCAGAATTAGATGGCTAAAGCAGGGTGACCGGAATACGAATTTCTTCCACCAATTTGTGAAGAGGAGACAGCTAATTAACAGAATCCTTTCGGTGAAGGATCCCACTGGTTCGCTGATTACTGACCCGGGGTTGGTTCCGCAGGTGTTCATTAGCTACTTCTCTTTGATGTTCTCCCCCCATGATGTGCTAAATAGGCCGTCCGTCCAAGAGGTGGGGCGGGTTATTTGACAACCTTTAGCTGCTGATCAGATGTGCCTTCTCTCTAATCCGGTTTTTGATGCGGAGATCAAGTCTACGTTGTTCTCCTTAGCCAAAGGTAAGGCCCTTGGACTTGACGAATTCTCGGCTGAATTCTTCAAGTCCAACTGGGAGATCGTTGGTCCATTGGTATTGGAGGCGGTTCACGACTTCTTCCACACCAGCCGGCTGCTGAGAGAGGTAAATGTAACCATCCTTGCTCTCGTCCCTAAAGTTCCTAATGCTAGTGCTGTTTCGGATTTTAGGCCGATTGCTTGTTGTAATACTATATATAAGGTGATTACCAAGATCTTGGCCAATCGTATAGCGGCAGTTTTAAATGATTTGATAAGTCCGTCTCAGAATGCGTTTGTTAAAGGAAGGAGAATTAAAGATAACATCCTCTTGGCTCAGGAATTGTTTGCAGGGTTTCATTTCCATCCATACCTGCCTAAATGTGTGGTTAAGGTTGATTTCCATAAGGCATATGACACGGTAGATTGGGAGTTCCTTGAACTTGTTCTTATAGCCTTCCACTTCTCGGAGAATTTTATTAAGTTAGTGATGGCTTGTGTTCGGACTCCTAAATACTCCATTTCTATAAATGGTGATCTCCATGGCTTTTTTTCAGGAGGACATGGTTTGAGGCAGGGGGACCCTATGTCACCTTACCTCTTCACTCTAGTTATGGAAGTGTTTTCCGGTTTATTGGTGTCTCGAACTTCAAATCATGAATTCAGGTATTATTGGAGGTGTAAGGCGGTCCAACTAACGCATCTATTATTTGCTGATGATATTTTCCTTTTCTGTCAAGCTAACTGGCCGTTAGTGTCCATGCTGAAAAGAGGCTTAGATATATTCTCATCATGGAGTGGATTGGTTCCTAACAAAAACAAGAGCGATATTTTTATTACAGGTGGTGACCCTTTTATTCGAAACAGAATCTGGTGGGCATTTGGTTTTAAGGAAGGGAAACTCCCTGTTCGCTATCTTGGGGTACCTATCATATCTTCTAGATTGAATAAGGGGGATTGTATTGCATTGACGGAGCGTATTACGGTTAGGATTCAATCCTGGGTGCATCGTTTCCTATCCTTTGCAGGGAGATTGCAGCTGATTCGATCGGTTCTTTATTCGATTCAATCATTCTGGGCAAGTGTCTTTATGCTTCCCACTTCGGTTTTGTCGGACATCGAGTGAATTATGAGGCAATTTTTATGGAAGGGAACGACTCTTGGCCATGGAGGAGCAAAAGTAGCGTGGGAGGATGTATGTCTTCCGAAACTTGAAGGGGGTCTTGGCATTAGGAATGTGAGAGATTGCAACAAAGCCTCTATGCTCAAATTCATATGGATCCTCTTCTTGGAAAAGGAATCAATGTGGTGCCGGTGGATTCATTCCATTTTCTTGACAAAGAAGAATTTTTGGATTTCATCTCAACCTGGGACTTGCTCCTGGGCGTGGAAGAAAATCCTCCAGCTTAGGAAGCACTTCAGAACTTTGTTTAGGTGGAAAATTGGAAATGGGCTGTCGGTATCTTTATGGCATGATTACTGGCTTCTATGTGGCCCTCTTGATGGATTCGTCCCGCCCTTGTTTAGGGAAAATATGCGGCTCCCTGATTATGCAGTAGTTGCTGACTTATACACCCCGTTAGGTGACTCATTCTCTCAGATATTAATCAGATGGGGCGTAGCTTTATCGACTATGGAGTCTTATAATGACAAGTTTATTTGGTGTGGCGATCCATCAGCTTCCTTCTCAGTCGCATCTGCATGGAATGCCATTAGAGCCAAGAGAGATCGGGTGGACTGGGCTTCTTTGATTTGGGATATCGATATAGTCCCTCGCCATCAGTTTATTCTGTGGCTTATATCTAGAAACCGTCTTCCCACTCAGGTGATGTTGTTAAATCAGGGTCGAATTGATTTTAATCTATGTGCCTTTTGCAGTGAAGTACCGGACTCAATCGAAGACCTATTCTTCCGGTGTCGCATCTCGGCCTCATTGGCCTTCTTTTGGGCTGCCAGATGTAACTTGCCATGGAGGAATAGATGTTGGAGAGAGGTGCTCACTTGGGCCAGGAAATTCCTTATGGGGAAGGATTTTTACCACAGGATAGTTCGATTCTCTTTCGGTGCTTTGTGTCATCTCATTTGGAAGAAGATGAATGCGATTATCTTCAGGGGTGAATCCTTGGTGGTCCCTGCCCTTAAAAATCACCTAATCAAGGTGGTTAAGGACAAAGCGCTCACATTCACGGAAGTTCTTCCTTCTCCGAGGAACAGAAGACTGCAAAGGGGGTGGGGATTCCACCCAATGATCTTTTCCTCCGTAGCTGATTCTCCTTAGTTTTCTGTTGATTTAGTTTGCTCTTGTTCTTGTAGTTGCGGGTTCCTTCCTCCTCCATTCTTCACCTTTAGCTTTGAGGGCTTGAGGGTTGGGGAGGGTAGGGGTTCCTGTTGTTACGTTTTGTTTGTTGGCTTCCTAGCTTTTGTGTTTCTTGCTGGCGCCCTCGGGTTTTTTTTTTTATCGGATCCCCGTCACTCTTGCTCCTTTGTTAAGAGTGCTTGTTTGGATCCGATCTTTTGTACTTTTGTCCATTCTCATTAATATTATTACCTTTACCAAAAGAAAAAATAACTTATGGAAAAATAATTGCTATGATTGATGGAAGAAAGAACGTTCAGAAAAGGTTCTCTGTCTTCTCCTCCTCTCTCCATCAAAGAAAAAAAAGGCTTCCATTTCTATTTTGAGAAGACAATTGTTATTAACACTATGGAATGTGAATACTTTTTTGTAATTGTTTTCGGACCATCATCAAATCCTATCATCTATCGTTCGCTTCTAATTCAATGTATATTCTTGGGTGATTCATATATTGTGCATTGAAGATGTTAGTCGTTTCTTTTGCCAGCTCTTCTTCCAACAAAAAAGAAAAAGATTTAAATTCTTGAGATATGAAAAAAAAAATTCGATTACTTGATTTATCAGATCATTTTTTTGAATCGATAACTTTTCTTAATACCAATTCACAAGTGAAAATTTATGAAAGAGTTAGGATTGTGCTTCGAATATTGATATGGATACCATATCTAATTATGAAGCTGGCTACTGATCCATTGATGCGTCACTTGTTCAAACTTCAAGTACCCAATCATTATCAATTTCATCATTTAGTAAATCAATTTTATAAATTTAGCACTAACTTCTCAATCATTTATTCGTGATTTTATGTTTTGTGTGTGAACTATAAGGCAATTTTAGTTATTGAATGACCAAAAGCGGCATGCAAAACCAAGGAAAAAGCTAGGGTGGCTCCTGATTTCTTGAATTGGAAATCTGGTTTCTTCTTCCAATAAAGAAAAAACCTCCAATTCTTAGCCAACAAGAGCCCTAGTCAAATCGATTTAGCTTAGATACAAACAATATTCGCCCCTAAATAGTTAGTATTATGCAATGATCGGTTGGCAGAAGAATTTACCTGAACCTAGTACGTATGATAGGCTGAATTCTAGACTCATTTGCTGAAATCCATGTGGGATCCATATTAAAGAAAAGAGAGAATTGAATCGATGAAGCTTTGCTTTTCATTGATATGTTATATAGTATGAATAGAGATATATAACCACCTATAATTATTGTGGAAGCTATAGATAAACAATTTTATTTGCATGGAAATTGAATAAAAGAAAAATAATAAAATATCTCTTAATGATCAATTCATGGATACTTTACTTTATGTCTTATCTTTGTGTTGATTTGTAAAAGATTATGCATTGCAACCATTCTAATAATATTCCCCTTCAAACCGGTCAATGGATAGGACCAGAGACTGATGTTGATTGGTAAACTGACAAATTTATTTCGAGTCAATAGTTTGGTGAAAATATAAGCAATTTGTTAGGAAGACGGAACAAAGCCTATTATGACAGAACCAAGAGCAACCTTTTCCCGAACAAAAAATAATCAATTTCAATGTGCTTTGTCCAAGCATGAAAAATTGGATTAGTTGTGAGATGTAATTTTGACATATTGTCCAAGAAAAGTAACAAAGGTTTATGATAATAGATCCCAATGTCACATGGTATAAATGAAATCAAAGTAAGTTCAGTAGCTGTGAAAGGAAGAGTCCAATATTTGGCTTCAATTATGGAATGAGTCACGTTAAGTTGGTTCTTGGTGCACCATCAAATACAATTTGACCCACGGAAATAAAAATAACTAGTGTCAGAAAGTTGGGTGAGTTTGCACCCAGCCTAGTCAGCATCAGCAAAGCCATAAAAATGGACTATGAGAGAAAATGTGAAGCCCAAGGTGCAAAGTGTTGAAGAAACATATCCAAGTGATTTTCATGATGTCCAAACTATCCTATATAATGTTTTCTATAGCATGTGCAGATGTTCATATCAAAGGATTGTATAATATCCATGGTGTGATACAGTGGATGGAAGTATGTAATGAGTCCTGATACTGATTTTTCATAAACAATACCAGTGCACCCAAAGATAAGTGACCAAACCATCGCTTCATGTCTACCAACACTGTCTTTGGTGCGCCACTGGAGTTATTCGTACATCGCATATATGTGGTTTATTGATGCTTGGACCTCCGATTCCTGAACGTGCTTGAGCAATTCCAACCGGTGGTTGGAGAGGAGCTCGAGCATGGCGATCTTCTGCATATGGCGCCAATAAGGGCCGTAGGGAGTGAAACCAAACATGGCATAGTTGTAGGCCATGACCTCGGCGCTAACAGACTTGGGTCGAGTGGCGAAGATTCTGTTGTTCACGGTAAGGCATTACTTGGCCATCTCCCAATTACTAACTATAAAGGCTCGATGAATACCCGTCTTGACAGTGAAGATTGGCCCGTACTTGTCAACCATTTTTCCCGACACTATATGAGGCAGCACTGGGCCTCCTAAGAGATGGAGATGGCCAATCAAAGGCCATGAGCCGCCGGCTTCCGGCAAGGAGGCTTCGTGATGGCTGTTGACCCCTTCTCTGTTATTTTTTGTTCTTATCAGTAGAGAAGCGAGGCAATAGAGAAAGATTGCGTAGGCACAGAACATGCCCGCGAGGGCAGTGGTAGGAAACGGGAAAGAGGATTCCATGTTGGTGAAGGAAGGGAGGGTTTTGGATGTATATAAACATGATCCTGTTCCCATCCACTAGCCCTTTGGGGGTTGACTTTGATACAGTTGACTGTTGCGCGAGGATATAGGCGTGATTGCAGACTCGTCATTAGACATTGTCCTCTGCTGCAATAGCCCTCTTGATATGGTATTTTTAGTAATTGATGACGTAACCAGTTACCGAATAAAGGAGGGAATGACGATATTTGGATGTTTAATTGAGTCTTTGAAACTCCAAATCCTGATAGAATTTTTCGTGAGGCATCATGTTTCGGGATATTAATTTTTTTTTTTTTGGATAACAACACAAATGATTTTTACTATCCCTGAAATTTTAATTTTGTTCAATATAGTTCATGAACTTTAACTCAATGTTAATGTGATTTATGAACTTTCAATTTGTTCAATATAACCCTTGAACTTATGATACATGTTCAACTTAATCTCTGAATTATATGAAAATATTCAATGTAATTCTTCTATTACTTCAAGTCAATGGATGATATTGAATATTTTTACATAGTTTCTAGAGACTATATTGCACATTGGGCTACAATTTAGATATCGGATTGAACAAATCACAAATTTAAGGATCACATTGTACATTGAGTCAAAGTTTATGGACCACTTGTGTTATTTTTCTTAATTTTTTTCTGCGGCATCTTGCTTTTCTAGATTTTTGGCTAGGCTGTATCATTAATTGCTCGGAGGAATTGTCAAGGACCGTTTTAGGTTATATAGCACTGTCAAACTTGCTAGTAATTGAAATTTGTGGGTTTACTCCTCAGCCTTATTTAGAAACAGCTCTTTTTGCCTTAATTTAATAATTAAATTGTTTTGGAATGCCGAGATTTCTTCAATTCATTTCAACTTCTCTTGTCCTATTTGGAAAGAGTTTTTTTTTTTTTTTGTCATTTTGATAAAGCTAAGGACATTTTTTCCTATAAATTCTTGTCCTTTTCATTAGTCTCCTTAATTGGACAACGTTCTATTATTTTCTTATTTAGCTACGTTGTTCTGAAACTGGTAATGAAATCACGTGCATAACAGGAATATTGTTAACAATTATTATCATTACCTGTATTTAAGGAAAAAAATTCAGTTTCACTACACTGATAATATGTAACTCGAGAAAAATAATATTTTAAAAATGATAATTATTTTTATTTAGATGTTAACAAGTGGTTCCAAGACAATTGTGGAGCCACTTGTCAAAAAAACCCTAATGGGACAAGGCAAAGTTTTACTGATGTACAA
Source organism: Eucalyptus polyanthemos subsp. polyanthemos (assembly GCA_017140185.1). Lineage (NCBI taxonomy): Eukaryota > Viridiplantae > Streptophyta > Magnoliopsida > Myrtales > Myrtaceae > Eucalyptus > Eucalyptus polyanthemos. Next base: position 29,544,507 of record CM029462.1, read on the forward strand.
TTATTTGATTTGCCATAAAAAAGAAGAAGCAATAATGCCTAATCCGAGTGATTAAATTTTATTATGTGTTTTGTTAGAACGTTACCATATGATAATGTCGCCCCAACTTTAAGCATTAGCACCATCCTCTTATAGCGGATCTGGGGTCCATCTTTCGAGGTTCAAGCGCTGGAGCGATACCTAAGCCCCATTATTCTATTTCCTAGACAGGAGTTGTCAGTTGGTATGTTAAATTCTTTTATAGGTTGATTTACCTATTTAATCTCAATTTACAAGTCCAACTACATATATGTTTAGCTTTCCATAGAGCCAAGCGTGGGCCTAACCTGGTCGGATGCTTGCCTGGAGTTCGGCCAGCGGCCTTGTCCGGCCGGGCGCTCATTGAATTGCGAGTAGCCTTTAGCCATCCCAAGCTAGTGGCCGGTCGCCTGAGTGCTTGCCCTAGTTTTTAAATTGCAACGACGCCTTACGGGTGGCGAGGAGTTATTCCTTGAGAGATCACATTTCTATATCCACTTAATTTCACATCTTTCCTTCAATTTTGACCGAAATTTAAAACATACTTTCAACAGTTGAAGGTGACATTTTCCATATGATCTCAAAGGTTAAATGGACAAAGGGGAAGATACAATGCTGGAAGTTAATTGACGAAGATCTAAAATACATGCCAGAATTTAATTGACAACGAGATATCTAGAAACTACCACTATGGTATAGGAAATGAAATGTAATTAAAAGATAATAAGTTTTTTTTTTTTTTTTTTTTTAATTCGAGGGGTGGGGGTGGGGGGTGGGGGGATTCTATGATGCACAAGTACTAGTATTTATAGTATTTATAATGTAATTTCCATAAGCAGTTTCAACCGTGCCTTCTCATCTCCAAGACTTTCAGCTCTATATCTTTAGGTTGCCATGACATTTTACCTCCAGGCAATTACTCCTTCAAGACGCGTTTTGATTCTCTACATATATCTGTCACCACCTTGACTCTCGCCTAAGCTGTTATTCCTTTAATTTGGCCTCTTGATAACGATCTTATGCTTTGATATTTTATATGCAATCAGTTTTTAATTCGAATGCCACTATGCTTGAATCTCGCACTCACTTTACTCACAGAATGGTTAGTTCTCAGATGCTTTCTTATCTAGTTATCTCAATGTCCTTCAATCGACGTCTTCACCCTTTCTAACTGTTAATCAACTATATTATGACAATCATCAGCTAGTCGCTATCATATATCGATGATTGATCATGATCATAGATAATTATGACCATCGGCAAGAACTCATGTGACTAGTAGGACTATCGATAAGGACTCATGTAATTGGTATCCTGTCAATATCCACCTTACCAAGTCTCAGGTTATATATTGAAATTGATGTCATGCCAATTATAATGATTTACTTAATTTTTGGTATAAACACATGCCTCCTTTCAAAAGAGTAGAAAGATCTTTAATTCTTTTAATTATTTGAAATGTATGAACTACGTTTTCTCAGGAGAGTATAGGGTGTGTATTGTACCTTTTAACGCTTCGTAATCCGTGCTTCGGACAGCTACTCCTCTTCACCTTTGGATCGTCATTCTGAATTGCTGCCTCTTTTTGAAAGGTATGAAGGGCCGAAAAGATTTGATTTTTATTTCTAATGCATCTTATCCTCCAACCTTGAGTCAAAATCATTACCTTCTCATTTCAATTGATTTCGAAACTTAGTTTGTCATCATTTGTTGGTTCAATGGCTCCTGAACCTCCCACATAGTCATCTGCGGATTACCTTGCTCGCTTTTGACAAACTGAAAGAAGATGAGCACCGTGACAACTGCATCCTCCAACTTCTAAACATGGAAGCTGACTATTCTGACCAGGTAATCCTAGGTCCTTGTTTCAATGGCAATTTCAAATCCCTTTGTCTCTTCAAGGTTGTTTCCCTTGATTTAGGGAGGGAAAGCTCTCTTTTCAAAAATTGGTCCTCAATAGAGTTTGTATGATTGGTGGAAAACTAGCAATTTAGGGGGGAGAAGTATACTATTAGTGCCATAATTTGTGTACGGCACTCATTTTGGTGTCAAACGTTTCTGTCGGATCACCTAAGTGCTAAATTTTTTGAAAAACGCTTACTTTGGTGCCAACTCCGATCCGATTGGCTAGAAATCCAATGTGACACTTTTTTTATTAATTTTTTAAGATGATGTGGCTCGTCGGAGAGTATAGTTAGCATTTAAACAACAAAACTACGCCATTTTGTGTCTTTCCCCCAAATTCAAAACCCTAAATCCCCAAACGATGCCTTTTTGTGTGTCTTCTTCCCCGAAGGCTGGTTCTTCCTTGAAGACCGGTTCTTCCTTGAAGAACAGCACTAGCAGCGCCAAAGAACAAAACTAGCAACACCAGCAGCACACCAACACAACACCAATAGTTTTCCGAAAAGAAATCACGCACTCGCCTCCACCCTCCCCTAATAGTTTTTCCCCATTTTCAATCACCTTGTCGACCTTTCAAATCCCCGAATCTCAGCCCCACCACCGCCTTTTCCCAAATAATATCGTCGGGCGTAAAGGAAATGTGAGCTCAAAGAATCTCCAGAAGCATGAGCGATCTAGCCAATGGTAGCCAAGAAGATCTAGAACGCCATGGAGGTTGTCAGCGAAGCTAGCTGCAACAACGGCGGCGGCCGTGGCCCCACCATCCCCTCCTCCGCCCTCGCCATTGACACCTCCCTCTCCCTTGGGATTTTTTGTTAGTTTTTTTTTTCTTTTGTCTTGCTATGGCAAGCAACTACGATGGAGGTCAAGGGACGGCGGCCAAGCGATGGTGGCTGAGGGATGGCGGCTGAGCAACAACAGCTGAGCAACGGCGAACAAAAAAACCCTAATTTCAATCACAAAAAAAAAAAAATCTCCAAATGAGTTAAACGGCGTCGTTTTTGTGAGGCCTCCATGTAGGATGGCAAAACAATGTTGTTTTCTTAAGAAGGACCGAAAACGATGTCGTTTAAGGCCTTGTCGATTTAAAAAAAAAAAGAGCCATGTAATCATTTTGACCGGAATCTTTCGCCAGTGGCACCAAAGTGATCGTTTTTCGACGTATATAACTTATGGCACTGATAGTGTACTTCTCCCGATTTAGGGGTTTCTCCTCTTTTGACAATACATCTCCCATTTGGAAAATACTAGTTTTACATTTATACCAACAATGTACAATAATATGATGTGAATATATCCAACTTTATAACTGCAATTGTCAAACAATGGATAAGATGTCGCAGAATTCTTGAATTTCATATTCTATCATATGCAATCTTAACCTAGTTAGAAGTCCACATGATAAAACGTAGCCTAAGAATCTTTATATAGGGGTAATTAAGTTTCTTCTTCCATAATCTTGATTTTTGGGCTTGATCCTTTCCATCCTTGTGGGCTTATCCTATATAACAGGCCTTGCTCCTTATGAGCTCATTAAAATTAAGCTCAAAGCCTAGTATTAATTCTAGCTCTTATGGGATAAATTCATTTCAAATTGCCAGAATTTCTCTCACTATGTGCTCATCAAATGTATGTCTGAGAAGTTGGGTATTCCATTCATTTTGTACTGTGTTGATGTAGTCTGCAACTGTACTTGGTTCGTCCCTATTAGGAGGTCCACATAATGTTCCCATAGGTAGCCATTTGTCTTTTCTCACATTGATTCTCTGGCCATTGTCGACTGACCAACTCAGCTTAGGAATAATTGAATTTCGGCCCAGTAAAAGACTTCGCCAACCCCAAGAGGGTCGGGATCCCTGTTCTGCATGCCAAAAATCTGTAGATGGAAAATATAAGGCTTTGAATAGTTTGCACCACAAAGATTCAAGATTTTGAAAAAGTCTCCATGCCTGCTTTCCCAGAAGGGCTTTATTAAAGGATAATAAGTCTCGAAAACCAACCCCCCCTGTACTTTTCCTGTCTTTTAAAGGAATTGTGCTTTATTAAAGAAAATAAATACATTGTCTAAAGCGAATTTTTGTGACACATTAGGGCATCCCATTAGTAAACCGACCCGGGCTGATTCATCGATTCGATATTATCGATCGTTTTTTGAGTATATCCAGAAATCTTTCTCATTATCACATCGGATCCTAAAAAAAAAAAAGAGTTTATATCGAGTAAAATATATACTTCGACTTTCTTGTGTTAAAACTTTGCTCGTAAACACAAAAAGACTGTACGTACTTTTTTAAAAGATTAGGTTCGAATTTTGGAAGAATTCCTTACGGAGGAAGAAGTTGTTCTTTCTTTGATCTTCCCAAGAACTTATTCTACTTCACGAAGGTTATATAGAGGGCGGATTTGGTATTTGGATATTACTTCTATCAATGATCTAGTCAATTATGAATGATTGTCTATGAGATCATGGAAATGTAAATTATCCCTAAATAATGAAGAGATAACAAAAAAAAAAAATTCATTCATTTTTTTATGAAATATTTATGTAGTAAGAGTTAAGTTAGGGTTGATCGGTTGAGTATTCCATTTTTCTTAGAGTCCTTTCTAGGGAAGACATTGAGTTTTCGATGTATACATAGGGAAAGCCGTGTGCAATGAAAAATGCAAGCACGGTTTGGGGAGGGATTTTGTTACGTATTTTAACAAAGAAATTATCTACTCCATCCGACTAGTTCCAGGTTCGAGTCCCGGGCAACCCATTTTATATAGAATATCGAAATTCTATATATCCGCATTATCTTTTTGTAACTCACTTCATTGATATTCATTCAGATTCAAAAAATTCGGATGAATCTCCATAGATAAGATCATAGATAGATATCTATGGATATGGATATTGGTTGACACGGGTATATAAGTCATGTTATCTTTGTTGAATAACAAGCCCTCAATTATCTATTTCTATTCTATTTAGAGAGAATTCGTGTGCTTGGGAGGGACTATGAGACAAATGGATGCATTTCGATTAGGGTCGTATTCTATGCTTACGATTCTACCATATATGTCTTTTTCATTCCGTCGAAAATCGATTTTACGGTATAGACGCTTATGACCTCCCCCTCTATGCCCTGCGGTAATGATTCCTCTGGCATTACGACCTTTACTTCAACGATGCTGTTCATAGATCAAATTATTTCGTGTATTGGATTTCACTTGACTGTCTACGGCTCCATTGCGTGTGCTCGGGGTAGAAGTTTTGTATAAATGTATCGCCATGCTATTAATATTAAGTATTTTGATTTAAGTTCTTTTCTTTCTAAGAGGTGGAATAGAATAACCCGGTTGAAGCGTAATGATCACACTCCGTTTTTTCCTCTTTTCGGATGGTAAATATTTCTCAGAACATGGAGTGTGAATCAACCCCATGTTTGAATTGAAATTGAGATACTGATACAAGTTCTTCCCTTCTGAATCAGATAGATTCATATCTGAAAGAGGTTGACAATAAGTTCTTTCAAAATTGACTACTTGTCCCTCTGTTAGAGGTGTTCCAGAAATGTCTGCGATCGAGTAAATAGCTCTACGAACTAATGGATCGGATCGAATTGCAAAATGGAAAGATTTGTACAAGTTAGACCTTTCGTCACCACTTTGTGGAAAATTGTTAGGTATGAATATGTTAGATACCTGTGACTCGATTGGTGAAATAGTATCTCTCTCCAAAAAGCGTATTTTTTTTACCGCCGCACAAAGAAAATATTTTGTTGCGAATGAACAAGATATTGAGGAATTGTCCATATGTAAAATCAGAATTATTGATACGGGCCCTTTCCACATAAAAGGGGAATCTTTTGTTACAATAGAAGCAGAAGTGATGTGGATTATTCAAGAATCGAAGTCGATTTGCTTTATAAAAAGAAGATATTAATGAACTTCTATGAAATGGTTTCACGGGATTCAGCCAATTGTCTTGATTGTGGGATATCATTGAGAAATAGGAATCCGTGTTATCAAAAGATTTCCTGCAATTATTTCTAGTATGGAATGAGTCAATCATCCACTTTGGTATCTTATTGAAAAAAAATGGTGATATTGTTCCTCCATTGATCAATAATTTCGATTTTTGGGAAGTATCATGATCATCCAATAATAATGGTTTCCATTTTTTCAAATGAACGATTTGAAGACCTATTGATTTTAACAACTGATTGCAGAGTTGATCATTCGGACCTTTCAATTCATAGGCGTGGATCTCGGACCTATGAATGGGGGTATTCCCGAAACTCACAAAGAAAAAGGAAGTGAGTTAGACAAAAAAGAAGAAACTTGGACAAAAAGAGAAGTAACTTGGACAAAACGAAACGAAGTGACTTAGACAAATCTTTTGTCGATAACCTCGAGACCAATCAATCGAATATTGATTAATACGTAATCGATCGAAGACTACTTGAAAACGGCTCTTACGCTAGAAACGAAATGTTCCAAATGTTCCTGGAAATTCTTGCTCCCATTGGACCATTTGTATCTATATGCATTAGGATCGATTCACGGATCTCGGTTCGAGAAATAAAAATAAGAGGATTGAACCATTTCTTCGACTCTTTTTCAAATTCGATAAATGTTGGTTGATCGTATATTTCATTATCGTTCTATGATTCAAAGTATCATTTCCTATTTGATCCCTTTGAATTCCATATTGAAAGTTGCGATCGGATCTATTCATTAAAAAGAATCGATTCCATACATTTCTTATGTACCCATAGGTGCTATATTGGATTTGAATCAGATTTCGGATCCATCTATATTGATTGACTGCCTCCATTATGTTGTTGCTAGCAAATACCACTATTTTTGGTTTTGGATCTTCCAAATCATTCCTTGCAGGAGATCCGGACCCATTTTTTTCTAATCCTTCGATAAAAAGATTCATTCTCTTCATAAAAAAGAGGAGGTAGAACCAATAAAGATTTATTTTTCGATTCATCCTGGAGTTGAATACCTCATTCAAGAATTGTTTTTGATCCAATACGTAAGAATCCATAGAAAAGGCAAATCCCTTATGATACACCAGATCCGGCTCGCTTATTGATAGACTGAATAGATCTGCCATTTCTTGAAATCTCTCTTCGATTCAAAATTGTGGTGTAACGTGTATCCCCCCCATTCCGGTCATGGAACAGATGAAATAAATCAAAAAGTTTATTTTTGTTCAAGAATGAAATCTTATGGGAAGCTGTGCATATCCAGTTCATCCTTCGGAACCATATCACATCCCGGATATGATGAAATAGGATGAATTGAGACGGTATTTTGTAAATACATAATTATCTTGAATATATTAACTATTTCTTTATTTTCCGATCGCCTGGAAGGGACAAAAGAAACATCTTGTTCTTTCTTCAACAATTCTCGATCTCTAGTGGACCTCTCGTAGGATTTGAACCAGATGAAGTTCGACCATCTCGAGAGAAAAAAGAAAGAATGGATCTTGTAGGATTCCCAAGAAATTCTTCGATTTCTTCCGGAAGCAGATGATTCTTCATCTCCTTCTCACGTTCCGTGAATAGCCGGGAATATCCAGAAAGGCATTTAGAGAATCGGTCGATTCTAGCTCTGTTCGTTCCGTTTGAAGAAAGGAAGGATCCCAAAGAATCGATCTTTCTTTTAGTTGTTGAATCTCTCTTTGATTGATCAATGTGTGATATTCCGAATCCTCATTACTAATGGAATCGAAATGATCTCTGGATTGATCGAAGATCCTTTCAATTGGCTAGAATCCGTTACTTGAACGAAACTAGATCTTGTAGAATCATATTGAATATTTGTGATACATTCCGTACCTTGCTAAAAAACCGATCCTTGTTTACCAACCACACATTGTCTAACCAAATCCAATTCTCTCTTGATATGTTCCTAAAAAAATCCGATTCGGGCGGATTCTTCCCCCAACTAACGAAGAGATCTTGGCGAAATTGCCACATATGAAATTGAGCACAATTTTGCAAAGAAATAGCCCACTTCTTTCTCGAGAAGAGATGGGAAATAGGCTCAATATCATTTGATTGAATAGTTGACCCAGCTTCTTGTTGTTTGAAGAAACCCTCCACTTCAATTGGTATTTTTTCACGAAAAGCAAACATGAGATAACAAATCCAGTCTTTAACTAAGATTTCGAATAGCTATCGCGAATTCAAGTTAATTATGTTTCGTCTCTTACTCGGAGAAAGACGATCCAAAAATTCCCAATCATGGTCCTTGCAGATCGGATCATCCATATAATATACAAAAAGAAACTCCAGATATTTGATATCTTTCTCTTTGAATGAGATCTCAATTCCAGCGACGGTTTCATTAGATATCTTACAACTAGAATCCCTCTTTTTTCCGATCCAGTTCCTCCACCACTGTGAACCCCAGTTAGATTCAGGCATGATACACTTTTTCGTTATTGGGAGAACCCAAGTACTCTCTTTCGGATCTAGGAAACAGCTTTCAGAGATCTTTTTTCCTTTTGGAAGATAGAGGAGCGAAACAATCAACCTATTGATATTGGAAGACCCAAAAGATTCTTCCAATGTATCATTTCTGGGTCCAATGGAATTCATAGGTATAGGAAGAAGCCCTGTCAAATAGAGATTTTTTCTTTCGACCATATTTCGATTGTTAATACGATATAGAAGGACCGCTACTACAAATAGTACTACACCCTTGATCGTGAAATATCGATTGCTTGTTGAACCCGTGAATTGCGTGAAAGTAGGATACTCCAAATTCGGGGGTCCAAGAGTTTTATAAAACGTTCTTGGTGGAAAAAATGTGAATGAAAGATCCCACGGAATTGAATTGGGTCCATGAATCTAAGAAATGGTGAGAATTCTTGATCTCTCTCAATATCTCTCTCAATTCGAAAATCCAGGATTTGAATTGATGTCCTTTCATTGATTTCTCCTAAATTGCATTGATTTCTCCTAAAGATTTCATTAAAGTTCAGAATTTCTCCCTTTGCTATGTAAATTTCAGCCAATGTATTTGTGCAATGGGCTTGGTCGAATCTTTGCTGTCTCCATGAGCTTAATCTAGATAACTCAATTAAGTTCAAAACCTTTAAGTAAGTGCAGCCATCGCCGGTCAATTTAAATGCAATTTTATGAGTTTATCTATATGCTATAAAAGGCTCCTAAACTACATGCAATTTGATTATGTTTTGTTTAGGGGATGGGTCGATCCCTAATTTTCATGCAATAAATGACTAAATGAGATGTTGAAATTTAGGGTTCAATACTCGGACATTTAAATTCTTTACCTATTTATTTTCACACATTTTCTTCAATCTCGACACAAACTCAAGATGTACTTTTAACAATTGAGGGTGACCTTTTCATTTGATCTAAAAACTTAAATGGACAAAGGGGAAGATAGATATAAAGGCCACAATCAAAGCATCGTATAAGTCCTCGATAACCTACCCAAGTAATACCCTCCATATCCTATTTATATTTTTCAATCCGGTACTACAATGAACTAATATTGTTTTCGAAGCATACTTTGCACAGGCAAGGAGTCAAGCATAGTTCGCAGCACACCGCGAGCTTTAACATAACTTGCAGACTTTATCGTGTTACCATATATATACAGCTCTTTTGTCACGGAAAAAAATAAATGTAATTCCCTTCCCAATAATAGACCATATTTCAAACTGCACTGTTAAACAAACTAACACATCAGCATCCTTAGTGATTACCATATAACACAAAAAGTAAATCATGAAAGTTAGACATGATCAAGCATGCCCCATAGTGAAACTTTCGACTAATAAATTATCCATATATCAGTATTCTCTTCAACTTATTTGTAGAAACGTACTTCACCACCTGAGTGGGACATGGTAGAGAGACGCTACAGATGTGGAGCCTGAGCATTTCACCATTTATAGAGGAGAGTCACCGGTATGTATGCTCAGGAAGTCGTGCAGTCACAAGGACTTCAAGTGGGGTGGCTTTGAGATTTGTCATTCCGATTGCCTCGGCCATGTCAACCGGCTCATCTGCCAATGTTGTAATGTCGAACCCATGCAGAAGAGCAGCAAGCGAAAGCGAAATAAGTTGCATGGCTAAATTGATTCCGGGGCACATTCTCCGACCACTCCCGAATGGTATCAGCTCGAAATTCTGACCTCGAACATCGAAATTTCTGTGGGTGGTCAAGAATCTCTCCGGCCGGAATTCTAGAGGGTCTGACCATATGTGCTGGTCACGATGGATCTTCCAAAAGTTTAAAGAGGAGACGAGTGCCCTTCGGGATGTGGTAGCCATCCACGGTGCAGTCTTCCATGGACTCATGCGGGACGCCGAGTGGGGCCGCCGGGTATAAACGCATGGTTTCCTTGATGATGGCTTGGATGTAGACCAAATTCATGAGATCCGATTCATTTACTAGTCTTTCTCTACCGATTTGAGTGTCTAGTTCATGTTGGGCCTTCTTTAGAACTTCACGATGGTTGAGCAACAAAGACAAGGCCCACGTCAGAGAGACTGAGGTAGTGTCTGAGCCAGCTAAGACAAGTGCCTACAAAGTAACGGATTGTCGACAACTAAAACACGAATCTTGATCCCTTGCTTACCAAAAACTCAAATAAATAGGTGATGGGAGATTGCATGTATATAAACTATATATAAATTTCATTGTTAAGTGACATGGGATATTTCAACACATTTTCTTATATGCAAATCGAATTACAAGTAACATATGAAATTTAATTAATATGAGTTGACACACACACAAAATGGACAGAACCTTTTTTCAATTCATGTTAAAAGGTTGAATCTGAAAGCCTAAAACAATAGGTGGAGGAAGATCACATGTCTATAAAGAGTATATAAACCCCATTGTCAATTGATGTAAGATATTTCAACATGAATTGTGGATTGGTACTTGTGGACAATCTTTTGTCAAATGTTTTAATGTATATGCTGGTGGCCTTCATCAATCATAGAGAATAAAATTATTTCACATTTATATGATAATGACATAATCTCTTTAGTATTTAATTTTAAAAGGCCAGTGATACATTATACTATCATTCGAAATACGTAGGAGACACTAACTGATCAGACACACTAGACAATACTTCCTTAATTCATAGTATACCTTAATTCTAAAGAACTTTTTTGTCCTTTTCATGCAACTGCAAATTTTATTAAAGAAAAATGTTTAGACCCCATAGCGTTTGTTTTATGCCGCCCTTAAATAGTCGAATCAGGAATGATATGATTTGTTCCGATTGCAAGGAAATAACCTAGCTATTCTATTAACATTGGCATTATTGTCCTGTTTTTCTGTCTTACCTGATCTTAAGGGATTGTCACATTGGAGTTGAATTTGTTCTTTTCTCCTTTGTTATGGGTTAGATAAAAGTTTCTTCTTTTCTTGAATCCAGTGCCGTTATTGCATGATCTGATCCTGACGCATGTTATGCCGGATCATATTCAGGCAGGCGAGGAAAAGACAAAGGGTGCTTCCACGGCAATTTTTGTTCTTATACACGAATATGACAAAATGAACGTGAAGTGAGATTGTTCTTATCTAAATGGAGTTGTCATGTGTCGTATCATCGGTTCACAAGAAATTATTCAACAATCTAAATAACTAGTGATAACCTTTTGCATGATGAATATATGGGATCTAAAATTGTTTCGGCCATATTTTCTTTACGTTCAGAAGTAGCATGATGAAAAATCTTTTAATATACATTTAAGATGGAGAAGATGATAGATATATAATGAATTAATTTTTTTACGATTTCTTTGTTTTAATCTGATAAAAGTCAAATTAAATGTGAAATATATAGATATATATTACACTGCAACGTGTTGTATTTGTACTTTATTTTAACGTGTCAATCATTAGCATATACATAAAAGATGAGTTTTTTCGGACAGCTGCATAAAAATAAAGGGGGAGTACATGAAAGGTTTTTTTTTCCTCTAAAAAAAATTGAAAATGGGAGTTAGTGCAGGTAGAATGCTATTTTCCCTAACATGTTGTAAAAAAATGTCAGCTTACCAATTCTAATGCGTTAAGATACGCACCCTAATTGAAACAAAAACTAACGACCTGCTAGCTAATTAAAGGTTCTATTTTTGCCGCAAAAGCTTTGTGATTTCTTTGTTATACAAGCCATGGTTACGAGGATCGATTTGGTAGTTGGTTAAATTTTCTTAACTATCGAAATAAACCATGGTGGATAACTTCTGTAACTAAAAGGTTATACGGATTATGCTGTAACGTATAAAAATTAGTTAGAGTCTTTAACATCCCTTCAAACTGAATGCTATTGTGGTATACTCAAGACCAACTTAAAATTTCAAAGATTACCAAAAAAGTTACTAATACATTTTACTAAGGAGTTCAAGAAGTGCTTATTTGGAAGCGACTTTCTTGTCAAAAATTCAAAATATGATATATAACTTTATATGTCAACTAATTTTGTGAAATTTTTGGTGTTAAAGGGGTTAAAAATTACAAGTGATGTAATCTGTGTAAAGTTTCTAGTACTATATCCAAACATGCCCTTAATTGCTTATAGCGTCTGTCAAAAATATTCTGATGCATGTCATGTGATCATTTAAAAGGGAGCAAATTGGTTCTTCCAAACTAGGAAAAAGCTTTAGAGGACACATGGCATGTCATACTCCGGGACTATCTATACAAAACAAATCATAGATAGATGTATATACATGTTATGTATACAAAAATCTATATTGTGAATGTCGGAAATCAAATCTACCATATCAAATGCTTTTTTTTTTTATTAATGAAACTGTGGTAATGATTATGCTAAATAAACTTACCATGCATGTTGCTTTGATGAAAGTATCGGCATCGTAACCTGGAAGTTCTTCGGCAGCATCTACAATGGAGAGCATCACATCCATGAAATCCTGGTCACTGTCTTGTTATCACCACGTCTCTTGTTAGCGCTTCTTCTGCTTTTGTGCTCATTTAGCCATCCTTGAACCACACGGTCTAGCTCATGGGCTGTCTTCTTCATCATCCTCTCGTACCCATCCAAATCCAACCACCTTAAAATCGGGAATGCGTCGGACACTATGAACCTCCCTGCCAAATCAAAGTAGCTCCTCAAAGCCTCTCGACCCTTCTCGTCTTGTTCGTCCTCATATCGTTTCCCAACTATCATCCTCAACACCACATTTAGAGTAATGTCACCAAACCATCGCTTCATGTCCACCAACACCTTCTTTGGTGCACCACTATAGCTTTCCATACATCGCTTATGTAAGTGGGTCACCGATGCTTGTACCTCCGAGTCTCGGACGTGCTTGAGCAATTCCAGCCGGTGATTGGAGAGGAGCTCAAGCATGGTGACCTTGCGCACGTGGCGCCAATAAGGGCCATAGGGAGCGAGGCCAAACATGGCATAGTTGTAGGCCATGACTTCGGAGCTGACGGACTTTGGTCGACTCGCAAAGGCTCTATCATTCACGGTAAGGCACTGCTTGGCTATTTGCCAATTGCTAACTATCAATGCTCGATGAACGCCTGTCTTGATGGTGAAGATCGGCCCGTACTTGTCAGCCATGCTTGCTAGGATTATATGGGGCGGCACTGGGCCTCCTAAGAGATGAAGATGGCCGATCAAAGGCCATGCGCCGCCAGCTTCTGGCAAGGAGGCCTTTTTGTGGCCGTCGACACTTCTTCTGTCATTTTTTGTTCTAATTAATAGCGAGCGGAAAAAGTAGAGAATGGTTGCGAAGGCAAAGATGCCAAGAAAGGCTGTGGTTGGAAACGCGAAAGAGGACTCCATGTTTGTGAATGAAGCAAAGGGTTTTGGAGATACATGTAGGATCGAAGCTTGGGAATTTGAGTCTTTCATTGATGGACGCAAGCTACTCTGTTGACCTGTCCTGAACATGGCTCCACCAGTATATTATTAGCAAGCAGGAAGGCCCAAAAGATAAATAGCGGTGTGACTGCAGATTCGTCGTTACCCACTGCTGCAGTAATACATCTGGACTTAGTAAATTAAGACGTAAGCACATAGGTAATATTGAAGAAAATTGAGATATCTGGATGTTTCCATGAGCCTCTGAAATTCCAAGTCCTCACTAATTGTTTCGAGATATTCATATTTTACGGCGCATCTTGCTTTTCTAGATTTTACTAGGCAATATCATCTAGTGCTCCACATAGTGACAAGGATGGTCGAATGTGCCGAAGATTTAGGTTTCTATCATTTTTTTACTTGTTCCAAGTGCATACATAGATTCTGGGTATCCGATCCACATTTTTTTACCAATAACTCTACTACTAATTGAGAAAAGATCGGAATCTGTTGATTAAATACTGGATATCCATTTTGTAGGCCGCACCTAATATATCTTGCGTTGCTTCTTGAACAAGCAAGGTGAGAAAATAGGGATTTGTATAGAGAAGGTTTTTCTATATGATGTGGTATAACAAGTCAATTGAAAATGAAAGAACATCACAAAAAGAGCCAATTACGATGAGATTTTTTAGCACAAGATAAAAATGATTGATTGGGTATACCACGTATTCGCCTTTGCGTTACAAAATATTATACAAAATGATTTCTTCTTGTCCATTTTGGGAGGACAAGACCTCATAAAAAAATTAACCTAGCCGGAAGTTACTAAAATACCCTTATGCTCTAAGAGAAATTACCACAAAATAAATAATAATACCCTGATTTCTCCTTCTCTCGGATCCGCCTTTAGGGTTCGCTCCTAGTCGTCTCCCGTCGAGTTGCGCTATCCTCCATCATTGGCCCGCAGCTACAACCCCCGTCCGTATCTCGTCGCGTTATCCACCCAGCCTCTCTTTTTCTCTCTCTTTAGATAACCATTAAGTAGCCACGTGGTGATAGCGACAATCGTGCCCGTAGCTGCTTGGCTGCCTTCAGTGATCTAAATCCGAGGTCGCTAGGGCCTGCTTCTTTACAACATGAACGGACGCAGAGAGCGAGAGAGGATGAGGACGGAGGATAGCACATGGTCGGTGGGTTTAATAGTCCGACGACGAGAGTGACGACTACAATTGCAATATGCCTATATAGAAGATCAAAACAGAGGATTTTTTTTTTCTCTTTTCTACAAGTCCAGAGTGTGTATATGTATATGAATAATCACATCATGTGAATACGTATAAGAAGACCAAACGCTATGCAAAACCTAGTCTGTCGACAAGTGCTTGAAATCAATGAATCTAAGCATTATGAGAGTGCTATAGAGTCCATTTATGTACTGCTCGCTTATCCACAGAGTTAGCAAGAGTGTCAAACCTATTTTTAAGCACACGAGAAAAGGCATTATGCTTAAAGTAAAGGCTTTTGTGTAGGTGATAAACAAAGTGTGTGACAGACTCTTTATTTTATTGAAAATATGTCTCGAGTTTAAGCTCTTGAAGGAAATATGATCCATGTAAGATTTCTAATTTGAATAATTTCCCTAGTTGGAGTTGAATTCTTAGTTTGAGTAAGTTTTTTAGAAGTAGAAGGAGGTGAATAGGTTTTTTAAAAATTATGACAATCTTTTGTGGAAATCAACAACCAATACTGAAAAATCAGTTCAAGCAGTTGATATTAAAATCATGTGAAGCTATTAGTGAGATATAGATGGTAATCAACAAGTTGGGAGTTTTTCTCTCTGATTTAATTATAGATTTTGAAGTTTTAATGAATAAATAATCTGTCTCCAATTTCAATGGTGTTCACAGCAGCTTCAGTGTCAAATCTATGCTCATTCAACATGTTTTTGTTCAAAGCTTTGGCACTTCGCATTGGCCATAGAACTCGCTTCCACTAATGATAGATCTGAGTTTCTTCAACAATTTTATGGTGATGATGTTGGGAAAATCAAACTTAGATGCACATTGCTGAAAGACGAAATTGTAACTATAAATGGAGATCTTGGCGTGTTCTTATCACCGATGTTGCCGTGTGATTTGGTGATTGGTTGCCGATCATTTCACTTATATGCAGTCCCAGATCTATTCTTGAAGGACGAGCATGTGATTATCTTTGTCAATCATGCTCCAATGAAACACCTTGATTTTTTATTTTTTTGTTTATTTTGAAGTTATATGGGCTTGCTTAGTTACTTGACTTTTAATATTCTCTTTCATGTATAATTTTGGTAATCAATGGAAAATCTTTTTGGTAGAAAAAGAAACTGGCAATTGAAATTTGTGCGATTATCCTTCTTAGCCATATTTAAATACAACTCTTTTGGTCCTATTTAATAACTTAATTTTTTTGAACACCAAGATATCTTCAATTCATTGAATGTCAACTGCTCTTGTGCTATTTGGGAAGAGTTTTTGTCGTTTTGGTAAAAGTATAGCTCTTTTTTCAATATATCCTTTGCTTTCTCACTTCGCATTGGCTATAGAGCTCACTTCTATCGGTGTCAGATCTAAGTTTCTTCAACAAATTTATTGTGATGATATTGGAAACATTGAACCTAGATGTACACTACCGAAAAACAAAATTGTAATTACAAATGGAGATTGTGGTGTGTACTTATCACTGATGCTGCCATGTGATTCGGTGATTGGCTGCCGATCATTTCACTTAGATGTAGTCTCAGATCTATCCTTGAAGAATGCGCATGTGATTATCTCTGTCAATCATGCTCCAATGAAACATCTCGATTTTTATTTTTTGTTTATTTTAAAGTTATAGGGGCTTGCTTTGTTACTTGATTTTTAATATTCTCTTTCATAAATTATTTTGATAAACAATGGAAATTCTTTTTGGTAAAAAAGAAGCTGGCAATTGAAATTTGTGTGATTATCCTTCTCAGCCATATTTAAATGCAGCTCTTTTAGCCCTATTTAATAAATTAATTGTTTTGAACACCGAGATATCTTCAATTCATTGTATGTCAACTGCTCTTGTCCTATTTGGAGAGAGTTTTTGTCGTTTTGGTAAAAGTATAGATCTTTTTTTAATATATCCTTTGCTTTTTCAATTAGTCTCATTAGTGGGGTAGTGGTCTATTATTTATTTATTTTTTAAGTATATTGTTAGGATAATTGAAGCTGGTCATGAGTTCATGTGAAATTGTGAATAACTGGGGTTAAATTAACGAGAGTCCTCGTCAGCCATTCTTGATTAAGAAAATATCTTAATTTTAAAATACAATAATGACCAATAACACGAGAACAATAGTATATTAAAAACAAAAAAAAGGAGCAATGATGGCTAATATGAGGTGATTAATCATGTTATTTGTTTGATTAGCACATTACCCAATGACGTGCCCCAACACGATTCGCGTGTCGCGGGGTCATAGGTCAATCATAGAACATTAAAGATGGTCCTAGCACTAATATTCATTTTTCTATTAGGATAGGGCTTATGTGACGTTACTTTTTGTGACATTTCTTTTACGCTTGATTTTATTTACTTATTCACTTTCCTATCTAGACAGGACTTATCTAATGCTAATCTTTGTTAAGCTTTTGAAGGAATAGTTCAATTATCCAAATGACTGATCGCAATTTACATATATAATGAGCCAAGCATCATATTGATTCTGCACATTTTCATTGGTTGATTAGCTAATGACTCCCAAAGGGTGGTCCTTAGTAATTTCTACTTTATGATCAAGATAAATGATAATCACTTATATTTTCAAGACATTGAAATTAACTAGAGTGAAATATACTTTGAAGGTTTGCGTTAGGGCTCATTAGATATAGTTAGAAAGGCTCCCTTCATCGTTATTTTCTAACTAAAGGAATAGTATCCGACAATATCGAAGTAGAAAATTTGGAATTGGTCAATCACCGGCCTTTTTAGGATTCTGTGCGCTCTTTATTCTTAATTCCGGAAAAATAAATCTAAGATCTGATGCTATGTTTATTTTCTTTAGCGAATATGAATCGTAGTTGACTAAATATGATGACTTGCTATAGAAGTTTCACGCTAAACGACACAAACAAAAAACTTATTGTTTATAGAAATAGGACGGAAAGGAAGGACCAGTTGTAATAACTCTCAGTATCAATTTTCATAGAAATTTCGTACTTCTTAATGATTATATTTTGATTGAATCATAAAAAATACTAATTATGATTTAGAGACATGTACAAGCCTGCTGATGCAACTTCATTAGTGTATCGGTAGACTGCGATTATTTAGGCATACAGGTGGATAGGTCTTTAAAAAAATCGACCATCCTCTTCTTTGAAATTGAAATATGGCCTTCATCAAACCACAAGAATCATTGAGTGAATGACGCTCGCTGGTGACACAACATGAACTTAAAGCAAAGATAATCTCACTTAGAATTGCTCTAAAAATAAGTATAGCCATTTCCCAGAATTGTGATTTCTCAATAAAAAATTTGATTGAGAAAAATATTACACCATCAAATACATATAATCTTTTCATCTAGGGTTATGAGTAGTTTCTAAATGAGAACTTATCATCATCACTCAAACATATATATATGTAAATAGAAGTATTATACATCATTTGCTTACGGGTTTTTATTTTTTATTTTTTGCATGCATTTGATCTCCATTCACCTATAAAATTAAATCTCCTCTAACATAATGTCATAATAGATTTTGCTCCAACAAATTTCGAGTGTTTGGCCTCATTTGTTAAATTTTCATGTATCATTTCTAATCTGATTTACATGTAAGAGGAGATGTTAAGGTATCGCACATAATTTATTTAGAAGATTATCTTTTTTGTTTTGTTTTGTTTTGTTTTTTTTTTTTTTGTATAGCCTCTCTAAAGGTTGTTTGCGGAAAACGAAAAAGAGGCTTCTCCACTAACCGTGTTTGATGGAATAAGCCCTTGCATCAATGTCCGTGGACAAGCACTCTCATGGATAACGAAACGGTGGGGTATGATAGTTCATGCCGTGCTTAACTGTAATAAGCCAAGGATGGCCATGGTCAACTACCTCACCTAACTAGCTAGTCATCACTTCCACCTGATCTTGCTTAAAAGGCCAAAAACTGGCCCACATGAATCAAACCAACCCAAGACGTCAATCATGAGAGTCTGTCGTGAGTTTGAATTATATCGTTGGAGTCATATATCCTTCATCCAGCGTGATTGGATCAAGTGCTTTTCCCCGATTGACTTGCAATTGGATTAAACAAATGAAAGAATAGGAAGGGATGACGGAGTGGTGGCTCCGTTGAAGAGAAAACGAGTCTGTCTCTCTTTTCAACCTAATACCCACGATCCACCCGAAAATGTGTATGGAGAGGCTGGTACTGTAATTATATAATACGATGACCATATAACAAGACGCAATAAATTGAGATATTAGTATCATATATATATATCTGTAAATGTCAAATCCTCGTTATTTTTCTTCCATTTGTCTTGCACGATGAATATGAGTTGGGGAAAATAATGGAGAAGTCGGTATCCAAATGACGTAGTTCACTTGCAAATGGATTAAACAAATGAAAGAATAGAAAGGGATGATGGAGAGACTTGTACTGCAATTGTATAATACCATGACCATATAACAAGACACAACAAATTGACATATTAGTATCACACACACACACACACACACACACACACACACACACATATATCTGTAAAATGTCAAATCCTCGTTATTTTTCTTCCATTTGCCTTGCACGATGATCATAAGGCGGGGTTGAGGTAGAGTTGTCGCAGCAGTGCGTGGGACCCTTGAAGCTTGCGTTAGACGTCCAACATCCTAACTGTGCAGCTGTCCTGGTGTTAATAAATCGACCGTCCGATCTGCATAACACGTTGAGGCATAGAGACAGATGACGTGTGTGCTGCTGCTACTCGTTGAATGGGTTTCACTATGCCGACCGCCATGTGTTGCCTGAAACTGGCCGCCTGGGTGCCAATGGGCACTGCTCACGAATGCGTGGTGTTATATAAAGCTAGGCTATACATTTGATAATCAGGATATGCTACCTTTATCCTACCTTTATGCAGTTACTGTCCTAGATGGATGGAAATAAGAGGAATATAACCTGAATTGAAATATCGGGGTAAGATAAAAGCATATATGATTTCTTATTCCGATAGTATAAAAGCTATTTTCTGAAAATTTCTACCCTCTTCTTCTTATCCTTAGAAGTTTTAATTTACGGTGAAGTTTCATGTTTCCTTTGCAACTCTATAATTCACACAAAAAACTTCACGACAACAGTGAGAGAATCGAAGTTCCTTTTCTACAGTAACTCTCTAGTTCACGTCAAAACTTCGCGAAAGTATCAAGAGAATTGAAACCCCTTCTCAACTATAACTCATTGTTGAAGTTTCATGAAATGAGAGAGAGAGTTGAAATATTATACTCTTCGAAATCGTGAAGGTAAATGTTCATACTTTCTCTCTCTTACTAAATATGGCATTCTCTAACTAATCTATCTCATCGATCTCGCTGTAACTATTTACCTTTCTTATAATAGTCGATTTGTGGCTTTGATATAGTGTAGTGAGCTCATTTTCCATGTATGGTTTAGATTGTACAATAACCATAAATTAATTTTTACGGGTTGGTTTTATATGTGTATGAAGTCTCTTTAGCAATGAATGGTGAGAGATCCTTACCACTTTTGTTTGTATATATACGCAGATATGACAATTTCTACCAATCAATGAAAAGTATAGGATATGAAAATATTTGACTTTATTAATGCGATTCATTAAATAGTGGATTGAATATAGGAAAATCTTTGGACTCCATATCATATCTTATCAATCCTTACATTGAGATAAAAGTGGATGTGATCTCTTATTTTGATAATATAAAAGCTATTTTCTGAAACTTTTACCCTCTTCTTCTTATCCTTAGAAGCTTTGGTTTATGGTGGAGTTTCAAGTTTCCTTTGCAACTCTATAATTCACGCCAAAACTTTACGAAAACTGCAAGAGAATCGAAGTTTCCTTCTCTACAATAGCTCTCTAGTTCACGTCAGTTTCTTCTTATCCTTAGAAGCTTTGGTTTGTGGTGAAGTTTCACGTTTCCTTTGTAACTCTATAATTCAAGTTGAAACTTTACGACAGCTGCGAGAGAATTGAAGTTCCTCCTCTACAGTAGCGAATAAATGAGATTCATTTGGATCAAGTTGAAAGCGATCACACAAACATGTGCTAAACAAAATATTAGTTCTAGATGATGTTATGTATAGTAATGACCCTATCATACTTCTATAAAGTTTGGAGGTGATAGACTTACCTTTCTCATCTTTGTCTAACTTGATAGAGCATGACATAGGTGTGTTGATTTTCTTGCATTCTTTACTATTTCCTTTGCATACTTTTTTTGATGTATGAAGGTGACTTCAGAAGTTTGCTTGAGTTGAAGTCCAAGAAAGAAGTCTACTTCTCTAATCAGGTTCATCTCAAACTCACTTTTCCATGTGTTTGCAAAATACTTGCATAGTATGTCATCAGTGGCTTTAACAACTATACCATTAACATATATTTGAACAATGAGCAAGTCTTTACCTTTTCTATTGATTAAAAGAGTGATATAGCTAGTCTAAGTACCTAGAGGGGGGTGAATAGGTATATAAAAGATTTTTCATGATAATTGCACAATACTAGACAGTTGATAGATTTGAGATAAACAATAATCAAAGTAAGATTGAGAGAAGGGAATAGAAAATTGAACACGCGGTTTATAGTGGTTCGGCTTATTTCAAGCCTACGTCCACTCTTTTGCACTGACAGCCTATTGGTTGGATTCCACTATGAACAAAGAGATGTTACAGCGTTGATCTTCCTTGATTTCTCGGTGTAGATGATCTACCACACTCGCTCAAGGTCTCACTAAGTATAGACACTCTCTGTGTATACAATTTCGCTTACAATGTATCGACTAATAATCGAGGTGCTTCAGACTCTGGAATTTCTCTATCAATCATACACTAAAGCAACTAGAACGTCTTCCTTTTATACTCCTTTATGCCATCATTCCCATTGGCACTTACCAAAGGAATTCCTCAAATCTATCCGTTGGACGGAATCAATTAAGAAGATCATTCGAGCTATTAAAGGAACCTGACGATAGCCCATCAATCCTGTTCGCCCATACAATCAGGATTTTGGTTTCCAAGAATAGAACCTTCCAAGAATATTTCGTCGACCATCGGATCTTCAAACGATCTAGATTACGAATAAAAGAATCCGTTATATTTATCCAGCCAAGAGATCTTCTCCAGAGGATAGGACTAAATCCTCAACCAAATACTTCGACTCCGGATTGCTTTCGACACTGGATTAGAAAAACTGTCAATGAGAATAGTCTTGAGTCTTGAGTCTTGAGTGCTGAGTCTGGAGATCAGAAAGTTTTCAGACTTTAAACAGAAGCCCTGCAATTATTCAGACTAGACTGATAGAAATGTTTTGTCAGCTTCAAAATATTCTGGAAAGATTTCTCCAACAATCTCCCCCTTTTTGATGGTGACAAAACTTTCCTGTAGATTTGAACAACTTTGACCTGCAAAAACATTTCTCAAGCAATATGGCTATCAATAAATCAACCAGACTCTGCATCCACAGAAAATTGGTTAGTCTTTCATGAGTAATACCATACAACAACACTTGATATAAATGCAAATAGTCAAGCATCAAAAACTACACCCAAGTCAGTCAAGGTTTAAGTTCACACCCAAGTTCACTCAAGTCATACTAAAAAACAAACATTCAAACACTCAAAAGAAATTTAAAGTCAAGGTTTAGAGGTTTAGAGAGTTTGTTCAAATTTGCAATTCTCCCCTTTTTGTCATCATTAAAAAGGTGAGAAAAGAGTCAGGTCTGCTTGGGAATGCGCACGATCTGGAAATCTCCCATCGACTGGACGATGCCTTCCAACCTCTTCAAGTCTTCCCTTAGATGAGCCACCTCTTCAACTTTGGCATTGGCTTGAATTTGAAGAGCGAGTTCTTTCATTTTATCCTCCAGGGTAACAAAAGATGCTTGTCCAGCATTCTTCATGACTTGAATTTCACAGTCCAGTGCATAGATTTGACCCCGCATTTCCAGGAGAACATCAAGGATACGACGAAAATCTATTGAATTGTCCGTCTGTGTGCTTGCATTTGCTTTCTCGGATGGAGTGAATGCAGACGATGGAGCTTCTGTATAATCTTGCAGATTTGGTGTTGACGTATCATGTCCTTCTTCAGGCATTTGAGAAGCCTGAAAATCTTCTGGATCTGCTGGTGAGCATCTTAGACCTTCACTGTTGGCAGCATGTGGTGTAGACCTTCCTTGCTCGCCATCTCCCCCTGTCTCTAGGACCTCAAATGGGAAAGAGTGATAGTCATGCTCTTCAACATCTTGATTCCCCTTCTCTTCGGCTTCAGCTGTAGACTTTTCTTTCTCTTCTTCTCCTTCTTTTTCAGCTTCTTTCTCTTTCTCTCACTGCTCTTCTTCTTCTCTGTTCTTGGTTTGCTCCTCTTCTTCTCTCTGTTCTTCTGCTTCTTTCCCTTTCTTCTGATGTTCCGTTGATTCAGGTACAGAACGTCTGGTCCTTATCAATGCAGAGATAGTGAGATCTTCCTCTTCATCTTCATCCTCCAAGATGAGAGTTCTTTTCTTTTTGGATGGGGCACCAATGGGCTCCTTCCCTTTTCTCTTTGAAGCAGAAGGTACTGGAGTCTTTACTCTGAACTTCTCCATTGCCTTAGAAAGCTCTTTCAGACACATTTTGGTCAGCATTTTAAAACCTACCACCATTTTTTCGCATGGTCGAACACAAAGAGTATGTAGAGGTTCAATATTCAAATGTCTGAAGATCTTGGTCACCGGACTTGGGTAAGGCAATTGGACCTTGTCCTTCGCCATTGCTCTGTACATGTGAAAGAGAATGGTGTGAGGGAGAGAGAACTTCTTCCCTGAGTTGATTGCGTACATCAATTTTGCCTCAGAATTAGACACGTCTGTCTTGGATGTAGACTTCGGCCTGATACAGTTGATCACAATTTTGTGAAGCAAGATATTGATGGCACGCATCCTTGAATAGGTAATTCTTCCCTCTGTATCCCTATCTTTGACAAGCTCCAATGAGGCACGAGCAATTGAAACTTTGATCGGTTGATAGCGTCCTCGTTCAACTCCAATTATGTCAGCCAACATGTCCACATCTATCACATGGTCTTGGTCTCGAACACTGAATGATATTCTATTCGCATCTAAAAAGCTAAGATTCGAATAGAAGTATGCTGTTAATTGCACATAACCATCTGTGGTATTGGTGCAAAATTGCTCAAGTTAAAGCAGATTGAACTTCTCCCTTAAGTTCACATTAATGGCATCCAAGAAGTCGAAATCAACACTCCTAGGGTTTATCACCCCTTGTTTTAACAGTTTGAAGAGTAGATCTCCTGTTCATTCGATTTAAACAAATCCATTCTTTTTCCCTTCACCTTCGCAGCAATATCCATTTTAGGTTGAAATTCATTGAACATTTTATCATCATTGTTCCCGTCAATCGGATTCTGTCCCGATACACGAGGGTCACTTGGAATATTCGCAAGTGCTTCCTCAGCCTTTCCTTTGGGAGCAATTCCCAAATCCTCAATTTGTCGCAAAAAGATATACTCATTCCCATAATTCTTATCCTTAAGGAAATCATCTACGTAGTTCAGCGGAGTCCTAGTGCTCTTCAACGCACAATAGAGCTTGTAAATAAAAGAGGGTTTTGGACTCTTACAGGGTCTGCGTCCTCGATTATTTCTTCCTCCGGTGGTTGACTCGCACCTTGTGGGGTAGATGATGTTGAGTGACGTGGTGGAGAGTGAGTCGGGCTTTGTTGCTGACTCGATAAATCTTCTTCTTTGGTGAGATCGAAATGGGTAGGCCCCTCCTTCATTCTCTGTGGTCCCCTGTTCGCGATTCTTGAAGACTTCCTCGAAGAAGACATCCTTCCTTGTCGTTGAAAGATTCCTTTACTCGCTTTCCCAAGAAAAGATGACAACTTTCTCGAAGATGAACACGAAGTAACATGATTGGGAGGAGAATGCCTTTTAGGGTTTTGAAGATTAGGCGAAAAAGAAAACTGTATATATATAACTCAGTTTTAAAAAGGAAAGATCAATCGGCACAAGGAAAGTGAAAAGACACTTCTTTTTAAAATCAATAACTACCAAATAGAAGTTAATCCTTTTGAAAAGACAAGATTCCGTTTTTCACGGAAATTATAAATTAACTGAACTAAAGATCGTACCTTTTCGAGTTTAAATATAATAACAACTTATAGTCTATAGCCATGAATGTCTGAGTCTGAGGGTTTAGAGTCTGAGGGTTGGAGAGTCTCTAGACTTTAACTTCCTCAAGCTTTAAAATGTTGAGTTTGGAACGGATAAAATCGAATTGATTTTTCTCCAAAGGCTTTGTGAATATATCCGCTAGTTGACTCTTTGAATCAACAAATTGAATCGAGATTTCTCCATTTTAAACATGATTTCTAATGAAATGATGTCGAATCTCTATATGCTTTGCTCTTGAATGAAGGATTGAATTTTTAGTGAGATTGATTGCGCTGGTGTTGTCACATCTGATTTCTGTGCATGAGTCTTCAATTTCAAAGTCTTGTAGCTATTGTTTTATCCATAGAATTTGCAAACAGCAACTTCCAAGAGCTACATACTCTGCTTCTGTTGTTGAGAGAGCCACAGTGCTTTGTTTCCTTGAAAACCAAGACACTGTCCTACTTCCAAGCAACTGGCAAGTTCCTGAAGTACTCTTTCTATCGACTCTGCAACCGGCCAGATCTGCGTCTGAACATCCCAGAAGATTAAATTCTCCCTTCTTAGGATACCAAAGACCGATGCTTGAAGATGAAGCAACGTATTTAATAATACGTTTCACAGCACTGAGATGGGATTCTCTAGGATCTGATTGAAACCTAGCACATATGCAAACACTCAACAAAATGTCAGGTCTAGAAGCAGTAAGATAAATAAGTGAACTAATGATGCTCCTGTACAGCTTTTGATCAACTTTCTTCCCTTCATCTTTGTCTATCTTCAAAGAACTTGACATTGGTATATCAGTCTTTTTGCAATTTTCCATTCCAAACCTTTTGACAAGATCATTAGCATATTTTTCTTGATAAATAAAAGTTCATTCCTTCAATTGCTTTACTTGAAGACCAAGAAAGAATGTTAACTCTCCCATCATACTCATTTCAAACTCATCCTGCATAGACTTAGAAAACTTCTTGCACAGACTTTCAATAGAGGATCCAAAAATAATATTATCCACATATATTTGAACAAGTAAAAAGCTTTTGTTTTCCTTTTTGATAAATAAAGTAGTATCTACTTTACCTTTGACAAAACCATTCTGTATTAAGAACTTACTTAGTTTGTCGTACCAAGCTCGAGGTGCTTGCTTTAAACCATACAAGGCCTTTTTCAGTCCAAGACCGAGTCGGCTTCTTTGGGTCTTCAAACCCAGGTGGTTGTTCCACCTAAACTTCATCATGGATAAATCCATTTAGGAAGGCACTTTTGACGTCCATTTGGAATAACCTGAAATTTTTATAACAAGCAAACGCAAGTAATAGTCGAATAGCTTCTAACCTTGCTATTGGAGCGTAAGTCTCATCATAGTCTATTCCTTCTTCTTGCGTATATCCTTTGGCCACGAGTCTTGCTTTGTTTCGTACGACTTTTCCTTTTTCATTCATCTTGTTTTTGAACACCCATTTAGCTCCAATAACAGTTTTACCTTTTGGTTTAGATGTCAATTCCTAGACATCATTAATGTTGAACTGTCTGAGCTCTTCTTGCATAGCTTCAATCTAGCTTTCATTAGATAAAGCTTCTTCTATGCTCTTTGGTTTAATTTCAGAAATGAGAGCTACAGCACTAGACTCTTCACGTCTTTTGGATATGGTGCGAATTCCTTCATTAATTTCGCCGATAATGAGATCTTTGGGATAACTGGATTTATGCTTCCAGTTATGGGTTGATTTGTCTGGTTGATGATCTCTTTCTTTATTTGAATCTTCATGAACAGCTTGATGCTGGACTTCCAAAGTTTGAGATGCTTCTTGAGTTGTAAGCTTTGGAGAGTCTGGAGCAGGTTCAGATTCTTCATAATGAGTCTGACTGGATTCATCTTGCGTAGAGTCTTGAAATTTGACATTCATTGACTCCTCCACTGACTGGCTCTTCTTGTTATAGACTCTGTAGGCTTTGCTTGATGTAGAATATCCAAGGAAGATGCCTTCATCTGATCTTTCTTCAAACTTACCAACTTGATCTTTTGCATTTTTCAATATAAAGCATTTGCAACTAAACACATGAAAGTATGAAACAATGGGCTTCTTACCTTTGAATAACTCATAAGGGGTTTTCTCTAGAATAGGTCTTAGGAAGACTCTATTGATGATATAGCACGCTGTTGAAACAACTTCAGCCCAAAATCGTGAAGAAATCTTACTTTCAATTAAAAGAGTTCTAGCCATTTCTTGAAGAGATCTATTCTTTCTTTCCACAACCCCATTTTGCTGAGGAGTATATGGAGAGGAGAACACATGCTTAAAGCCAGATTCATCACAAAATTTTGCAAAATCTTGATTTTCAAATTCACCTCCATGATCTGTTCTTATACTTGAGATAACACATCCTTTTTCATTTTGAACATTTTTAGTAAATTTTTCAAAATACGAGAAGGTTTCGGACTTACTTGCAAGAAAATATACCCAAGTAAAGCGGGAGTAATCATCCACAATTACTAGGCAATATTTCTTACCTCCAATGCTCTGGGTTCTGGTTGGTCCGAAGAGATCCATATGCAGCAACTGTAGTACATGATTAGTAGAGACATGATTTATTGGCTTAAATGAATTTTTTACCTGCTTTCCCAGAATACATGGTGTGCATGGATCGGACTTTTGGAATGGTAATTTGGGTAGACCTCAAACAAGCTGCTTTGATAAGATTTTGGCTAATTGCTTCATGTTGACATGACCAAGCTTTCTGTGCCATAAGCTTGCTTCGTCTTGGATTGAGATTAGGCATTGCGATTCATTTGGTTTCACATCCAGAAGATAGATATTTCCATGTCTTCGACCCATGAAAGACTAAGTAGAATCTCTACTGGTTCCAGAACATGTTCCTTCTTGGAAGAAGATCTTAAAATTAGTGTCACATAATTGACTAATGCTGAGAAGATTGTAATTGAGTCATTCCACTAGGGAAACATTACTTATTGTGAGATTTTCAATTTTCACAGTTCCAAATCCCACAATACTTCATTTGTTGTTTCCTCCAAAGGAAACTTTTCCACTATTTACTTGAACAAGCTTTATGAAGCAATTTGAGTCTCCTGTCATGTGTCTTGAGCATCCGCTGTCAAGATACTACTTTACCTTTTTCTTGACGGAGACCTGCATTTAAAAGAGAGTCTCAAGCTTTCTTTGGTACCCAAATTTTCTTGGGTCCTTTGGTGTTAGTAAGATAAACAGTATTAGCCCATACTTTCTTAACATGTTTCCAAACCATAGGACACTCTTTTTCAAAGTGATCCGGACTATTACACTTTGAACATTTAAGGGCATTTCGACTTACATACTTTACAAAAACTTTCTTGAAATGATTTTTGTAAGCCTCTCTCGAGGGTCTTTTCTTAATTCTTTCTTTTACTTTAGGAAAATCAATCAAGGGAATTGTTTCTGCTGTCATGCCTAGACTAGATTTATTGAAGTAAGGTCTTTGCGTTGAAAGAACTTTTTCAAGTTTTTCAGACCCTATCGAAAAATTCTTTGAAATATTTGATAAGTCAGTTTTTAAGAAAGCATTTTCTTTCAAAAGATCATATTCTTTTTTTTTAAGAGTAGAAACATTCAAGTCTAAACTTTTAACTTTTTCTTCTAAAATGTTTTCCTTTTATTTTAAAGCTGAGTTTTCCTTTTTAAGTTCGGAAATTCTTTTGAGAGAAGTCTTAAGACTAAAACACAGTTCATCAATGTATTTAAAAACTTTGACAGGAATTTTAAAATTACTTGCGTCAAATTCATTGTCTGAGTCTGATATAGAATCTGAGTCTGAGTCTAAATGTGTCATCACACATAGGTTGGCATATTCATTATCATTTTCTTCACATTCTATATCACTCTAGGTTTCGGCTTTGAGAGCTTTTCGAAACTTTTCAGCTTTTCCTCTTTTCTTCTTCAGAAGAGGATAGTTGGGTCTGATGTGTCCCTTTTTCTTACATTCGAAACAAACTACATCTTTGTTTGGTTCCTCATCATCAACAGACTTGGTCTGCTGTCTTTGGAAACTTTGTTTCTTTGAGTTGAACCTTCTTCCTTTTCTATTCAGTTTTCTGAATCTTCTTATCATGAGAGCAAGCTCCTCATTGTCTAGATCATCTTCAGAATCTGTATCATCAGAATCATCATTTGATTTTAATGCAATGGATTTCTTACCTTTTGAATATTCGTCTTCATTAATTCGTTCCACTTCATAAGACTGAAGAGTTCCAATCAGCTCATCGACAGATAGTGGCATAATTCTTTGCGTCTCTCTTATTGAAGTCTTTATGTGATTCCAATCCTTAGAGAGTCCACGCAGTAGCTTGTTTACCTTCATGGGATCAGAAATCTTTTGTCCTTGATTCTCAAGACCATTGACAATATCTGTAAAACGACTAAACATGTCAGTTATATATTCTCCTGATTTCATTTTGAAGGCTTCATATTGACCGAGGAGAATGTTAATTATGGTTTCTTTCACTCGATCTGTTCCTTCATAGGTGATATGTAATCTATCCCAAACTTCTTTTGCTGTAACACAAGAAGATATTTTGTTATATTCAGTTGGTGACAAAGCACAATATAAAGAGTAAATTGCTTTTGCATCGAGTGCTTGTCTCTTGATTATCTCTTCCTGAGTCATTCCGCTGGTCTCAACAGTTTCTTTCCTTCTTTCAGAGACTGATGCAGCCGTAGGAGTAATTCCTTTTTCTACAACGTCCCATTCCAGAGGATCCTTTGATCGTAGGAAAGCTTTCATCTTGTTCTTCCAAATGTTGTAATCTTTTCCATCAAAGTAGGGTGGTCTGGTATTGCTTTGCCCTTCCACTAGCCTTGGTGCTAGCATACTAGCCATGGATCTTTTACTCTGAAGTAAAACACTTCAAATAAAGTAAGTACACGAGCTCTGATACCAATTGATATAGCTAGTCTAAGTACCTAGAGGGGGGTGAATAGGTATATAAAATATTTTTCACGATAATTGCACAATACTAGACAGTTGATAGATTTGAGACAAACAATAATCAAAGTAAGATTGAGAGAAGGGAAGAGAAAATTGAACACGCGGTTTATAGTGGTTTGGCTTATTTCAAGCCTACGTCCACTCTTTTGCACTGACAGCCTATTGGTTGGATTCCACTATGAACAAAGAGATGTTACAGCGTTGATCTTTCTTGATTTCTCGGTGTAGATGATCTACCACACTCGCTCAAGGTCTCACTAACTATAGACACTCTCTGTGTATACAATTTCTTACAATGTATCGACTAATAATCGAGGTGCTTCGACTGGAATTTCTCTATCAATCATACACTAAAGCAACTAGAACGTCTTCCTTTTATACTCCTTTATGCCATCATTCCCATTGGCACTTACCAAAGGAATTCCTCAAATCTACCCGTTGGACGGAATCAATTAAGAAGATCATTCGAGCTATTAAAGGAACCTGACGATAGCCCATCAATCATGTTCGCCCATACAATCAGGATCTTGGTTTCTAAGAATAGAACCTTCCAAGAATATTTCGTCGACCATCGGATCTTCAAACGATCTAGATTACGAATAAAAGAATCCGTTATATTTATCCAGCCAAGAGATCTTCTCTAGAGGATAGGACTAAATCCTCAACCAAATACTTCGGCTCCGGATTGCCTTCGACACTGGATTAGAAAAATTGTCAATGAGAATAGTCTTGAGTCTTGAGTCTTAAGTGCTGAGTCTGGAGATCAGAAAGTCTTCAGACTCTAAACAGAAGCCCTGCAATTATTTAGACTAGACTAATAGAAAGGTTTTGTCAGCTTCAAAATATTCTGGAAAGATTTCTCCAACAAAGAGTAGTGTCTACCTTACCTTTTTCAAATTCATGATTAGTCAAGAAGTTACTTAATCTTTCATACCATGCTCTTGATGCTTGTTTCAATCCATAGAGCGCTTTCTTGGCTCTAATACCATTGAATGGGCTTATGCTTAGAACCAGAGAAAACATAGTCAGTTTTCTACAGGTATGCCTTCCCACAATAGGCAAATTTCTTGTTCAAGCCCTTTAAGGATAACCTTTTAGTAGCAAACTACTTAGAATTGTAGTTTAGAGCAAAGAGACATTCAATGGTGCTAGGATGGTAACATTTCTAACCACCCAAGTTGCATTTCTCGTGAGATCCTACCAGGCTAGAGAAGAAGAGGTGTTTAGGGAGACACCGAGAATTTTCACAAACACTCACTTTACTTCAAATGGCTCTGCCCAACACATTACATTCTCTTTGCCTTTTATAGGCATTAAAAGGTCACAAATAAACAAAGACCAAGCTCACAAGTTCGAAAACAAATAAAGGCTTTAGAAAATCCGGTTAGGAATTATTCTAGGTGATATGAATAGTGATTATGAACAGTAATTTCCGTAACCTATTGTTATAGTACTTTGCTCTAGTGACCTAGCTATAGGCCTATCTTCGGTCATGGGTATTGTAGTCATAGTTTGAATGATAAGAGTTATGCATCTCTACAAAAAGATGTTCTTCGTATTTTGTTCAGGTTCTGAGAGTCTAATATCAGAAGGGCTTCGATTGACTTGTGTTGTTAGAGTATTCCACATGTTTATGCCACTTGATGAGGATGCTTCCTCATGAGTCCTAGAAGATCCTGGAGTGTCAGTATGAAAGTTTAGTTGATGTCAATTTGATGGTTGAGCATAGTAAGATGTGTCTAGTCCGAATGGTAAGGACAAAGTCCTTGATCATAGGGGTCTTGAGAGAGAAGGCCCCCCATTGGGCACAAGGGTCTTATGATGATTGTGTATGATCATCTGTGTCTACCATTTCTTGCTCTTGAGATGGAGGTGTCCTTGCTTGCTTAAATTCTTTGAGTGCTTCTTTGGCTTGTGATGCAAGGCTATAATGATCCCATGCAGTAGGGATGGTTTTATTTTCCGGGCCTAAAACTCTTTAGAGTTCTTTGTACTGGTGCTCATCACAATCAATACTACTAGGAAAAGACTTATAAATGTGGGCTTCCTTAAGGTGTGCTTGAGGTTTAGAGGAAGTGGTTTTTATACTTTGTGGTGTATTGGCAATGGTGCCATTATTTTGCACAAAAGTCCATGGATGTCGAAGAAACATAACAGTGTGGATTTTCGAGTCTGGTCGGACAGTTCTCAATTTTTGTTGTAAGAGGTGCTTCTATTGAGTGGGAGGATAAAACTGGTTGAGAACAATCATGAGGTTCCTATCACTTTCCTTTTCAATGTTTTGACCAAGCATGAATATCTTGGTTAGGTTGGCAATGAACCATCTAGTTGGAATCTCAATAGCTATTAAGTACTTATTGGTTAAGTACCATAACAACCATCCGAGTTTATCAGGGAAATCATCTTCCTTCCAGATTAAATGGTGTATAAATGGATAGCTTGAGTTTAATCCCAAGGGATAAAGGATTGAACCTCTATGGAGTCTGAATAAATCCGTGTGGCATTGCCACATGAGGTTTTCGAGATTTTTAGTGAGGCCATTAGTTTGAATTTGTCCAATAATCTCCTGGGGGTATTCTAAGCTTAGCCAGTCATGTATCCTCTTGATCTTATACTTTTCGTTGTGATGAAAAGTATGGAAAGCATGCCTCATGATATACATATTAATCTCTACAGATGTTTTTGGTTTGGATAGAAAATCTACAAACACATTCATTTTTCTAGCAATGTGTTTGGTTTCAAAAGAATATCTTGAAAACCACTTAGCCCATCGGAGTAGTTGAGAATTTGGAATCTGCTTCTATTTGAACTTGGTCATCTTGGAGAAAGATGCCATATCTAGTTCCACTAGGAAGTGATGGCCAACAAGATGGAATTCGAACTTTTTTATTCCATTTTTTACTGTTAATATTTCTTTGAAAGTGGAATGATAATGCATTTCAGAATGAGAAAATTTTCCACTTTTGTAAGTATAAAGATGTCGTTTACCATCAGTTTCTTCGAACAAAATGGCCGCCCAATATTCATCACTAGCATCGGTCTGAATGATTTTTTTTTTCCATCGATGGAATTTGTAGTGGGGGAAGAGTCTGCATGATCTCCTTAAGTTCGGTGACTACTTTAGTCTGGGATGGAGGATTTTTCTTCAGCATTGATTGTAGTAGGATTAGCAATTTTGTAATGTTGGGAACAAAGTCTTTGAGATAATTAATTACTTCAAGAAATTGTTGAACTTGCTTTGTCGTGAAGTTCTCTTTTGGAAACTTTAGCTATTCTTGAACAATGTGTGGCCCTGGATAGTATGTTCCTTTGTTAAGGTGCATGCCGAGAAATTTGATTTCTGTATGGGCAATATTCATCTTTCTTTAAGAAAGTATAATCACATACTTCTTTACAATGTCTGTAAACTGCCTAAGGAGTTAGTAGTGAGATTCTTCATTAGGGTTATAGAGCAAGATATCATCAATGTATATTGCTGCACTTGACAAGATAGGCTGGAAGAGTCGACACATGACCTTTTGGAATAAAGATGGGGCTACCTTGAGGCCAAAATGAAGAACTTTCCATAAAAAATGCTGGTTCGGAATATAGAACCTTGTCTTAGGTTTATCATTAGGATGAATGCCTAATTGCCAAAATTTAGGCATTAAAAACAAATTTGGAATATATGTGGGCTTTGGATAATCTAGCAAAAAAGGAATTTCTTGAAGGTAGAGGGAATTTGTTGTCTTGGAGAAAAAAGTTGAGAGACTGATAGTTTATTACCGGTCGCATTTTCCCTCTGTTTTGCTCAAATGACTTGTTCATATAAAAAACTTCACAAGCCCATTGAGAACCTGAAATTTCAATAAGATCTTATTGCAGCAATTTTAAGCATTCTTTCTAAGTAGAAGCAAGATGTTTTGGATTCATTGTCATGTGACTTGTCTTAGTTAGATTTATATCTTCATTTTTCTGAAAGGGAGGTGAACAAAAAATTCTGGATTTTTCCATACAGGATGAGAAAATTTCCGAGAAAATTCATATTGGGATTTAGAACAAGATTTTAACAAATTTTACATGATTGGGTCTAACAAACTCATCTGGATGGAAAAAAAAGTCATTGAATATTGACGAATTCAGAGAATTGATCTTTATATTTAATGCCTTTTCTAGGAATGATACGTAGTTGAGAAAGTTGAGTCATGATATCCTAGCCAATGATTAAATCTTTGTTGGTCATTTGATGGTTATGAAAACCCGTCCCTGATGTGTGTCGGGTGGACGTTGCTCATAGATGGAATGACCTTAACAACGGATGCCGGATTGCGGTAGAGGTTGGACTGATGCTAATTTGAGAATGCCGTCTAGAGGTAGACGTTACCATGCTCAAGGGATGAGACGATGTCAGGTTACACCGGAAGATAGCCGGACGTCAAGTAGGCCATGCCTGTGGGACAATAATAAATTGGAACACATGAATGAATGTTTTAACCACACTTGATTATGGGAAAAAAAATTGTGTGGCACGGAATGGGACGTGTCATAACGATTTGGCCTTATAATCGAGACCCCTGTGATTGATTAGTTTGAAAGTGAAATGTTTCAATTGATGAGTGCATTTACTATATGCATCTGTTATATGAACTATATTGATGTGCAGGAATGAATTGAGGTGAAGTGAGTCTTGTGTGATGTGTGGTTAGACTGCCATTAGGCGTATTACCTTCATAATTGGGGTTTAGAGTGTGATTGCTGAGACATTATCTTACCCCGTCGCGGTTTAATTGTTTACAGGTCCCTAGATGGAGGCCTATCCCGTTCGTTTTGGACAGCTACGAGGGTATACCAAGCAGAGTATTGACATCCTTGTCCCCGGGAGTCCCTGGCTCTATAAAATCATTGTGACCACTATATTGGTTGATGAGGGCCTACCATAGTTGGTACATTATTGATTCAAGTGTGGTTTTGTCATGGGCCTAAAGGGGTACGGGAAAATACCCTTCAAGGTTTTGACCTACCCGCCGCCATTGAGGGCGAGGGGATAGCTAACCCACCTGACGGTGTCATGATAGACTTAGAGCCCCCGGAGCCTATGGATGGGGAGTCTAGTGCCTAGATGGTTTAGCAGCTCTTCTTTTTGAGTAGGCCCTGTTGATAGACTAGCTTTGTATATAAACTTTGTGTGTTTATAAAAGTGTGTTTGTTTGTGAATTATTATCCTACATTACTATCCCAAGGTGGTTCTTGTTTGGGGATTGTTTATTTCACTTCTACTTGTGCATGATTTGTTTTAGGTCGGCGACGCGTTCTGCGAACGTCGCAATTTAGTTGACCACCGAGGGATGTGCGCGTGCTCGAGGTTCGGGGCATGACACCCACCATCTTCACCATCACCACCAACACCACCGCACCTTATCTCTACCACCATCATCATCCCACATCGCCATCTCACCACCACCACCTTTCCGCCATTGAACCACCATCACTTACCGCCTATTGTCAAGTCGTCATGCTACCGCTCACTCGACGCTGCTCCTTGCCATCTGTCACCTTCACTGCAAGCCATCACCACGCCGGTTCACCACCACCCAAGCTAAGCTTGGCTGTGGGTTTTGAGGAGTCGCTGCCATGCCATGAGCCGTCATTGGACCACAAGCTTCGTGTTTTTGTCATCGTCACGCCGCTATCATCGTGAGGTTGCCACGTCGGAAACCCATGAGTTAACTTCCCAATCGTGGATTAGGATGTTAATTACATTTAGGGAGTGGATTAGTTTAGGGATAATGATGGTTAGTAATTAGTTAATTTTATTTTAGCCTTAACTGTGATTAAGGACGGTTTATATTAAATTTAAGTGCGATTAGTTTAAGTAAGTATATTAGATTAATTAATCGAGTTTAGTTTACTTAATTGTGATTTATTTGATTAATCGTGATTTATTTTTATTTGATTGTAATTTGTTTAATTAATCATAATTATTTTAATTAATTGAGATTAATTGTAATTAATTATAGCTAGGTTAATTAATCGAGTTTAGCCTAATTAATTGCGATTAGCTTAATTAGTTGCAATTGGTATAATTAATGATGGATTAGCCTTTAATTAGAATTTAATGCTCATTTTTTCTGGATGAGATTGTGCCTAATTCTGATCATTTGAGCTTGTAATGCTATGTTATTGATTGTTCAATTATAGATTTTATTATTATTTTAAAAAAAGGGTTTTATGGGCAAGAAAATAGAGAATTTTGAGGTGTCGGGTTTGGATACCAAATTTTACGTGCTAAATAAAATAATGTGGTTTAAAATGGAAATTTGCAAAATTTGATGGGTTGATTTCAACTACGTGACCACGTATGAATATTTTTACTGGGATTTTTAAGTGTGAAAAATTGCCAAAGTTGAGTATTTGGAAACTAACTCTTTTGTTTTGGGCCAATTGATGACAATAAGAATTGGTTTGATTGTTGGTGTGCTTGAGTGGTTATTTAATTAAACCCGTCACCCAATGGGAGTTTGGGGGAGATACTCGATTTTTATCGGATGCTTGGCGGGGATCCAGATGCTGAGTTGCAGTTGAGGTAGGATTGATACTTCTTTGTGGAATGTCGTCTATGTAGGGGTTCTAGACAATGCCGTGCCCAATGGGGAGGGACAATATCCGGTCATGCCAAAAGACCGCTAATTTGTGTATTTGCCATGGTTGGAGGCATCGTAATAATCATAATAAATGTGAATGATTGTGATGCATTACGCTTGATTATGGGACAAAACTATGAGGCACGGTATGGGACATGCCAAAATGGGTTTTACTTTATAATTGGGAGTCGTGTGGATGCTTAATGTATGAAATTTATT
This sequence comes from Eucalyptus polyanthemos subsp. polyanthemos, assembly GCA_017140185.1. NCBI lineage: Eukaryota > Viridiplantae > Streptophyta > Magnoliopsida > Myrtales > Myrtaceae > Eucalyptus > Eucalyptus polyanthemos. Next base: position 29,581,505 of record CM029462.1, read on the forward strand.
TGTTCTTATTATTGATTATGTTTGTTGTATTAATGTTGGAATATGTGATGTACTAATATACATGGATGTGCAAAGGTGAGGTAAGTTTGTATGTTGTGCGCATTTAGGTTGCTTTCGAGGTGAATTAGCTTTCTAATCGAGGTTTAGGAAGTTGACTAGCTGAAAATTTATCTCATCCCGTTGTTCATTTTTTTCAGGCCTGTAGCATGAAACGTTGTCACGTGTAGTTTGGGCCAAGATGCAGGCGTGCCTGGCGTCGCCTTTGGGTGGCCTCACCTTAGAGAAGTTAGGTTAATCCCGACCCCAATAGGTTTTTGAGTTTGTCAGTAGGAAGTCGCCCTTTAGAACATGCTTGTAATTATTAAACTTTATAGGGTTAATAAGTTAATATATAAAGGTTTTGCCTTTGAAAATGTTTGTGTTGCTTACTATCCCTGCTATTTGTTGGTTGACTAGGTATTTATATGAATTGTTTCGGCATGCGTTTAATCGAAAGATGAAAAAAAAATGGGCCGGTGATTGATGTTACAATTTAATCGACCATTGTAGGATGTTCGTGTGTTTGGGGTTTAGGGCATGACACTAGCACTGGCGTTGAAATTTTTTAATAATATTTTTCTATTTTTTTATTTGTTCTTTTTTTTCCCCATTTTTTCTTCCTTTTGCTGGTGACCACTGACAGGCAATGGCCAACCACTAGCCATCACCAGGCGGGCCACTCTAGTTAGGGCTCACCCTTGCTCAAGTGAGGCTAGGTGATGGTCAACTTCGCTCCGCTGAGCCATGCCTCTAGTGGGTGACAGCAAGCCTCACCTAGATGAGGCCAACTTGCTCGGTCATCAAGTGCCAGTCACCTCAATAGGAAGGAGAAAGACAAAACAAAAAGAAAGAAGAAGAAAAAAAAAAGAAAAAAATATAAAAATATTAAAATAAAATAATCTAAAATATCCACGTCATCCCTAGTGGTACTACATAGGCCAGTTGGCACATGCATTAGTAATATTCAGCCAAAATTAGTTGGAAGGATCGAACTGACACTAGATCAAAATATTTAGAGTTAAATTGACGCAGTTAAAAGATTTAAAATTAAATTAGTATCAATGTAATAAGTTTAAAACTTTTATGACACTTTTCCCCATGGTAGTTTTTAGGTTTATAATTATTCCAAGTTGCCTGCAAAATATTTTTGAAAATAAAAAAGAAAATGTAGCGAAAGTGCATTAGAATAATTTGGCATAATCAAACCTCCAAATCCATTGAATCTTTGGTTTGTAGAGGTACAATGTTCACTTACGCTTTACTTGGGTTCTTAAGTGATTCATAAAAAAAATTGATTAGTGATGAGTCCCAAATAGATTAAATTGCACGTTGAAATTAAACCCAAGTTGCAAATTTGTATGAATTTGGGAGAGCCCAAGCTAGATGTAAAATTAGAACGCATTAGCCATTTTTCCCAGAAATAGAAGGTTGCGACATTAATATTAATTGATGAATTTTTCTTATTTTTGTTTCGGTTCTTAGTCAAATTATTACTATTATATGACTAGCCCTAAAGTTACTCCTCTAGAAGTGATTCACACTCCACGCCTTCCTATTAATCTCTGTCTAAAGATGGAGGGTGAGATAATCTTTATAAGAAACACCATCAGGTAAAAGTTTTATATCCATCATCGGCTTTTCAATTACGAATAGGGTGCATTTGTGTTCTTTTGCGAAAACATATAATTTACGTATGATGAATCTTATGTGTGCTAGATTTCTCTTTGCCTCTTCATGGAAGACATCATTATATATAGTGTGGACGGCACTTCGATTATTATAAACCCAGCAGAACGCACTCGTGATTATTTTCATATTTTTCTTGCATTAGCCATTTTCCCCGCAAAGGGAAGGTGGTGACGTTACTATTTATTGATGAATTCTTCTTTTTTAATTTAAGCCATTCTAATTTTGGTTCTTTAGTCATATTAGAATATATAAATAATAAATCACTTATTCATCTAACGGCTTAAATTGTTAGAATAGTTGGTTATGGTCCCACCACAATCTCATAGATCAAATTATTACTATTAAAGTAGGAACTCCCATATTATCTTTTCACTTCGTTTACCTCAAAGCACTTGCCATTTCAAGAACTTATCATCTCTAGTTTGTGATTTTATTTTTTTTAAATGATGCAGCTTATGAATTTATTCTCCAATGTCTTCCATAAAGGGGCATAGAGAAATCTTGTACACATAAACATTCATCATACGAAAATTACATGTTTTTGCAAGAGAACACGAATAGTGTTTCTGATAGTGTTTGAAAAGCTGATGATGGATAGAAAACTTTTTCCTGATAGAGCTTCTTATAAAGGTTATCTCACCCTCCCAAGTTTAGACATAAAGATGAGGAGGAAGGCGTGGAGTGAGAACCACTTCTAGTGGGGTAACTTTAGGGCTAGTGATTCCCATTCCCGCCCTCATATCTACCGGTCCAACTGATGCGGTCTCAATCTCAAAACTGTGCAGCAAAGTCGCGAGCACAATGTGCAACACTTGAAGAGCAAAGGACACTCCGGGGCACATCCTTCTGCCACTTCCGAAGGGCAAATACTCGAAATTCTGACCGCAAACGTCTAAATCCTTGTGCGTGGTCAGGAATCTCTCGGGCCGAAACTCGAGAGGAGCGGGCCAGACCAGCGGGTTCCGGTGGAGCTTCGAGATGTTGAGCAGGAGCCGAGTGCCCGCAGGGACACGATAGCTGCCGATCATGCAGTCCTCGACGGACTCATGGGGCACGGAGAGGGGCGCAGCAGGATAGAGACGCAGTGTCTCTTTGATGATCGCTTGGATGTAGACTTGGTTCTTGATGTCGGACTCGGTCACTCGTCTCTCTCGTCCAATTTGAGAGTCTAGTTCTTGTTGAGCCTGCTTTAGGACATGGCGATTGTTGAGTAGAAGGGAGAGAGCCCATGTTAATGTGACCGCCGTGGTGTCTGTGCCTCCCGATATAAGTGCCTACGAATATACATACATAGTTTTTCTTTATATATGTCATTATTGAATTAAGTATACAACTGATGCAACTTAACTGACTATTTCTAATACATCTAAACTTAAAATAGTTATTCTGTTCAAAAAAAAAAAAAACTTAAAATAGTTATAGTTAAGAGTAAGAATGATGTTTTTTTCCTGTAAAAGTCGTACCTTCTTATCACTACTTGAATCATATATAATTTTCTTTTATTCACATTGGATACTTGACATGAATCTAGGCATGATCTTTGACGGCAATATTAAATATTATCTTTTTGGCTCTGTCAGAAGTGCAAACGACAATGACTTCCATAATTAACTTATAAAAGTGATCAACGTCAATGAATTGGATGATACCACATGGCAATCTGCTTGATCCAACGTTGGCATTGAAAACGTCGGACCAAAGGACAGGTACTAAAGAAGAATTTTTCCTGAAAGTTTAGAAATATTTAACTAAAGAACGTCAGATTAGATCACGGAAGTTAATGGGTGGTTGAACTGCCTAGGTCTTTTGATAAAAATTTTCTCTGGCTTTGTCGTCGATTTGAACTTCCAGTTCAAAGATGCTCTTATTAGGTAGACGATTCCTGAAAGAAATGTAATTCTTTCCGTTACTGTGCAAACATAATGTCACTTTGAAATCATTCAAGATGGAAGTCTTTGGTTTGCTGGAAAAGTATGATTACATCCTGTAGACTTAATTACACATGATATTTCGTATTTTGGAGATTTACACTTTGCAATGTATGATTTGACTACAAACAACGTTTTCCATTATGATTTGACTACAAACAACGTTTTCCATTACAAACGGTAGAATATCATCATATTTCCGTTATTTATCTTTCTTTCATTTTGGTCTTTCTTTCGTCAATAAAAGAAATGTATCCTATTCGAATTATTTATTCATAAATTTTCCTTGATAATGCCTTTTCGTCTCTTGAGCAATTGGGCAAACTTCACTAAAGAGAAAAAAGTTTATATTCTTTATTTAGTGAAAACCAATTCGCTTACTTGATTTGTCACACATTTTTGTTGAATCAATAACTCTTCTTATTACCAATTCGCAAGTAAAAAATTATGAAAGGACAAGACAAGCTGAATTAAGACACTTAAATTACTAATATTAATTAAAAAAAATCGTCATAAAACGATATCCGCAGCAAAACGGGAAGTTTCATTAGCTTAAATCAAATTGTGTTTTCATTCTCTCTCCCCCCCCCCCTCCCCTCTCTGCTATTTTTCGCGCGTGCTTTTTCATTTTCCGATTTTCTCAGTGCTACGATCCCCAGAAATCTTCAATTGTCCACAAAGTTAAAATGAAAGCTTAGAAATGTAATTGATGATTAGACCAATAGAGACGGTAACAGCATGAATATACCTGATTTGCCAAAGTTATGATTGTGGTTAGAATAATGGCTACTGATATATTGATGCGCCACTTGTTGAAACTTCAAATATCCAGTCATAATCAATTTCATCAGCCATCATATGTCGTACGATCGATATTAAAGAGGACAAAACTTATTAATTTTAAAATTTTTCTTTGAAAGTTTTTATTGAATTTTATACTTTTGTTTCCATTTTTTCCTTCTTCGTCCATTTGGCCTTGGTGATGGCCGACAAGCAGCCAAAGGCAACTATTGGCAAGAGGCAAGCTTGCTGACCTCAGGCGAGGGTCACCCTTGCCCAACCAGTGAGGTCTGGCCTCACTAGCTTCAGTCTAGGCTTGACCTCGCTAGCCTTAAGCGAGGCCAACCCTCACTCGAGGTCAACATGCTCTGATCGTAGGCTAGCAAGGGGCAGCCTCAGTTGAGGCTTACCTGAAGCTAGTGAAGCCGACCCTTACCAAGCTTTGTCAAGGTTCAACCTTGCTGGATCTAGAGAGGGTGCACTTCGCTTGAGGCAGGTGAGGTTCCCTCTTGCCTAGTCCTAATGAGGGGAGCCTTGCTTGTAGACAGAGAGGGTGACCCTTTCTAGTCGTGGCCTATAGCTAGTTGCCGACCATTGCCAAGGTCAGAGACTAGCAGACGAAGAAGGAAAAAGACAAATAAAAGTATTAAAAAATTAAAATATTTTAAAAATATTTTAAAAATTAATAAATTTTGTTAATATTAGTGTCGGCCTTGCGACATTTGACGGTTGTCATCAACATCAATGTTTACCTACTATATTTGGTTGGAAAAACTATATTGGCAAAATGTGAAAATAGCTAAGATTAAATTAACACAATTAAAAAGTTTGTGATTGAATTGACATAAGTACAATAAGTTTAGGACTATTTTCATAATTTCCTCCATTAAAGAATGATCGGTTGGCACAGAAATTATCGGAATCTAGTACATATGATAAGGTAAACAGACAATTCCATTTAGTGAAATCCACATGGGATCCATATATGATTATCGTATTTAATAGTTCCGATTCACTTTTAGCATATGGAAGGTCATGTAATAATTTTTTCAAATTAAGAAAACTCACCAAGCAAGTGGCTTTATTGATGGTATCAGCATCATAACTGGGCAGCACGTCCGCAGTACCGAGAATGGAAAGCATCACGTCCATGAAATCTCGGTCACCTTCGGCCTCCCCACAAGCCCTCTTGCGCTTGTGCTCATCCAACCACCCTCCGACCACATCGTCCAATTCCTTGGCCGTCCTCTTCATCGCCTTAACATAACCTCCGATGTCGAGCCACCTAAAAAATGGCAACACATCGGACGCGACAAATTGGCCACCCAACTCAAAGAAGCTCTTCAGCGCGATCCGACACCTGTCGTTCTGGCCCTCGTCTTCCTCTGATGCCGTCGTTCCATCGTATTGCTTCCCCACCACCATCTTGAAGATAAGATTGAAGGTTAGGGCGTTGAACCAACTCTTCATCTCGATCGGCGTGTTTTCTTGCTTGTTCGACCGTTCGTAGGCCTCCTTTGTGGAGGCTCTTATCACAGCTTCCCGCACGTGCCGCAGGTTCTCGAGGGTGTGGTTCGAGAGGAGCTCTAGGGTGGCGATCTTACGCACATGCCGCCAGTACGGCCCGTACGGGCTGAACCCGAACATGGCGTAGTTGTAGCCAAGGAGCTTGGCGGCGAGGTATTTGGGGCGGTTGCAGAACGCCTTGTCGTTGGTGGTGAAGCACTCTTTGGCCAACTCCGAGCCGCTCACCACTATGGCCCGTTGCGAGCCGAGCTTGATGGAGAAGATCGGGCCATACTTGTCAGCCATCTGGCCCAAGGTTATGTAGGCTGGATCCGGACCTCCGAGAAGATGGAGGTGGCCTGTTATGGGCCATGCGCCGGCAGCTGATGGTGGTGATTGATCTCCGGTGGTCCGTTTCTTCTGAAGGATTCTTGTTATCAAGAAAGAGAGGAAGGTGACTAAGGCAAAGAGGGCAGCTATGGCCGCTTTTGGTGAAGGGTGATTTTGAAGGAGTTGCATGGTTCTAGTTTGAGGATAACTGTGGGTTTGAGGACAACTTTATAGAGGAATTATGTGCAGAACATGCCCAGATTGTTTCATCATTATCTATATCTTTTCTTACTATAGAACTCCATTTTCCCGCAAAAAGGTAGGGAGACATGAACAAGGTAACTATCCTTTCTTTAATATTATTATAATAATCATGCGCCCACAATGGTGTATTTAATTCGAGTGGTTACTGTTCTTACCTCTCAAAAGTCGAAGGTTCAAGATTGATGAGTCTGTCTACCTCCATCCGATCGGCGTACCATAACTTAAAACATCTCTCCACATGAAATAAAGTAAGCCTAACAAACAAGTTTATCAAAGGTTCGTCGCTTCCAACATGACTCAAACTTATGATCTCATGAAAGATAATGCGATCATTTTACCACTAGATTACCATGCTCTGTGGTTTAAATCAGTGTATGTATTCCCACAAAGAATTGCAATTCAACGACACATTATTCAACCAAAAAAACGAAAAAAAAGAAGAAGAAAAAAGATAAGTTTGCAGAATAATACGTGGTTATCGCAGAATAATACGTGGTTATCTGTACAAAACAGTATTCCACCTTAAATGTTTTAATGTATTAGACGGAGTGGATGAGCTCAGGTAAACACCGTTATGCAAATCGGTTTAAGGATAATTATGAAATTTGAAAAATACGAGGTAAGATATATGAAAATTCACAAGCAAACAAAATGTTTCACAGGACATGAACAAATGCACAAACATTCTTAGTGTGATCACATGAAATCCTAGAAAATCATAGGAAATCTTAGTGTGATCATATACCATATTCTTAGTTATTTTATTCTACGAAATCTTAGCTTGATCATATACCTTATCCCCATTTGTTTTATTTGATCTTTCTATTGTACTTATCATATATGTAGGAGTTGATTTAGGAAATATAGTTGTGAATTGCATATAAATATGTACATTTGGAATACAAGAATAATTGAATAAGTTCATATTGGGATATTCCATTTTGTGTTCTTTCACATGTTATCAGAGCAAACATCGATCCTGGTGTAGTTTCTTCTTCATGGCTGATCAAAACCCTTACACTATTTCTTCCAAGATTGATGTGAATTCTCCATATTTTCTTCACTCAGGTGACCATCTGAATGCCCCTCTAGTCTCTCCATCGATTATCCAACATGGCCGTGTTCAAAGGAGTGAGACGAAGCTTGGCTATGCCAAAAGACCGATGTGCGTCGGTATATTGTGCCTATGCGAGCAGTAATCAAGTTGGAAAATGTGTATGATTGAAATTGAAGCGTCGGATTATGGGACAAAATTGTGTGGTATAGTATAGGACGTGTCATAACAATTTGACCTTATAATCGGGACCCCTGTGATTAATAGATTGATTGATTGATTGATCGATCGATTGATTGAGTATGTGAATTGTACTAACATGCAGGAGGGAATTGAAGTGAGGTAAGTTCTTTGTTTTGTGTGTATAAACTGCCTTTAGGCGTATTTGCTTCCTAATCGGAGTTTAGGGGGTGAACTTGCTGAGATATTATCTCACCTCGTAGTGGGCTCAATCTTTTCAGGTCCTTAGATAGCGGCCCCTCCAGTACATTATGGTCAGCCTCGAAGGGTTTATGAGCTGATTACTGACTTCCCTATTCTTGGAGGCCACTAGTTCTATGAGCTCATAGTGACCATCGTCTAAGTCGATCAGGGTCTGCCTTAGAGGGTACCTCATCGATTTAGGGTGTGGCTTTGCTGTAGGCTCAATGAATATAGAATTGGTCCCCTCCAGGGTTTTGAGATCCCCACTGTGATAGTCGACGCCGCTTTAGGTAAGGGTGCAGTTGACCCTCCTGATGGTGCTGTGGAGGACTCGGCGCCCCCGGAGCCTATGGAGTCCAAAGGATCGGTGAATGTATCTGACTAATGGGTTGTAGGATAGTTTCCTTTTTTAGGGCCAATCTTTTTGGTAAACAGACTAGTTTTGTATATAAACTTAGTTTTTTTATAAAATCGTGCTTTGGTTGTAACTTTGTTATCTTGCTTTTTTATGCCATGCTGTTTGCTGTCAGGGGATTTGTTTATTCGCTTTTGCATATGCAATAAAATGAATGAGTTAGTGACGCGTCCTGGAACGTCACAATTTTATCGACCATTGAGAGATGTGCGTGCACTCGAGGTTCGGGGCATGACGTTCCCGCCTAGAGTGGTATCAAAGTTGGTCGGTAGTTTGAGTGATAAGGTGCGTTAGGTTATGGGATAGTTAGTAGGAAATGCCGTTTTCTTATGCTAATGCATGTGATTTATAGTTGTTTCGTAGTTTGTTTATGTGGTCACTCAATTTCTAATTTTGTGTAGAATTGGAAAGCAGGTTCTATAAGAATCCTACAAGATGAGTGATCAGAAGCAGATGACTCCTAAGAAGAGGACCATTAGATTAGTGACTCAAGGTAGGATGCTGATGAGGGTTGGAACCTGAGGTGGTCATGGTAAAGCGTCGGCTCAGGCCAACGCAAGCAGAGTAGCACCACCTCCAGTCAGTGTTAGAGTAGCAACCCCTAGCAATCCTACGATAGATGGGATCATTCAGGCGCTTAAGATTCTTGGAGCGTTGATGGGGCAGCAAGCCCATAATCAAGCTGCTACCACTATCGCCGCCGTTACAGCTGCTGCTATTGCTACCGTTGCTACTACTGCAACCACACCTACTGAAGTTCCGCTTGGGAACATGGTTGTTGAGAGAGAGAGGTTGATGCACAAGTTAGTGGAACAATTTTTGAAGTTGAACTTGCTAAGGTTCACAGGCGCAAGAGATCCTAAAGTTGCATCGCTCTGGATCCAAGACCTGGAGAAAGCCTTTGTACTTCTAATGTGCATTGAGGAGGAGAAAGTTGTCCTGGCAATATACCAGTTGTAGGGTAACACGAGTACTTGGTGGAAAGCCACCAGAGGCATGGTATTCCCAGAAGGCGTGGTTCCAATGTGGAACGCCTTCCTCAAAGCCTTTAACGGCAAATATGTTTTTTGGCAACACCCCAAAGTAGAAGATGGAGGAATTCCAACGCCTCCGTTAAGGGATGATGACCATGGACCAGTATAAGGCTAAATTTGCAGAGCTGTCACAATATGCTTCGAGGCTGGTGGAAGACCTTGAAGACTAAGCTAGGAGGTTTAGGAATGGCCTCTGACCAAAGCTGAATAATTCGTTGGTGCCATTCGATCTCAAGGATTACAACAAGGTATATGGACGAGCCTAGTTGACAGAGAGGAATCTGTGTGGCATCCCAAAATTCAAAGCCAAGCCATGAGGTGTGTTAAAGTTCCTAATTAGGTGATAAAAATTTCCATGGCTTATGTTTTAGCCATTAGTCTTTTAATTTGATGATTTGTGCTTGTGATTGTGGAAATTTAAATTTAATAAGATTAATAATCTATGCTTGGCCATATGATTTAAATTTCAATGAACAAAAATGCCCAAAGACTTTGGCCAAGATGAAATTTGAATTTGGAAATATTTGTAGAAAGGAATTCAAAGAAAAAAAAAAGGAAAAAGAGGGTTATTTTTTAAATGGGCCTTGGACCCATTGGCCTAGAGCTTGGTGGGCCAAGCTTGTCGGCCCATTAGAGCCCAAGAGGAGAGAATTCGACCAGCCCAAGGGGGAATGGCCGGATGGGCCTAAGCCCAAGCCCATTTAAATTCAAAAAATAGAAATAACATGTGGCACAAAGGAGAGCATGCATTGGTTGGACATGAGGTGAGTTAATCATTGCTAATCATGGGCTTTAGGGGATATAAAAGGGGTTAGGAGAGAGAAATGGCCGGTTACTTGCTCCATTTCCGTCCAAAGAGAGAGGTGTGCGAGAGAGAGAGCTTGAGCGGAAGAGAGAAACCGAGAGGGAGAGAGAGGAGGCGGAGCCAAGAGGGAGGTGCAGCCGTGTGCTCGCCGTTCGTTCGCCGTCCGTACGCCGTCGTTCATCGCCGTTTGTTCCTCTTTAAGGCAAGTGGAGTCCATAACTTCTCTTGCATGTTTGTTGTGGTGTTTGCATGTTAGATTTTAGGTGTGATTTGTGCGAAAAACCGAGGTAAGAGTTTATGTTTTGCAAACCGTGTGACTGTTCTTGTTCGGTTGTTGGAGTCAGTGGCTTGTTCGAGTTTGCATGTGGGTTTGGAGTTCGATTTTGGCTTCGGTGTCTTCATGAAAGTTGAAGCTGACGTCTTGTACTATGACATACTAAACATTCGTAGAAAACGATGGAGATTTGAGGGGTCAAAAGTTCTATTATACGGAGACTTAGATCTGCGATATTTTCACTGACCTCTTGTCGATTTCTTGTTTGCATGTTGATTTCTGTTGGAGATCTCACTTTGTTGTCTTCTTGAAAGTTGTAGGAAACACATTAAGATACAAAATACTCAAATTTTAAGATAAATGAATGAGTGTAGCCTAGTAAATCGGCTAGATCTTGGAGATGGTTGATTCTGGTGAGGTGTGCCGAGACACCCGAGACTTCATGGACTAAAATGGTGACCATAATCTGGTTATTTGACCTAGATCTCTTCATGAAACTTGTAAAGGACACATTGTTACATAACATAATCAAATTTCAGAAGAAACTAAAGATATTTGATGGGTAAAATATAATAAATACGGAGAAGTGTGTTCTGGACGTCGCGGTACTGATTCCAGAAGCTTCGTAGGGATATAGAAATTAATATAAAAATAATTTGGCTTAAAGTTCTTAATGAAAAAGGTACGAAAATGTGTTGTCTATCACCCTGTAAAATAGTAATTTTTGGAGACCGAATGGATATTTTAATTAAATTAATTCGGAAACTGTGCAGTGGGTTTAAATCCGAGAATTTTAGGATGTTTTTGGAGGAAATTGTGAAATTATAAGAAATTCAATTTGGCCACGAATTTTATATAAAATTGTGATCCTATTAGTGATTGTTTGAATATTATGATTTTGGGAAAATCATAAATATTAAATATTTATTTATGAAAATAAATAAATAAATAAAATAATAAAATAATAAAATAATAAGAAAATAAAATAAAATAGATTTTTATTTGGCCATGGATTCAACTTCATTTGTGTGGCACTTGTGTGATGAGGTCTTTGTACATGTATTAAGTTGAAATGCATATGTGATAAAGCTTTGACATGTGTATGACATGTGAATTGAAATGCAAGTGTGATTTGTTTGATGACATGCCAATTGCCATGTTAAATTGAGATAAAAGGATAAATGTGGATGAGAAAGAGGTTGTGGTGGAGGATGTTGTCTGGTGGCCTGGTGGCGTAATTCCAGAGATTCCCTGGGAGATTCAGGATGCCCGGAATGTGGGGGGCCGGAAGTCCGGTTGTATCTTGGATACATGCCCGGAGATTCCTCGCGACACCAGGATTGGGGTGCGGGATGCCCGGCTAGAAGGGTAAAGGCCGGAAGTCCGGTTGTATCTTGGATACATGCCCGGAGGTTCCTCATGATGCTAGTTGGGATGCGAGATGCCCGGAATGTGGGGGGGCCGGATGCCCGGTTGTATCTTGGATACATGCCCGGAGGTTTTCTCGCATGAGATGTGAGTGTAAAATATGAGATAAAATTGATGAATCGAGGAAGGGTGATGTGGTGATCAAATTTAAAGATAAAGATGAAAATTAACTCATGGTGTGATGATGATGGCATGTGATGTGATATGATGATCACCTATGATAATATATGCATGATGATGCGTGATGATGATGGCATGTGATGTGATATGATGATCACCTATGATAATATATGCATGATGATGCGTGATGATGATGGCATGTGATGTGATATGATGATCACCTATGATAATATATGCATGATGATGCATGATGATGATGGCATGTGATGTGATATGATGATCACCTATGATAATATATGCATGATGATGCATGATGATGATGGCATGTGATGTGATATGATGATCACCTATGATAATATATGCATGATGATGGTGACGATATGTGATGTGATATGATGATCACCTATGATAATATATGCATGATGATGCATGATGATGATGGCATGTGATGTGATATGATGATCACCTATGATAATATATGCATGATGATGCATGAGGACGATGGCATGTGATGTGATATGATGATCACCTATGATAATATATGCATGATGATGCATGATGATAATGACATATGATATGCCATGATGATGATGATACATATGATGTGATGATGCATGATATGCATGATTACAAGGTAAGTGATGCTTGCAACGTGTGATGATATGCATGATGCATTGGGATGTTATTGGATTTCCCTATCTGCTGAGTGGTTGTACTCACCCCTTTTGGGGACTAACATTTCAGATTAGTAGATGGTTTGAACGGTTGGATATAACCGTGAGGAGGAGGATAGCAAGGGAAGGAGCTTTTGGACGCCGACATTGATCGATGGACTTTAAGTGTATGACTGTTGGAGGAAATGTCGGTCATCTTTTGGAGTGTAGCCGGATATAGAAGACTACGGCATTTTGATGTACCGATGAACAATGTCCATCTAATTTAAGTAAATAAAAGATGTACAGCTTTTACTTATAAATATTTAGTAGGTGTGCATCGATTTCTGAATGTAGGGAAAGGAATTGTTGTATATGCTTCCGTTATGTAAATTGCGCAAGGGACCGTTATTAAAAGACGTAAACCCCCATAGTTGTATGGACCCGCTGCAACTAAAAATGGTATCAGAGTGACTTGTTAATAAGGAAAATGAAAGGTAACGAACTGTGGTGACTCTAGCGGATCGGGGGCCGTCGAGGGGTGCCACAATCTGAGTGAGCAAGCCACCTCGTTTGGATCGAGGTTCAGCTCAAATAGAGATGGAAATTGGTTTGGGAAGAAGCCCATGATCAAAGGAAGGTATCATGTCCCGCTTAATAGGAAGGGTGGAATTGGAAAGTTAGCGCTGAGTTAGAATGGCGCGTGTTGCTTCTACAGAAGGCGACATGGATCCGCCTTGTGCCATTTTAGGATGGGTGCTTGCTTTGAGTGTGGCCAGCAGGGTCACTAGGCTAGAGACTATCCTAGAAAACCAAGGGGACTACAGCAGTTACCACTGCCGTCGCCACTGATGGTTTAGAATAGAGGGTTCGCATCGCGTATTGCACAACAAGGTGGACACATCACTAAAGGATAGGTTGAGGACTTGCCTGATGTGATCACAAGTATGGTTTCGTTGAACGACCACACTGCTTATGCTTTATTTGATCCTGGTGCGACTCATTCGTCTATAACTGAGCAATTTGTTAAGCTGGTAGGATTGAGTCCTAAGTTGTTGGAGTCAGTGGTTAGCATATCTACACCTTTAAAGAATAAGGTGTTAGCTACAGTGGGTTATCCTGGTTACAAGTTAGTGATTGGTGAGCGAGAGGGGAAGATATATTTCATAGTCTTAGCCATGTACGATTTTGATGTGATAATTGGTATGGACTGGCTCACTAAGCAACGAGTTAAGATGGGCTGCTATCGTAAAGCGATTCACTTTAACCTGTTATCGGGTGAAAGTTTCGAGTTTATTGGGAGTTGAGGAGGACTCTCAATGACCTTGATCTCATCACTTGAGGCAACCTGTTTGTTAGATGGGGGTTGCCAAGGTTACTTAGCGACTGTCGTGGATATGACAATTGAGGAACTAAAGATCGAGGACATCGCTGTAGTGCAAGAGTTTCTAAATGTGTTTTCAAAGGAATTGTCAGGCTTGCCGCGCCAAAGAGAGAGAGAGAGAGAGATTGTGTTCGTGATTGAGTTAGCCCCCAAGATAGAGCCAATCTCTAAGGCTCCTTACCGCATGGCATATTCTAAGTTGAAAGAACTAAAGGTGTAGATGCATGAGTTATTGGATAAGAGGTTTATATGTCCCAGTGCATCACCTTGGGGAGCACCAGTTCTATTCGTGAAAAATAAAGATGGTTTGTTACGCCTGTGCATCAACTATCGCCAACTCAATCAGGTGAGGATCAAGAACAAGTACCCACTCCCAAGAATCGGCGACTTGTTTGACCAGCTGCAAGGAGCATCGATATTTTCTAAAATCAACTTGAGGACAGGGTATCATCAACTAAGGATTATAAAGGAGGACTTACCGAAGTCAACGTTTCATACTTGATACGGCCATTATGAGTTCACTATAATGCCTTTTGGTTTGATGAACGCCCCAACTGCTTTTATGGATATGATGAACCAAGTGTTCAAGGAGTATTTGGATCAGTTCATGATCATTTTCATCAACGATACTCTTGTGTACTTGTGAAGTCCTAAGGAGCACGAAAGGCATTTGAGGATGGTGCTTCAGACTCTGCGGAATCATGAACTATACGCCAAGTTCAACAAATGCTAGTTTTGGTTGACTCGTGTTGCTTTTCTAGGTCACGTGATTTTAGGCAAAGGAATCTCCGTGGACCTAACCAAGATCAAAGCAGTTATCAATTGGCCAAGACTAACGATAGTGATAGAGATCATAAGTTTTTTGGGATTGGCAAGTTATTACAGACAGTTCGTGGAAGGATTTTCAGCATTAGCCTCACTGCTGACTCGACTGCTGAAGAAGAAAGAGAAGTTTATGTGGATAGATAAGTGTGAGCATAATTTCTAAGAGCTTAAGCAAAAGTTGACTATTGCACCATTGTTAACAATTCTAGTTGGTCCTGGAGGGTATGAGATCTACAGTGATGCGTCGTTTAGAGAATTGGATTGTGTGTTAATGCAGTATGGCAA
The DNA here is from genome assembly GCA_017140185.1 of Eucalyptus polyanthemos subsp. polyanthemos. Classification (NCBI taxonomy): domain Eukaryota; kingdom Viridiplantae; phylum Streptophyta; class Magnoliopsida; order Myrtales; family Myrtaceae; genus Eucalyptus; species Eucalyptus polyanthemos. The sequence continues at coordinate 29,596,741 of CM029462.1, forward strand.
AGTCGTTGCATACGCATCCTATCAGTTGAAGCCTCATGAGTTGAATTACTTGACACATGACATGGAACTCACAATGATTATCTTTGCTTTGAATATTTGGAGACATTATTTGTGTGGAGAAAGATTCCATATTTTCATAGACCATTAAAGTCTCAAGTACCTATTCTCTCAGAGAGAGTTGAATATAAGATAGTGTTGTTGGATGGAACTTCTGAAAGACTATGATTGTGATATTTTGTATCACCCTGAAAAGACAAATAAGGTCATAGATGCACTGAGTCGGAAATCTTCAGTCACATAGATGATGGTTAAGAAGTGGATTTTACTCGAGAGAGCTCGAGATTTGATTTTCAAAATTGAGGTAGGCCAACTTTCTAATCTTATGGCCACCCTCAAAATTGAACCGAAAGTGTAAATTAGAATTAAGACACTTTAGTTGATAGACCTAGAGATTTAGAAAATCCTGCAAGAGGATACCGAAAAGAGAAAAGCTGATTTTCAGAGTTTTGAAGACGGAACACTAAGCTTCCAAGGATGATTGTGTGTACCTGACGATGCAGAGCTTAAAGAAGAGATTTTGTCAAAAGCTCATCGTAGCAGTTACAGCATTCATCTAGGCAGTACAAAGATGTATCTGAATCTATATCAACACTATTGGTGGACCGGTATGAAAGCGGATATCACCAAGCATGTTGTCAAATGTTTGACATGTCAACAAGTGAAGGCACAACATTGTAAGTTGGGAGGATTTTTGCAACCTTTCGAGATTTCTAAGTGGAAATGGGAACATATCACAATGGATTTTGTGACGGGCTTACCAAGGAGTCAAAGGGGTAATAATTCTATTTGGGTTCTAGTCAACAGACTGACAAAGTCAACTCACTTTATTGTTGTACGGAAGGACTTGCATTGGACATATATGCAGAATTGTACGTGTGTCAAATTGTTTGTCTACATGGAGTGCCGGTGACAATCACATTTGATAGAAACCCGAGATTTACAGTTGCCTTTTGGAAAAGTTTGTAGATTGCCTTGGGAACGAAGTTGCAATATAGTATTGCTTTTTATCTGCAAACGGATGGCCAGTCTGAAAGGATGGTTCAGACTCTCAAGGACATGTTGAGAGCGTGTGTGCTAGACTTCAAAAGAAGCTAGGAGGAATAGCTTCATCTCATTGAGTTCGCTTACAACAACAGCTACCAACAGAGTATTCAGATGGCTCCTTTTGAAGCATTGTATGGCAGAGCGTGCAGAACGCCAGTACTATATTGTTGTCAGGGGATTTGTTTATTCGCTTCCACATGTACAATAAAATGAATGGGTCGGCAACGCATCCTGAGATGTCACAATTTTATCCACCACCAAGGGATGTGCGCACGCTCGAGGTTCGAGGCATGACAACAATGCTAGTCATGCCATATAAGATGGTTGTCGTACGTAAGACGATTGTTGTCCAACGTTAGCATTTTCCAATCAAAATTAGTCAAAATGACTATAGGCAAATTATGAAAACTTTTAGGATTAAATTGGCACATTGAAAGGTTTTGGAATGATTTGGCATAAGTATAATAAATTTAGAACTTTTTTATACTTTGCTCACTTGCTTAGCATTCCACCATGTTGATTTTTCAATTTTTTTTTTTGGTAAATCACCATCTTGAATATTTGGATTGCAATCGAGAGGCGATGCAATATTTTTGGTGAGGGATGGGTTGGGAAAAGCTCAATGTGACTGCTATTTGTATTAGGAAAAATTACAAATAAATGTCTAAAGTGCCTTCATTTCTCAAATAAAGGCCTGAAGTGACTCTTCTTTCAAACAAGGGCTTGAAGTGCTATTATTGTCTCAAATAAGGGTCTGAAGCGAGTCTTATTTCAAATAAAGGTATCAAGTAATTATGTTTGTTTCAAATAAGAGCTTGACTTTTCAATTAGCAAGGGAATTTTCATCATTTACTTTTCTTATAAATATTTTCCTTTCTTTTTTCCTTTTTTCTTTCTTTCTTTGCTTTTTCTAGTTTGTCTTCCTTCTACATCGGGGCCGACCAGCCAACAGATGTTCCCAAAGAGATCTAGGCAAAGGTTGCCCTCCCCGGCCATAGGCAAGTGATGGCCTTGAACATCACCTTGGATGCAGCTGGCCTCTCTGACCATAAACAAGGGACAATCTCACAATGGGGGAGGTTAACCCTCTCCAAATCTATCAAGAGTGGCCTCACCTACTACTAAGGCGAGGGTCGCCTCACCAGCAGTAGTAAGGGACAACCTCACTTGGGGGAAGTAACCCTTGCCTTGGGTATGGCTGCCCTCGCCGGCCCCTAGGTGGGCCCTCACCATAATCGGTGAGGGTCGCCAAGCCCTCATCGGCCCAAGCAAGGCCGATCTAGCAAGGGTGGCCTCGATCGTGACCAGTAAAGGTCGTCAAGCCCTCGTCAACCCTTACTAGTGGCTGTTGGCCCCTTACCCACAGCTGCCAGCCCTCGTCGGTAAAAAAAAAAGAGAAAAGAAAAAAGAGAAAATAGAAAAGAATAGAATAGAATAAAAAATGATTTAATATTAAAATTGTATTTGGACGAAAATGCCCTTTTGACCAATAGGAATATTTAGCCAATCGGCGATTGGTGAGGTTAGGCTCTTATTTGAAAAATCATGATCACTTCAGATCTTTATTTGACACAAAGTCCATTCCAAGCTTTTATTTCAGATCTTTATTTGACACAAAGTTCACTCCAAGCTTTTATTTGAAAAAATGAAGACACTATGAGCTTCTTTTTGGAAATTTCCAATTTGTTTTGTTATGCTCTAATTTTTGTTCTTTAGTTAAATTGTTATAATAAAATGATGAATTTTTCTTTCTTAGTTAAGTCATTCTAATTTCGGTACTTTAGTCAAATTATTACTACTAGGTTCGGTTTGGTCATATAGATTTCTAATCATGATAGGATTGGATGAGATATGAGAGGATATAAAATCTAGGATTTTGCTATAGCATATCATTGTTGGTGAATTGCAATATTAAATTTGGATATACTTACACCATATAATGTAAATTGTTTTATATAAACAACATATCAATATAAATGAACCTAAAAGTTGCATAAACAGAGATAATAAAAATCTCTTGCGACACTTTGCCTACTTTATTTTATTTTATTTGATTTTTCCTCTATTTTAAATTATTTTTATATCTTTTTCCCTCCAATCATTGTTCAATAAAATTTTATTAAATAATAAACTGTAATATTGTACTTGAAAAACTAAAAAAACCTAAATTTTGTGATAAATATATTTATCTATTTAATTTATGTTATTAGAAATAATTATATTTGAATATATAAATAAATATAAGATGAAATTTAAAAAATTAAATTGTTGTTATTTTTTGTTATTTTGAATTTCTTATTTCAAATATTGTTCATATTGAAATATAATTTAATTTTATTAATTTAAGAAGTTTGCTATTGTGGATATTAGAAATTCTATCTATTTTTATCCCATCTCCCCATGAGATAATTTTATCTAAGTTATATCCTTCATATGTACAATTTTATCCTATCTTGAGTAGGCACTAAATGCAAAATGCAATAAGTTTTATCATATTCTAAATTTTATCTTAGCTGCCAAACACGGCTTTAGTGTAGAATTCCTCCCAAACTATCTTTATTCACTTTGCTCACCTTGAAGCACTGGCCATTTCAAGAACTTCTCATCTCCAGTTTGTGATTTTTTTTTTTTAATGATACAGCTTATAAATTTTTCCTTAAATATATTTTAGAACTGCAAAATACAATAAATTTTATCATATTCTAAATTTTATCTTAGCTGCCAAACACGGCTTTAGTGTAGAATTCCTCCCAAACTATCTTTATTCACTTTGCTCACCTCAAAGCACTGGCCATTTCAAGAACTTCTCATCTCCAGTTTGTGATTTTTTTTTTTTAAATGATACAGCTTATAAATTTTTCCTTAAATATATTTTAGAACTAAATGGGTGCATTTGATTATGTGCTGACATTTTTCTCATATGGAGTTCTCTATTTGCAAGAAAAATACAAACATAATCACGCGTGCACTGTGCTGGGTTTATATGTAATTACATGTTTTCGCAAGAGAACACAAATGCACCCTCTTTGTAATTGAAAATCTGATGATGTATACAAAACTTTTTCCTGATAAAGTTTGTTATAAAGATTGTCTGACCCTCCCAACATTAGACATAGAGATGAAGAGCAAGGCGTGGAATGAGAATCACTTCTAGAGTAACTATAGGGCTGGTGATACCTATACCTGCCCTCATATATACCGGTCCATCCAACACAGTCTCAAATCTCGAAACCATGCAGCAAAGTCGCAAGCACAATGTGCAACGCTTGAAGAGCGAAGGACACTCCCGGGCAGATCCTTATGCCACTTCCGAAGGGCAAATACTCGATTTTCTGACCCCGAACGTCTAAATGCTTATGCGTGGTCAGGAATCTCTCCGGCCGAAACTCGAGAGGATCAGGCGACATCGGCAGGTCCTGGTGGAGCTTTGAGATGTTGAACAGGAGACGCGTGCCCGGAAGGACTTGGTAGCCGCAGATTATGCAGTCCTTGACGGACTCATGAGGCACGGAAAGGGAAGTAGCGGGATACAGACGCATCATCTCTTTGACGATGGACTGGAGGTAGACTAAGGTCTCGATGTCGAACACAGTCACTTGTCTCTCCCATCTAATGTGAGAGTCTAGCTATAGTTGAGCCTGCTTTAGGACATGGCGATTGTTGAGTAGGAGGGAGAGAGCCCATGTTAACTTGCCCACCCATGTGTCTGTGTCTCCCGATGTAAGTGCCTACGAAAATACATACAAATTTCTTCTTTATACATTTCATTATTGAAGTAAATATATAATTGTTGCAAATTAATTGATAATTTCTAGACATCTGAACTTTGGTGCAAGCTGTTTCATAGAAAATGAATAATTTGAAAAATATTTTCCTAAAAACAATCACTTATATTGCTTAAAATAATTAATCAATGGAAAATATTTCATTATTGATAAAAATTTATATCTAAATTTTTTCGGGAACGATAAAAATATAAGTGGTCATTTTTATGAAAATATTTTTTAAAATCTAGATATATATATTTCAAAAAATAAGCCAAACCTCAACTTAGTTATATTTAAGAGTAAGGATGACGTTATTTGCTGTAACAGTCGTACCTTCTTCTCACAACTTGAAGCCGATATAATTTTCTTTTACTCTATTAGTGTACCACAGGTTCCCATCAAATGTTTGTCTTGCAATCCACATTGGACACTTCACATGTATCTAGACATGATCTTTGGACGGCGATAATAAATATTATCATCTTTCGGCTCTTTATCAGAAGTCCAAACGACAACGACTTCCATAGTAACTCATGAAAGAGATTGAAAAATGAATTGGAAGATGCCACATGGCAATCTGCTTGATCCAACGTTGGCATTGAAGACGTTGGACCGAAAAACAGGTCCTACAAAAGGATATTAAAATATTATGGTGAAGAAAGCTTAATGGACGGTTGAGATGTTTGTGATTTTTTATCAATTTTCTTTGGCTTTGTCGTCGATCTAAGTTTCAGGTTTAAAGGTACCTTTTATTAGATAAACGATTCTTGAAATATGATAGTTAGTGCATGAACGAATACAGATGAATTAGTACACAAGCATAATATTCACCACATGAAATCATTCGAGATGGAAATCTTCGATTTGCTGGATAGTTTAGTTTTCGGTGAGTTTATTAGAAGTCTAGCAAACTTGATATACTAGATAAAAAGAAAAAGATTTATATTCTTGATATATGAAAAAACAATTTGCTTACTTGATTTATCACACTATTTTTTTTTTTAAATAATAACTCTTCTTAACACCAATTCCCAAGTGAAAATTTATGAAAGAGTTATGATTGTGCTTAGGTAATGCTATGGATACCGAATCTAACATAGCTAACATCTATTCGTAATTTTATGTTTCGTGTGTGACTGAAAAGGCAATTTTCATTACTGAATGACCGAAAGTGACTTGCAAAATCAAGGAAAAAGCTAGTTTGGCCCCTCATTTCTTAAAATGGAAACCCGGCTTCTTCCTCCAATAATAAAAAAGCTCCAATTCTAAGCTGGCGAGAGCCCAAATCAAATCGAACTAGATTAGATACAGAAAATATTTGCCCCAAAATAGTTAGCATTATGCAATGATAGGTTAGCAGAAGATATTACCTGAATCTAATACATATCATAGGCTGAATTTTAGACCGGTTTAGTGAAATTGACGTGAGATCCGTAATAAAGAAAACAGAGAATTGAGTCGATGAAGTGTTGCTTATCATTGATACATTGTACAGTAGAAATAGAGATATCACCACCAATAATTATGGTGGAAGTGAAAAATAAAAGATGACAATTTTATCTACTTGCTATGATGGCGACGAGTTTCTGGCAAACTAACTTGCGCCTCCGCACTTTGACCCCATGTAACACCAGTGCCGCTCCTCATCGCGAGTCGTTGCATCGAGTCCTGTTGCCTTGCCGCGTTTGGCTGTGATCTTTGAGCAGCATACCGAGAAGTCGAACCCACCGCGAGCTGTGCCGTGTCCTCACCGAAGGGCCAGCAAAGTTTCTGTTTTTGCAAATTGTTGATCGTCAAGCCAAGCCCCCACGACTTGTTGCCTTCGCTGATCATCACCTCGATTCCCAGCTGTGTCCATTGAAGTTCAAGCTAAGCAGTCCCTCAGCCACCAGCCGGTTGAGTACCCATCGGCTGTTGTCCGACCAGCCGAGCACCACCGCCGATCCTGAGCAGTCCATTTAGTTCAAATTTGGAAGCCAATCTACAAATTAGGTAATGATTCTATCTGTATTAATTCTTTTTTTTTTTTGGTCGAAATAACCGATATTTTATATGAAGGGAGAAATACAACCGGCTAGTAGCGCATCACTTAGTACAATATTCTGGAAAAGAGGAAGTGGGAAGACAAGCCAATTACCGATTGAGCCATGGGCCCTGTGGGCTTTGGCGGCCCAATCAGCAACTAGATTGGCTTCTCGATAGACATGGTGTAGCGAAACATTAGGGCATTGAGAGAGCAGATCGTGAAGGCAGGTGAAGAGATGTCGCTCTTGCCATGGCTGCGGCTGCTTCTGTCGAAGGATTTCCACCAATAATAGGCAATTTGATTCAAACGTGACACGATGGAGATGAAGTCCCTGCTTAATCAGATGCTGGAGAGCCCGAATCAGAGCAAAGATCTTTGCTTGAAACACAGATTGAGTAGGTACAGTACTTGTGAACATATCAGTGAGTTCTCCGTTGAAATTCCTGTAAATACAGGCTATCGCACCTTGCTGATTTGCTGGTACAAAAGCCCCATTGATATTGCATTTGATTGTGCCTTTATCAAGTGGTTTCCATCGTTGATCAATATTGACGCTTGTCTGTTTAACCCTAGGTTTTGGGGGTTGAAGAATCTGGAAAATTCTACGCTGGGCTAGGGCATTCTCCACCGCTTGGATCGGATTCGGATTTATCTTCTTGAAGATGGCATTGTTACGTTGACGCCATATCTCCCACAACAGATTGGCAATCACTTCAAAAGTTGGGGAGGAGCGAGGATGAGTGGCTCGAGTCGCCAACCATGCCTCCAATCTATGCACTGAGGTGAGTGAAATATGTATCCTAATCTTGGCATTTGTCCATATATCGCGTGTCCAGTTATAGTAGAAGAACAAATGTTCTATAGTCTCTAGAGTATTCTGATCACATAGGTTGCATTAGGGATTGGGGGAGATATGTCTGTGGTAGAGATTGGCTTTGGTCACAAGGGCATTTTTACAGGCTAACCACAAGAAAACACGGATTTTAGGAGCCGTTTCCATATGCCATATCTTTTTCCATAATTGATCAAGAGGCTGATAGGAAGATGAAGCAATGGTGGGGGGGGGGGGTTTGTTGACTCGAAAATAAGTAATGATAGCAACTTTTAACTGTGAATATTCCTGAAGAGGTGGCTGTCCAGACTAATTGATCAGAACTAAGTGAAGGATTTACATGGGTGTTTAAGATTGCTGCACTTACTTGTTCATTGAAGAAGTTAGAAATAAGCTCCTGTTTCCATGTTGTCGAAGATGAGTCTAATATATCTGCAACTTTAATGGGTTCCCCTGGTGCTGCTTGACCTCCTAATTTACCAATTGAAAGCCAAGTATCTGTTCAGATGTCAATCTTTGATCCATCTTTCACCAGCCATCGAATTTTTGGAAGAATAGCATCCTGGCCCTTTAATATACTCTGCCACCCCCATGAAGGTCTATAGCCTAACGTAGCGTTCTGAAAAGAAGACTGTTTAAAATATAGACCTTTGAACAGCTGACTCCAAATAGCAGTAGGTTGTTGTAGAAGACGCCAAGCTTGTTTACCGAGCATCGCTAGATTAAAAATAATTAGATCTCTGAATCCCATGCCCCCAACTGTTTTCGAGTGCTTTACCTCTAACCATTTCATCCAATGTATACCTGAATCACTATGATTTTTACTCCACCAGAATGTTGATATCTTATTTTCCATTACTTTGCAAAGAGACAGGGGGAGCTTAAAGATGGACATCGCATACCGAGGTAATGCTTGGATTACTGCTTTTAATAAAATCTCCTTGCCTTCTTTTGATAAGAAGTTTTCCTTCCAACCAGCTAATTTTGCGTTCATTTTTGCCAGGATCCAGGAAAACATCTCATGTTTTGAACGCCCCCAATTTGAAGGGATGCCCAGGTACTTGCCATATCTGCTCCCCAATTTGAAGGGATGCGGTTCGACTGAAAAATATCGGTACTTTAAACTGTCTTGGTGGAGTATTTTGGCATTCGGAAAGTGAAGCTTTGAGGAAGAAAAACAACCATGATGTTATCTTGAATCGTAAGTTACCTATCTTGCCGTTGATAAAACATTAACAAAAGCTGCTTGATTCCTCTAGTAGGTTTAAAATATGGTAGCTGTTCTCCATTGAAGCGAATACTAAAAGAAGCCGTTGTGATTGATGACCATTGTTACCCATCTAGGAAGCCAACACTTTAGTTTGTTTGCCATAACTTTAGATATAATCTTGTATTTCTGAACAACCATGGGATGTTATCTTGAACGAGACTAATAGGACGATTAGTCTAGGAAGTCAATGATATAATCTTGTATGGGGGTGATGAACTTTGAAGGAACCAGGGTCGAATGGTTTTGTTTAAGTTTGGATGCATGTAACCCGATTGGAAGAAGTCTTGCACTTGTTTTAACAATTGTCTTTTTGATGATGCTCAAAGTGATGCTCGTAGAAAAGACCATTGAGGCCATCTGGTCCAGGAGCCTTGAATGCACCCAATTGAAAGGTAGCTTGGTAGACCTCCTCTTCTGTTACCATACTCATGAGGTGTTCATTCATTTGTGAAGTAACTATTGCTGGACATTGCATTAGAAATGGGTTAAAGTCTCTGTTTCCCATTGATTGATAGAGTTGAGTGAAGAAATCCATAGTCATTGTTTTAAGCTGTTTTGGCTCTCTAATCTAGTTCTGGTCTTCATCTTTAAGTATACAAATTCTGTTTCTCTGTCTCCTTTGCACTGTACAAGCATGGAAAAATTTTGAATTCTTGTCACCCCATGTCAACCAGTTAACCCTTGAACGCATCGCCTAGAATTGCTCCTCTTGATTCAACATTTGCTGAATTTCAGTTCGAATTGTAGTGGCTAGCTCTTTATCTCCCCTTTGATAGGAATTCCTATTTGTAATGGTCTGAAGCTGTTGTTGTAATTGGAGAATATGCTACTTGGCATTATTGAAACGAGATCGACTCCAGCTAGTTAGCTTATGAGAGACTACCAACAGTTTGTAGGGTAAGGAAGTGTGACTTCTCTCCCATACTGATTGACCAACTTCTGTACATTTAGTATGTTGACTCCAGAAAGCTTCATAATGGAAGGTCTTTTTTGGCTTGGCAGGCTGATAATGAGTGTGCAGCACAAGTGGGCAATGATCTGAACCGATCAATGGAAGAGCAAACACTGCTGAAGATGGGTAAGAGAAAATCCAATCCAAGGAGCAAAATACATTGTCTAGCTTCTCCTTCACAAACTCATCCCCATCTCGATTATTAGACCAAGTAAATTCGCATCCTTTACTGTCTAGTTCTATTAAAGCACAATCATTGAGTAACTTCCGAAAAGATGTCATTCTGGAATAATTAGCTGGTCTTCTGCCTACCTTCTCCCAGGGGTAGAGGAACTCATTGAAATCCCCGATACACATCCACGGTAAGTGAGTTGTTGCATGAATTGTCCGGATCGTATCCCAAAATTCCTGCCTAGCTGGATAAGAAGCAGGGGCATGTAGACAGGTAACATGCATCGAGGAAGTAGTTTGAGTATCCAGAACTATCATATTTACAAAATTCTGTCCCGAAGAAATAACTGTAACATCAAAAAGGTCATTCCAAAACACTGCAAGGCCTCCAGATAAACCAGCTGGATCCCTAAAAAAGGAATGAGAGAAATGAAAACGACATTGTAGGTTCTTCAAAACTGATTATGCATTTTTAGTTTCCATTAAGAACACAAAGTCGGGCTTTTCAGAGGCTACCAAAGCCTTTAGGGCTTGAATTGTCAGGGGAGTGCCCAACCCCTGACAATTCCAACTTAACATTTTCATTTGGACCATGGGGGTTGTTGAGGGCCAGCCGCCAAAGCCCAAGAGGAGTGATCATCAGCTTCAAATACATGGGTTTCTAGTAAATGAGTTTCATCCAACTCAGATATAGGATTAGATCGAATCTCATAAGGAGAGTATCGCTTAGTTTTCTTGCTTGATCCCACTGCTATCTGTGTTCTAGGATTCTTTTGTTTTTTTTGTTGTGGGAAGTTTATGGATGAGCTTTGAATACCCTTTAATTTTGCATTGGCAGGTACCAAGTCAGTGGTTTTGGGGGTTGAATCAGCTGGTACAGAGGTGGAGATAGGGATCTTTGGAGCAGGAGCTATTGGAGGTAAAGCTGGAAGGGGGGGTGTGCAGAGGGGGGTGTTTCAGGTATGGTCTCTTCCATAGGTTCTAATTAGAGATAGGGTTGTAAAAGGCATCCCAATAGGGGCTATGCTGTTTGACCTCTGTCTGCAGCCACGGTCCATATACCATTGTTTCGCGTCCCTCAAATTGAGCTTCCTCATAAGGGTAATCTTTACATGATGCTGCATAATGCCCTAGTTTCCCACAAGAATAACAGTAGTGGGATAGTCTCTCATACCGAAAATCAAGCCATAGGGGTTTTCCTGCGATGCTAATGAGCTTCCCTGACTTTAAAGGTTGTTGCAGGTCAATTTCAATGCGAATGCTCCCGGATGTATCGGGTTTTACTTCCAACACTATACCCATCTGCTGTACTGCTCGACTTAGAAGTTGTGGAGTATTCCATTCTAGAGGTAATCCTATAACATGAACCCAGAATGGGCACTTGGAGAGATCATAACAGTGTAAAGGGGTATTTGGTTGCCATGGGCGTAAATTAACTAGATGACCAGAGAATAACTAGGGAGTTTCATCTAATACTCGTCGTTTTTCTACTTCAGTTAGAAATTTAATTATGTAGATGCCACCATCGCTAGAAGATATATCCACATGATCAACACGCCATGCTTTCTTCATCGCAATTTGAAAGGCAGGTAAATTTATGGTAGGGTTTGTGAAAATATTACCCACAAGGATGAGTTGGCACTCTTTAATGTTGTCCGTTGCATGTACATCTTCCTAGACTTCCAATTCTTGTTCCGCACAAAGCCGTCCAAGTCGGTGACACAGTGAAGCAATGCGAGATGAATCATCTTTGTCATCCATAGCCATGATGAAAGAGAAGTAAGTGCTATAGATTAATGGATAGGTACCCAGGCCAGAGGACAATTTTTCAAGGGTTGCATGTCAAGGATCGACCACATGCAAATGGAGAAACTTCAGAATACGACAAGGTAGACATTCAGGGGAAAACATCCATGGGTGGATGTGGAAGAAAGCGTTGCACTGGAACATCCATTTGCGAGGAGAGTCGAAGGGGAAAAGTGAATTGTTCTACTGAAAGACCTGGATAAGGAAGATTAGAGATAAAACTTGAGCATGACGCGAGAGAGAACTCTATCATAAGTGAGAGAGAAAAAGCGAGAGAGGATGTGCTCTTTATCTATATTAATTTGAATGTTTCATTATTTGAGTTATCTAATTTGACTCTTCAAGTGTTGATGCATATCTCCAAGATTTTTCAAGTATCCTTAAATTAGGAAGCTTTCCTAATTTGACAACTTGCACATGGTCAATAGTCCAATTTCATGCGTGAGATATGACTCGCGGCCGCACGAAAAATAAGCCTTTCTAATTCTATGCCCGAGATACAATTCGCATATTTTATCAATTACCAAATTTGAATAGACAGTGTTGGTTTTCCAAATATTTTGATTGACTTGATAACCGTGATGTCACCCCGATTGATTGCCTAGGACATTATCTTTAGTTATAAATAACATTAGGATAATATCTTTCCTAAAAATTCGATAATAACAAAAAGATGGACGTGCGGACCCCTCAAGTGCCTTAACTTTGCCCAAAGGGACACTTAAGCGCTATAACTTACGAAAGGTACACTTAAGTGCCAAAGTCAGAGCAAAATGGATCACTTGAGTGCCAATCCGGCCAAAATCCGGCCAAATTGCATACGTGGCATTTTCCAGTGGTTTTCGGTGACTTCTTTACTGATGTGGCAAATATTTAAACAAAAAAAAGCCGACATGGATGACAAAAAAGATGTTGTCCATCCACATTAAGTGCGATGACCTAAACGACGTTGTTTAGGTCATTATGCGCTGACCTAAATGCTATTCCTCCCCGTCTGCGTTCACAGTAGATCTCAGGCCCTTCTCTCCGTCGCCGTTCATGCCCAGAGCTGGTCATCGATCGCTGTCGTCAGTCGTCGTTGTTGGTCGCCGTCGCCGCTCACCACTCACCATCATGGGTTGTCGTCACCGCTCACCATCATCACTCATCTAGGTTCGGCCCCTTCTCCCATTGCCCTGTGATGAAATTAGGGCTTGATTATTTAATTAGGACTCGCATGATTATTTAATTAGGGCTCACTAACTTAAACGCTATTTCTTCTCGTCCACATTCACAGTAGATCTCAGGCCCTTCTCTCCATCACCATTCACACCCAGAGCTGGTCATCGGTCCCGTCGTCAGTCGCCATTGTTGGTTGCCGTCACCACTCATTGCTCACCATTGTCGCTCGTCCAGGTTTGACCCCTTCTCTCCTCCCCCGTGATGAAATTAGGGCTCAATTGTTTAATTAAGGCTCGCTCGATTATTTTATTACAGCTCCGATGGAATTTGTGTTGCTACACTTCAACTGAAACTTGCTTACATTACACAAAGAGACCAGATTTCTCATTATTTTGGTGAATTTATCTTTCAAGCCAATGTCAGAGTATGTTTTGATTGTTGGATCATTGTCTATGCATCTCCTTAAGAGCATCCTAGTAAAGCAGATGACCAATGCCATTCTGAGAAGAAAACTAAGTTCTTGAACCACCTTACTTGTGAGAGTGTATAGGGTATGTCCTTGAACCACCCTACTTGTGAGGCTATATAGGTATGTCCTTGAACCACCTTGTTTGTGAGAGTGTATAGGGTATGTCTTTGAACCACCCCGCTTGTGAGGCTGTATAAGGTATGTCCTTGAACCACCCTGCTGTGATTGCTGTATAGGGTATGTTTATCAATCCAAAACCCTGTTGTGATTGCTGTATAAGGTATGTTTATCAATCCAAAATCCTAAATGAGAACATAATCCTCCTGTGATTTCTCTTTATTTTTCTTTAGCTTTAGTGACATAAAATGCTTCCAAGTTTAGTTGTTCTAATTTTAGTTTAAACTTTTAAAGGAATTTGTAGGAGTCAGCGGTTGTGATTTGATTAAGTTGATGTCAGAGTATGCTTTGGTTTGCTTAAGTTGATGTACATTATCTCACATCGCACGTTTATTGCAGTAGACAAAGTTGCTTGGGTTGTGATTGCTGTAGGGACTTGTGCTTGTTGTGGGGACCTTTGCTTTTTGTTAATATTTTATGGGAAGGGAAGACAAATAATTAAAGTGCCGACCTCTTTTTGGCTGTCATGTATGGGCATATTTTCAGTGTGAGGACCTCTATTTACTAAAGTCCATGAGAGTGGGGGGACTCCCATGTGCAATGGTCTAGTGGTCCTAAAAACTAATGATTCTTTTTTTTGTTCTTGGTGCAGTAGTGGTGCATGACAAGGATTATGTCGCTGTCATAGTTTGCTACGATGAAGAATTTGTGATTGGGGATGATGATTGGGAGTATGAGGGTGGAAATGAGAGCACCATCTTTGTGGATATAAAGAATGCATCTTATATATGATTTCTTAGGGATATAAAGACTTATTTTCCTTGTAAAGTTCATAAGCTGCTATATTGTATTCCTAGGAAAGACTTAAGAGATGGTTTGAGATGCTCAGAAGATGATAATGGTCTTAGGGATGTTCTATACCATTATCTTCATGGTGAAGAGGTAAAAATATTTGTTGAGTACAATAGTGAAAGTGAGGATGAAGATGATGATGGAGAAAGTGCCGAAGTAGGACAAGAAGGATGGCATTCAAGGTAGTACTGACTTTAGGGTCGAAGGAGGGCAAGATAGATATGATGGACATGAGAGAAGCGCAGATGCAGTTCACCAAAGTGATGATGACATAGGTGATGTCACAATCTCTAGATTAAATTGGGAAGTAGTTGAATCAATTGATGATGATGATGGAGGGTTGCTTGCTAAAATTTTTATAAGTGATGATGACGACAAGGAGCTTGTACAGTCAAGAATACAACGAAGGGATTTTTTGACAGCTAAGTTTGCAGCTTTGCAAGTAGCCGATTGTTGACACCTAATATTTTAGAAAATAATAAATAAAATAAAAATTCGTTTTTGGAAATTTTTGTTGAATATATATCTTCATTTCAAAATTAAAAAAAAAAATCAGTTTTTATTTGATTTTGGAGCCTTTTTATTGTTGGAGTTGTCGAGTGAATATCTCACTCACAAAAACAACTTTGAGCCTTCCTCTATAAATAAAGGCGAGGTTTCGGATCCAAGGGGGGCTTCTCTTCGTCTTTCGTCGAAGAAAAAAATAGAAAAACTGAAGAGAAAGAAAAAAAGTGTGGGGGGGGGGGGGGTTCACGGGGGTTCGAAAGAAGAAAAAAGAATGAAAGGTTTTTCATGGTTTTTTTGTTCATGCCTTTGAGGAAAATCTGCTGAAGGAAAAGTCAGAAGAAGTGTGCAGAGAGAGACAGAGATAGGAGATGTGAAAGCGACGTGAGAGAGAGAGAGAGAGGTGAGAGCAGAAAAGAAAAAAAGAAAAAGAGGAAAAAGCAAAAAGATGAACAACTGTTCATCTTCCTCGTGAATTCCCATCCGACGTTCCTGCTGCTCGTTTCCTTCACGCCGCCGAGCTGTCGTTGCCGCTCCGCCTCACCGCACAACCATTGCCGTCCACTTTGCCCCGCGGGTCGGCTTTGCCCCCAGCCGCGATGAAGCTTCGGTTTCTGTGATGCATCCTTGCAGATCCCGAGTCTTTTGTGCCGAGCGACGCCCATAGCAACACTCCACCAGTTTTTTCCACGACTTGCAGCAGCCCGAACCTCTTTCACCGCATTCCATCTATAGCACGATGCCGCTGCAATAGCGTAGCTAGCCCCTACTGGACATCGAACCAATGCCTCCGATGCACCAGCCCGCGAGCCCTCCTCGCCGACCCAGCCGTCGGACGCCTCGCCGCTCCACCCTCGACGCCCGCGCTAGTAACCTGCGCGTCAGCTGCCTTTCACCGGAGCCCTGCACCGCCTGTGCCCGCCGCTGAAACGCCCCGAGCTCCACCACCTGCTGCCTCCCCTATTTTTGTTGCAAGTGTACTTTTGCCGGACCTTGTTGGAGCTCGACCACGGGGAGACTCCGACTGACAGTAACTTTCGATGACGCCAGACACCCTTCGACCGACGCCATTTACCACCGTCGCTGCTCCCATTTTTCAAGCCTTAGGTAGTTTATTTTATTTTTTATTTTTTTTACTTATTTCATGTTATGTTAGCTTATTTTTAAGTTTAATAATTTGAATTGTAGTATTAAACGTCAATATTTGTAGACCTTGTAGACATTAAGGGGTTTTATCCCAAATTATGGTAATTAATTTGACTCGTAAGACGTTTGGTTATTTTTTTAATTACTTTAATTTTTAGGAATTTTGATAGTATTTCAATTGTTAAATCATTATAGAGTTAAAATAATTGTTAATTTAATTTGTGAGACAACGGATTATTTTTTTGGTTATTTTAATTCTTATCTAAATTCTTTTAAAATAATTACTTGTTTGGAAAGATTAAAAAAAATCATTAAAAAATCATAAAAAGAGCATGCATATAGAATTATTATGTCATTCATCCCATATCATGTAGCACATGCATATTTAGGATTATATAAATGGGATTGTGCACATATGGTGATAGTTCAAATTATGCTATATAAATTGCATTTCATATATCATTAAAGTAAAATTCATGCATATTAAGTTTAGATTAAGATTGCATAATAATAAAAATTAGGTATCATGTAGAAATCATGTTTAGGGCATGCATTTTTATTAGCATTTTTATTGAATGTTATTTTATTGATTGTGCACCCGCATGACCACCATTTGCATGTTAATAGCTTAGGTTAAAATTAATCAACATTGCCTGCAAAATATTTTTGAAATTAAAATAAAAAGGTACCGAAAGGGCGTTAGACTAATCTAGTGTAACCATGTCCCCGGACCTACTGAATCTTTAGTTCGCAAAAGTAAAGTATTCTCCCATACTTTACTTGGGTTTCTAACCAACCCTAATTGGTTAGTGGCGGCTCCAAATTGAGTATAAATGCATGTTTAAATGGGTTAATTTCTTAATATCAAGTCGCGATTGGTAGGACTTGGGAGGGTCCGTGCTAAGTCTTTGGACTTAGTAATCCATTAGCCTTCTTTAGGTAATTCACCCTCGGGAGGGTTGCGACACCGATGAAGTTTCAAACAGACCCGAAGGCCCTATAGATGCTAGTGTTGTTGGCGAGGAGACTGACTATGAAGAAAGTGTTGAGAATGCTACTTCCCAAGATGAGCTTAAAGAAGATGAAGGATCTGTGCATAGAAGGAAAAGGAAAAGTAAGTTTCCTTCTTATGATCCATTCATTGCCTCTCCTACTTTGTCGGTAGGCATGAAATTTCATGATGCAAAACAATTTAGAGATGCTATACTGAAGATCTCCATTATTGCATAAAGGAACATTGATTTCATTAGAAACACTAAGACCTTTGTAAGAGCTAGGTGTTCGCAGCAAAATTGTCCATGGAAGATCTATGGCGCATTTGTTAGGAGAACTAGATCTTTCCATATTAGAGCCTACCAAGAGGAACATACTTGTTCCATTAATTTTGAGAATAAAAGGGTAACAAGTGCCAGGTTATCGAAGCATTTCTTTGAATTGATTAAGCTAATGCCATAAGATGAATACTACTCAGTTCGGGATGCTGGTGAAGGAGCATGTAGACATTAATATATCCAGGAATCAATGTAAAAGATCGAAGCAAATGGTGATGAAGATACTCATTGCTCAGTACAACGGTGAATATGGACAGTTGTGGGACTATGCTTGGGAGTGTAGGTTGCAAAATCTTGGAAGTAGAGTGTATATAGAGGTTGTGGAGAGACCACTTCCTGATATTAGGACGAAGTTCGATAAATTCTATGTTTGTTTCGATGCATGTAAACGAGGATTTTTATCTGGTTGTAGACGGATTATAGGATTAGATGGGTGTTTTTTGAAGAGCTTATGCAAGGGAGAATTGCTGGCTGCAATTGGAAGTGATGCAAACAACCAAATGTTTCCCCTGGCTTGGGCTGTTATGAAGGTAGAGAATAAGGACAATTGGTCTTGGTTCCTCAAAAATTTAATGATTGATTTGAAGATAACAAATGGGGCAGGGTGGGAGTTCATGAGCGACCAATAAGAGGTAATATTTGCTTTTTAAAAAATTTGGTCACTTGTTTGCTTTTTGATATCAACATGTCATTTGCTTACATTTTTTATATTTTCAATTATTGCAGGGACTTGTTCTAGCAATAACTGAGTTGTTGCCTTATGCTGAACATCGAATGTGTGCGCGGCACACATATGCAAATTGGACAAAGACCTATAAATGGGACAAGTTTCAGTCGTAATTTTGTCAGCTAGCAAAGAACATGAATATGGCTGACTTTAGGATGGCCAAATAAGAGATGCTTCAATTGACAAATGATGGTTATGATGGACTGTTCCAAATAGACCCGAAGCATTGGTGTAGGGCGTTCTTCAACGAGGAATTCAAGTGCGATAACAATGATAACAACATCTGCAAAGCATTCAATGGGAGGATAGTAGATGCCGGATATAAACCAATTATCTCCATGCTTGAGGACATACGGGTTTTGGTCATGACTCGGCTGCATAAATAAAGAGATGACACTACAAAGTGGACTAAGCAATATGGTCCTAGGATTGCTAAGAAGTTGGATGACAAATTTGATATCGCTAGTATAAGTACCTAGAGGGGGGATGAATAGGTATATAAAAGATTTTTCTCGATAATTGCACAATACTAGATAGTTGATAGATTTGAGACAAACAATAATCAAAGTAAGACTGAGAGAAGGGAAGAGAGAATTGAACACGCGGTTTTTATAGTGGTTCGGCTTATTTCAAGCCTACGTCCACTCTTCTGCACTGACAGCTTATTGGTTGGATTCCACTATGAACAAAGAGATGTTACAGCGTTGTTCTTCCTTGATTTCTCGGAGTAGGTGATCTACCACACTTGTTCAAGATATTACTAAGTATAGACACTCTTTGTGTATATAATTTTGCTCAAAATGTATCGACTAATAATCAGGTGCTTCAGACTCTGGAATTTCCCTATCGATCATGCACTAAAGCAACTAGAACGTCTTCCTTTTATACTCCTTTATGCCATCATACCCGTTGGCACTTATCAAAGGAATTCCTCTAATCTACCCGTTGGACGGAATCAATTAAGAAGATCATTCAAGCTATTAAAGGAACCTGACGATAGCCCATCAATCATGTTTGCCCATACAATCAGGATCTTGGTTTCCAAGAATAGAACCTTCCAAGAATATTTCGTCAACCATCGGATCTTCAAACAATCTTAATTATGAATAAAAGAATCCGTTATATTTATCCAGCCAAGAGATCTTCTCCAGAGGATAGGACTAAATCCTCAACCAAATACTTCTGCTTTGGATTGCCTTCGTCACTGGATTAGAAAAACTGTAAATGAGAATAGTCTTGAGTCTTGAGCGCTGAGTCTGGTGATCTGAAAGTCTTCAGACTCTAAACAGAAGGTCTGCAATTATCCAGACTAGACTGATAGAAACGTTTTGTCTGCTTCAAAATATTCTGGAAAGATTTCTCCAATAAAATTGGCTGCAAGTAGGTATTGTCATCCCATTTGGAATGGGGATGAAGGATATGAGATAATAAAGGGTTCCGATAAGTATGTTGTCCATTTAGGTACGATGAAGTGTTCATGTAGAGCATGGCAACTCAGTGGAATTCCTTGCGCACATGCCATATGTGCAATTCAATTGAAGGGCCAAAACACAGAAGACTACCTTGATAATTAGTACAAGAAACTAAAATATCTTGTTTTGTATCAATTCATGTTGTAGCCAATTAGAAGTAGCAAGTTCCGGGAGCCAACAAATCACGAAGCACCTCAACCTTTGCCATTAAAGAAGAGAATGGGAAGACCAAAGAAAAAAAAGAAAAATGACAGAGGGAGATGACTCATGTCACCATAGGATGAATATGATGGGTGTACCGATAAAGTGCTCTTTTTGCCACATAGCAAGGCACAATATTAAGGGTTGTCAATTAAAGAAGCAACATGAACAATTGAGGCCAGCTGAAGGGCCTAGTGAAGGGACAGTAGGAGAAGGAGAAACAGAAATGTGAAGTGAGTCGATTGTTCTTTAGTCAATGACAATAAACCTAGTAAGTCATGACAATTGTGTTTATGTTGCTTTATGGTTTGTTATGAATATATACATAGATATAAGTGACATGTATGTAATGTTTTTGTCTTTGTTAGGTCATGGTGACACGTGAGGAATTGGCCGAAGCCCCTGCTATACCTAAATATGAAGGGCTTGTTCAAAGAAGGGAAGGTGGAAGACAGCCAGTTGCAAGATTGGCTAAAGCAATTGGAGGGCCAGTTAAGTCGACTGTTCTTCAACAGCAACAGAGAAAAAAAATACCCGGTCAGTTAAATGATTTGAGTTTACTTTTCATTTACATTCTAATATAGCCTGATGTTCTATTTATGATGTCCTTTGCTTTTTTCTTAGGTTCGAAGAAGGCAAGCTAGGGCTCAGCTACTAATAGAGGGCCTAACTGAAGGGCCACCACAAGATTCATCACCAAGGTCATCACAAAGGCCATTAGAAGGGTCATTACAAGAGCCACCACCAAAGCCTACCGAAAGTGTCACTAAAGCTGAAGGCGTAACTTTAAAAACAACCAGAAGAAAGCCAAATCAAGAACCACAAGAGCCACCTACAAGAAGGCCATCTACAAGACGCCTAGCTGAAGAATTGGCCGAAGAAGCCCCTACTGTAGCTGAACAGCCACAAGAGCCGAAGAAATCACATGCGAGAAGAAGAGACAACCAATCACAAGTACCTGAAAGTGATGCTCCCCTTCGAACAAGAGGGGCTCTTGGGAATATGCTAAAACAATATGGTTATGGTCTTTATACAAATGACCGTTATGGAACAGTTATTCTTAATGTAAGTTTTATAGGCTACATTTAATTTAATTTATAGTGCAAACTTTTGTTGATAATTGAGTTTTCTTTTCGAAGCCTGGGAGAAGTTAAGAGGTTCTTATCTCTCAAGGCCGAACTCAAGAATCAACGGTTGCGCCAACAAAGAAGAAGACAATGTTTGCCAACAAGAAATAAGAGTAAGAAGAACCCAGTTGCATGTCCATCCGAATTAGTTCAGCCTACAACATTTGCAGCTCCTTCTGAATCATTTCAACCTAAGATAATTGCAGGTCCATCAGACTCAACGCATCCCAATATAGTTGAAGAAGAATTCTCACGTCTAGTTAGAAAAAGTGCAAGGATTATGAATCAAGTGCGAGGTCCATCAAAATGAGCATGAACATGAGGCATTGTGCATATTGATTGATGAAATGGATGTGATATGGTTTATGGGGCTAATGAGTTAATTGTAAACATCTGTGGATGTTTTTTTTTTATTATTTTATAATAGTTTGACATTAGTTAGTTGAGTTTGTGAGACAGATGTTCAAAATCAATGAAATGGTTGTTGCTTGTCATTTTTGGCATGTTTTTTTCATTTTTTTTCTTTACATATTGGTACTTCTGGTGATGGATATGTAGTGGTGACTGGGGTGCCCGTGTGGCTGGTGGTGGTGGTTGGTGAAGCCTGGTGGTGGATATGTAGTGGTGACAAGGGTGCTCATGTGGCTGGTGGTGGCTGCTGGTGAAAAGCCTGGTGGTGGTGGGTTGGGTTGGAGGTTTTTATTTTTGTTGCACCTGGTGCAAGATGTAAGTGTGCAATATGCACAGCTTGCACCAGGTAGTGCTGGTGCAAGCTGGTGTAAGACACCTTACACTTGCAACTTATGCAGCAACATACCACCAGCATAGTGGTGGCTGGTGGTGGCTCAAGTGGATGCTTGGGATGCCTGGTGGTGATGATGGTTAGAGGCTGATGGTGGCCAGTGGTGGGCGGTGGTTGTGGCTGGTAGTAGCTAATGTGTACAAAAAAATGGCACTTAACTTATCACATTTTAAAAAACCTAGCACTTAAGTGTTCACTTTTAACAACAAGTGGCATTTAAGTGATCCTTTTAATAATAACTTGACACTTAAATGACTCTTTTCTATCACGACTATCACTTAAGTGATCACTCAGTAATCACTTATGTATGTTCTATGTATATGGTGGTTTGCAGCAAAACAAAGAAGTTGCTGGTTTACACATTTGCTACTAGTTTACACATTTGTTGCTGGTTTATACATTTGCTGCTGGTTTACATTCAATTCAAGTAAAATAGTCACCACAACACATCGACCTAATATACATTCCATCATCACTGATTTATATTTGAGAATAAGCAAAAACTGTCGAAATCATTCATTCATTCATTCATTCAAAACAAGTACATTTCTCCACACATTTACAACTATGGTAGTCGGAGAAACTTCTTCTCATCTTCCAGTATTTTACATTTCATCATAAAGTAGGATAGACAAAAAAACAGCAACACAATAAACGCTTGGTAACACTTCTGTACAATTTTCATTTTTGAAACTTCGTTCTTTAAATGGTTAACATAAGATGCTTGAGTTTGAGCTTGCATTGAGTCAACATCGTCCAAGTTGTCCACAAGTGTAGATGGAGGTTGATGACATCCATCAAGTAAGTCAAATATCACCTCTGTGGCTCGGTGAGAGAATTTCGCATCGACTCATTTGAAGTATTTGCACTTCAAGCCTTCTCTGTATCGGGCACATCTATAGAACTTCTCCTAGGATTCATTTGAGTCCATGATGTTCTTCTTGCACTTGGTAACCCACAAAAACAGAAACACTCACCTTCTCCTTCACTTCGGTGAGAGAAATTTGAGCCGTTGTTGAAAGTCCTGCTCTCCATTTCCAATATTTAGTGATGGAATTTGGGGCAAATCGAATTAGGGTGCAAGATTAGGGCTCTAACGCTTCATTGGCATTTTGCCCGATTTAGGGTTTTAGATTTAGGGCAAATGGGGAAGACGATGGCGTTTTCACTGATTTAAGGGCTCTATTTTGGGCGAACACCCGAAACAATGTTGTTTGGGGGTGAATTCAAGCTAAGTTAGCTCTCCGACGAGACACACCGGCGAGAGATATTAATATTTTAATGCCACGTATGATTTCCGACCAGCTTTGTCGGAGATGGCACTCAAGTGTCCTACTTTTCTTAAAATGTGGCACTTAAGTGTACCTTTCGTAAGTTATGGCACTTAAGTGTCAATTTGGGCAAAGTTATGGCACTTGAAGCGTTCTTTTTCCCTAAAAGATGTAAAGGGATAGTTTAGGATAGAATTATATTTTTAAATCTTTTAGGATAGGATAAAATACATCTGTGGAGGATTCTAGTTTAAACTTTCCTAATAGATAGAATAGAATAGTTCTAGTTAGAATTTGCATCCTAGGACATTATCCATAGTTAAGATAAGATTTTGATTTAAATCGGGATTAAGATAGGTTAATTCCTAGTTTAAATTAAAAAAATCTAAGCATAGATAATTAATTCTCATTAATTTTTAATTTTTAATTTTAGTGAAAAATACCAAAAACATGTTCTTAAGATTGATTAGTATTGAATATTTAATTTAAGCATTTATTAGTGAAAAATACAAAAAATACCCTTGCATGTCATTTAGATAATACATGTCTTAGGTTAATTTAATTAAGTTGCATATTTTGTTAGAATAGGTCATATAGACTACAGTCTAGAATTACGTTTGCACACCATGCATTACATATAGCCTAGTTTTAATTAAAAAAAAAAGAAAACAATATAAAAGATTTGTTTAGAAACCATGTTAAGATAGGTTTAGTCTTTGTTTTATCGATTTCAACTTAGGTGTTTAATTTATTGTTTAGGATTACAATTCATTTAAATCATTTGGTCTTATTATGTGTTTATTTAATGTTTGTGCACCTGCATGATTACCTCATATATTACTAGATAGGTTAAAATGAATCAAAGCTACATGTTAAATATTTTATGATAAAAAGAATGGTAGTGAAAGGGTATTAGAGAAATTTAATGTAACCAAGTCTTAATACCAACAATTCCTGGTTTTGGTTTGTATGAGTAAATAATTCTCTTGTCACTTAGGTTTCTATTTGATCCACCAAGAAATAGATTAGTGGTTACTCTTAATTGAAAATTATTGCATGTTAAGAACTTAAACCCTTAGTCATGAGTTAGTATGGACTTATGAGAGCCTGAGTTAAGTCTAGATTTAATAATCCATTAGTCGAACCCTTAGATGGTGCACTTTAGGGTAGGTCGGGGCAATCATCACTAATCAAATTATTAGTTGGTTGGTTGGCACCACAAGTAAAATATGGGGAGAATACTTTACCTTTTCTAATAAGAGACTTCATGATTCAGAAACTTGATTATGTTTGATTAAACTAACGCCTTCTCAATGCTTTTTCTCTTTATTTAAAAAAAAAAATGTTTGGCAATCCTTGTTGATTAATTTTAAACCTAACCACTAACATGTGATGCGAGTGATGATGGGGGTGCTCAATCATTAAAGTAACGTTGAATGAATCAAAATGATAAATAAATTGCTAGAATGGGAAAGGAATTTAAATAGCTCGATGCAAATGAAGCATATTATTTAATTTTCCAATATTTGCAAAGTATTAATCGAAAAGAAATGCATATCTAACCTAATATGATTTCTACAAACTGATTAACAATCTTTTAAGGTTTTTCTTTTAATGAAAACTAAATTATATGCTAATCTAACCCGGGTAACATGCGTGGGTTACTACCTTAATGACATATGACATGTAATTCATACGACTTAACTATAATGACAATTAAAATGACTTATTCTACCACGACATGGGATTCTAAATTAAATAATATTACTAAATGACATGGCATACATGACATGAAACTTATGACATGGCGGGGATAGTAACATGGTGATGACATGGCATAGATGACATGGCATTATAGTGTGGCATGATGACATGGCATAGTGTGATGACGTGGCAAGGTATGATGATGTAGCATATGACATGGAATTCTATGCGTCTAAACCTATATGGCTTGCACATGTTTATTTTTGTGATTTTTATTAAAATTCTTAACAAAAATTACTCAAAATGAAAATTATGAGATATTATCAAATTCAAACTATGAAATAGACAACTACTAGAGTTGCACTAGTAGCAACCTTCCCACTTGGGAATGACAAGGTAAGGAGTTCTTCCCTACATTCTTCGTTGGGGGAAAGGTGGGGATGAGTGAGTGAAGGAGTATGGTTTCACAACTTGCACATAGCACATACAGTGGCTTGTAAAATAGATATAGGATAGGACTAGATAAATAAAACTAGAAAATAGACTAGGTCTAATCCTACTCTTACTTGGAAACCTATCTCAACCCTATCTAACATGCAATCTTATCTAAACATGCCATGTTATGTAGAAAAAAACCTATTCTATCATGTAACTTTTTTTTTTTTATAAATAAATTAATAAAAACATAAAGGGTAGATTAGGGGATCATCACATATCACCATGTTCCGATCAAAGGATCAGCCATGGATTAATCAAGGGATGGGCCATGGATTAATCAAGGAATCAGCCATGGACCAATATATGACCACACAAGTGGACCCAAGTCATTTGGTTGATGGACGACTACTTGGCCATAAGGGTAGATCAGGGGATCATCACATATCACCACAAATTGATGGATGATCATGAATCGATCCTAAACAATCGTGTTCCAATCGTTAGTGATTCTGCTCAGTTATGTACCAACCATGAATGACCATGATTCAACTCTATATGACCATGTGATGATTATGGATTGACTAATCTTGAATGGCTACCTGAAAATCGGGAGTGGCCTAGACCAACCTTGGAACAAGTCCAGGAGCTGACTCACTCAGCCAAAGTCGATCTAAAGGCCGATTATTGATCCCACACCCTAGGCTGCCAATCTAGCCAAGAAGGCAAACTTTGCCTACAACAACCACGCTAAGGGTGACTTTACCTCGAACCTCAGGTATGTCAAATTGATCATTAGGGGATGCACACAAAAAGCTCTTGCTTGATTCCAATTGCACTTCCAATGGCCTATTTCCCATGGTTGCCATATTCTTTGGAAATGGATAAAAGAGAACATTCTAGAATACCCTAGGTTCTTCATGAAGAAGGATCACTCATCACTTTGGATGTATATTTCTAGATTTGGTAATGATTACTAAAGATTCGCCTTGGGGTTAAGGACTTTTGACAAATGTCCCAATAAGAATGAGACAATTCAGGAAAGTATTGCTATCCTATGGCCTATGTACCACCTTATCCTTCTTAGGGTGCCACTTCATTAAAGTGGCTTGTTCTCCAAGAATGGGCCAAGTGCTTATGTGAGCCAATAAAAAGAAGACAAACAAGCCTTCAAATTGTTACATTAAGCCATTAGATTTCCACCTCATAAGCCTAGGTGTCCACTTGAAGATTTTGTAATGGTGGCTTAAGATTTTTCTCGGGAAATAAACAAGGGACTCATGGCTTAAGTACATCTCGGGAAATAAACAAGGGACTCATGGCTTAAGTACCAATTGGAGAGCAACACCATGGACTCTCTTCATTTCTCTAAGATTTAGGTGTGCCACATAATCTTATTAGACGTGCCACATTTCCAAATAGGTGTGCCACCTTGCAAATTAGGCTTGCCACCTTAATATTATAGTTGTGCCACTTCAAGAAAGATGATTGGGCTGTTTGGACAAGTAATGATTAGGTTGATGCCTATAAATTGGATGAGCCCCCATTCATTTCCAATATTTGAGACCCTTGCTTTTTACACACCATTCTTCCCCTTTCTCTCGACCTTGCACCATCGCCTCTCATCAAGTCACTCAAGCTAGTTCAAGAGGTTCATCCAAGTAATAAGATCCCTATTTCTCCTCTAGTGTGGTAGTCTCCATTATTGAGTCTAGTTAGGTGCTCACTCGTCAAGTTATGAGTAGGATGTTGGATCTTTTGTATGGTTTTGCTCATGTTTGTTTTTGAACATGTGTTTGAGTCATTCACGCTTGGAATGAGGCCGAGATTTGCTCAAGTTGAGTTTAACGTGAGGCAAGGTTGCCTAAGGTTACAAGGCCTTGGATTAGTATTAAAGCATGCCCGTTTCAAGTCTCATTCAATGCAAGAATCGCCCAAAGCCGTAAGGTCTTAGATTAGCATTAAGGCGTGGTAGTTCTAAGTCTTAATCGATATAGGGATCACCCAAGTCCACGGGGTCTTGGTAAGGCACTAAAGTGTGCTGATTCTAAGTCTCAATTAGCGTGAGGACTTTGTACATGGTGTTTGAATCAAGCCATAAACCAAGGGTCATTCGGCATGAAGTATGTTCATGTCGGGTTGAGGCCAAGGTCCGTCGAGCTTAGGATCTTCATGAAAGCGAGGTGTACCCAAGTCTTGAGGTCTTGGATCAGTATTAAGACGTGTCATTTTTTAGCCTTGTTTGGTGTGGGGATTGGTGCTACATGTTCGGTTCAAGTCATGGATCAAGGATTGTTCCCAACATGTTTTGTAGTGTAGTATGAGAATTCATGGCACACGCGTATGAATGAGCATGCCTTCAAGCCATGTATGAGTCGACTAAGAAAAGATAAGATCGGCTTGTGTGTGCACTTAAAGAGGAAAATGCGTCCATCGTCACATAGCTTGGCAGCAATGCCTCGATCATTAAATGGGATGCCCCTGTTGAACCAGGATGCTTGGGTTTTAAACTCGAAAGCCTTGGGAAGCTAACCCCGAGAAGTCTTGGTCAAGCCAAGATATCTTGGTCAAGTCAAGAAGCCTAGCTAGAAGATTGAAGTCCTGGTCAAAAGGGGAGGGCCTGGTTGAGCCAGGACGATGGTAAATGAATTTGCATAAGTGCTAGTTATACATAAACATAATATGTTGATGTGTTCACTATTAAACTAAAGGTATTTTACATTAACATTATGTATTTGGTCAAGGCATGGCAAGTAATTTGCCATTACCTTGTCATCGACACTATTTGTGATTATTGTACTTGTTAGGCTTTGATAATGAGATGCTTTCCTAATAGAAAACTAGGAATTTTATTTACTAAGTTTCCCCAACTCACTCCCTTATCTTTTAGATTAGTAGGCATGGAAGTCTCATGTCAGCTTTGAGAACTGCATTCACACTAGAGGAGACAATAATCCTAGCCTATGTTGAGACTTGTAGTGTGATGTAAAAAGGAAAGATAAACTAGTGTTTTCTATGTGATGTATGTCTTAGTCATCTAGATGTTTTTTGTCTAGAGAGTTGTTTGTTCACGTTTTTACATGTGTTTATTAACAAGAAAAAAAGAATTGGGACAACGATAGGTCTAGGACGTCACAAAAATAACTCTTGTTGCTCAAGACCTTAGATATGGAGTTGGGGTCATTACATATTGTTGACTTTGGCTTGTCCCATATCAAGCCTCACGATTTTTATGTTTTGGCGTATAAATAGGCACTTTCCCATGAGGTCACCCATCTTGGTAGTAATCTAGCCTGGGCATGCTTAATTTTGTAGTTCCAAAACAAAACTTGCTGTTATGTTAAAAAGCACATCCATGAGTTAATTCCAGCTTTCACGTATATATTTTAGAATCACTCTCCTACTATTTGGTGCATAGTTCAACTCATGCCCACCCCTTTTCAACATCCTAGAAGCCTATCATGCACTACTCCATATCAATGTTGGGGTTTCATGGAACATGTATAGGCTAAATAAACATAAACACAATGGAAACAAAGATAAAATTCTACCATACATGTTCCTCCAAAGGCGTTGTTCGTGAGTTTTAATTAAAAATTAGAATATCAAAGGAGGTTATATGGATTACATCTCAAATTGCACTTTAAACGACTTGATTCAAATGTTCTTAAGTTCAACCCCACAAATGTTGGGCCTCTAGTTCAGACACACCTCCAATGCATTTCGAACGAAAAAGAGCTCGCAGGTAATCACCACTGTAATTGTGCTAGCAATCTTGTGGAGACAATCCTCTACACGTGATTAGCAACCATTTGCTAACCATATAGTTTTCTCTCTCTTTCTCTTCTTTTCTTAACATAACCCACTCACCCTCTCTCTGCTCTATTTATAATGTCTTGGTGAAGTCAACATTTAACTTCCTCTGGAAGTTAGTCTTTAACCTCTCAAAGAAATTATTGACTACCTTATCCAAAAGCTACTTCTTCCAAAAGTTGGTCTTTAATTTCTCAAATAAGTTATTAACCACTTCCTCTATAAGCTAGTATATAACTTCTCAAATAAGTTATTGACTACTTCCTCTAGAAGTTGGGTGAGCAAGAGAACAGCTCTCGTTAGTGGGCTGTGTCCAATCAAGTGAATTGGTTGTGGTGCTGGTTGTAAGACTTGCACTAGCACATTAGTACTCCTAAGAGAATTGATTGTCCCGATCAATCTCTAGATCCTACAAGCCATGATTAACATCTAGAAATATGTCATGGCTACCCAAATAGTGTGAATGCTTTAAAAACATAATAAATTTGTTAGCTCTGATTACAGTGTAATTCAATCCCTCTATCTTACTATGTCTTGATTGAACAAAGGTCATGGAATATTTGTCAAGTCACCAATTTGATCATATGCACAAACCTAATTGACCTACATTTTATACGAGATAAACAATTTATTCTTGGTCACAACCCTAGCTAAGGATTTCAATGCAGTCACAATTAGATCACATAGGACATCATTATTGTACCTTGCATCTAACAAGGAGACATATTTCATGTTGTGCACACGTGTAACTTCGTATGTGAATGAGTTATGATCATTAGGTACAGAGACGGATCAATGAGCCACCAATATGCGTACCTGTGAACCATAGCCATCCAACACACAAGTTAACAATGTGCCTCAGATCTAAGGATTATTTACACAAGACCAAAGCAAAAACGATTAGTTATTGACCTCGCTAAAAGCTTCCATATTGTCAATCGTCCTATGTGTGTCACATTCAATGAACTTATCTACTACAAGTAGGTGTGTTCTAACTCGGTTATCATAAAACCAATGACTCATAACTCATCATAAGCATCCAATACTTAATGGTGAAGCTAAGAACACACCGGCTTCAACAAGATCATTAATATCCACTCAATGATCTATTGACTGGGAACAATTTAAAAATTCAGTATAACCATGAACTTGTCATGCATATTCTTAACGTCTCAATAATAAGTCTAGTCATAACTAATCTTAGAGAATTATTCATATAGGTAATTGGATAAATGAATGAATACGTCTTTGCCATTAATTTGACAACACAATTGAAATCCCTAACATATAACTGTTACATGGTTGCTTTAGGGCATATAACTAACAATCTCCCACTTGCATTGAAGCTAACTTGTCTGGTACCTCAAACTCATTTTATCAATGTGTCTTTCAAAAGAAGACTGAGGTAAGGTCTTAGTGAGGGGATTTGCCACATTTTCCGTTGAGGCAATTTTCTACTAGACAATATCACCTCTCCCAACAATTTCTCTAATGAGATAGAAGCATCTCTCAATGTGTTTGGACTTTTGGTGAGACCTCAGTTCCTTAGCTTGAGCTATTTTCCCATTGTCATCACAAAACAATGTAATTAGTTGCTGAATAGAAGGAATGACTCCAAGTTCATATATGAACTTTTTCATCCAAGCAGCTTCCTTCACTACTTTAGAAGTAGCTACCTACTTGCCTCAGTGGTGGAATAAGCAGTTATGCTTTATTTGGAACTCTTCCAACTAACTACACCACCATTCAGTGTAAAGACAAATCCAAATGTAGACTTATAATCATTAGGATTTATTGAAAATCGGAATCAATATAAGCTTCAAATTTAAACTCTCATTCTCCATATATCAAGAATAAATCTCTAGTCCTTCGTAAGTACTTAAGGATATTTTTGATTGCAATCCAGTGCTCTTCTGCTGGATTGGACTGATATCTGCTAGTAATGCTTACAATATGCGCAATATTAGGTCTCGTACATAGCATAGCATACATTATGCTTCAAGTAGCATATATATAAGGTATCTTTGCCATCCGCTCTCTTTCTTCATGAGTGTTGGGACACAGCTCCTTGGAAAGATGGATTCCATGCCTAAAAGGCAATAATCTTGTTTTGGAACATTGCATGTTAAAACATGTTAATACTTTGTCTATGTATGTAGATTGTGAGAGGCCAATCAATCATCTCGATCTATCTCTATAGATCTTGATACCTAAAGTATATGTCATCTCTTCTAAATCTTTCATGGAGAATTTATGTGACAAGAATAGTTTTATCGATAATATCATCGGTACATTATTCCCAATCAAAAGTATATCATCGACATACAGAACTAGAAATGCAATTGTGCTCCCACTGACCTTCTTGTATACATAAGGTTTATCTAGGTTTTGATGAAGCCAAATGATTTGATTACATCATCAAAACAAATGTTCAAACTTCTGGAGGTTTGTTTGAGTTCATAAATTGATATCTTAAGCTTACACACCTTTTGACTTTCACTATTGGATTCAAAACCCCATGGTTGTTCCATAAAGATGTCCTCAAGTAAACCATTTAGAAAAGCTGTTTTGACATCCATTTGGAATATCTCATAATCAAGGTGTGTAGCTATAGCCAACATAATCCGAATAGATTTTAACATGGCTATAGGTGAGAAAGTTTCGTCATAATCGATTCTTTTTTTTTATGGAAAATGTCACAAATGGTCCTTATACTATTACTTAATGTGCAATTTGGTCCCTAAACTTTCGATCGGCTCAATTTGGTCCCTGAACTATTGATAAATGCCCAATTTGGTCCATGAACTATTGATAAATGTCCAATTTAGTCATTCATTACTATTTTTCCTTTCCTTTTTTTAAATTTTTTTACGTTACGTTACTTTTTTTTTTTTTTTTTCCGTTATTCTTTATTTTCTTTATTTTTGTTTTTTTTTCTTTTTCTGTTTTTTTTGTTACTTTTTTTTCTTTTTTTTTTGTTACTATTTTTTTCTTTTTTTTTTTCGTTACTATTTTTTTCAAATTTCTTTACTATAAGCAAAAAAAAAAAAAAAAGGAAAAATAGTAACAAAGGACTAAATTAGACATTTATCAATAGTTAAAGAACCAAATTGAGTCGATCGATCAGGGACCAAATTGGGCATTTATCAAATTCAGGGACCAAATTGAGCCGATCGAAAGTTCAGAGACTAAATTGCACATTAAGTAATAGTATATGGACCATTTATGACATTTTCCCTTCTTTTTAATGATATCCTTTCATCACCAACCGTGCTTTGTAAGTTCCTACGTGACCATCAATGTTCATCTTCTTCTTGAAGATTCATCTACAACCAATTGGTATAATACCATTAGGCATGTCAACTAAAGTCTAAACATCATTTGAATACATTGAATCCATTTCGGATTTCATAGCTTCTAGCCATTTATCAGAATCAATGTCCGACTTCACCTCCTCATAGGTGTTAGGATCACCAAGTTGATCATTATCATTCACAATGAATAATTGTTCTATATATTCAACCAAGTATCCATAATGAGCAGGTAGACGAGACGTCCTCGCACTCCTCCTAAGAGGTTGTGTATCAAAAGCTCCCACTGAATTAGAGATCGGTATCTGAACATGATTATTTGGTACTTCATTATTTCCTTCTTGTAAGACTATTTTCCGTCCAGCACCACCTTCTTGAACGAACTAATTCTCCAGGAAAGAAGCATGTCTGCTAGCGAAAATTCTTTGGTCATAGTGAAAGTAGAATAATATCCAAGAGTCTCATTTGGATATTCAATGAAGTGACCTTGTTCAAATCTAGCCTCCAATTTTTCCATTTTTAGCTTTTAAACAAAAGCTAGACAACCCCAAATCTTAATATGATTAAAACTTAGTTTCCTATTATGTCATATCTCATAAGGCGTAGTTGGAATAGATTTGGATGGCACTCTATTTAATATATATGTAGCTGTCTCAAGGGCATATCCCCAAAGGGATATAGGCAAGTCGGTGTAACTCATCATAGATCGCACCATATTTAATAAAGTATGATTTCTTCATTAAGATACATCATTGTGCTCTGGAGTTCTAGGAGGTGTCTATTGTGATAAAAATGTCATTGTCTTTAAGATAGTCAAGGAACTCAGTATTGAGGTATTCACCTCATCAATTAGATCGAAGAGCCTTAATACACTTTCCTGTTTGATTCTCAACTTCAACTCTGAATTCCTCGAACTTTTCAAAAATTCAGATGTATACTTCATTAAGTACAAATAACCATAGCGTGACTAATCATCAGTGAAGGTGATGAAGTAAGAATTACCACCTCTAGCACTTTCATTAATTGGTCCACAAACATTTGTATGTATCAATCCTAATATGTCCATGCACTATGTTCCACAAAGGGCGCTTTGGTTATTTTTCCTAGAAGAAATGCATCACAAGTCGAGTATGACTTAAACATGGATGGATCAATATATCCATCATTACTCAACTTGTTGATTTTATCTTCTCCAATATGACATAATCGGAGATGCCAAATATACTTCGGATTTAGACTATCTCTAGGGCGTTTATTAGTTATGGCATTTATGTCAATTCTATTTTGCTTATTAACATCAGTCGCATTACCGGACATTGTAATGGTATAAGGATTATTGATTAATAAGCCAAAACCAACACATCTTCAATTATGATAAATAGAACATATATCATTAGCAAAAGAAAATTCATAATTCTCTTTGCTCAAACCAAGTATAGAGATGATATTCCTAATAGCATTTTCATATGAAAATAGTTTTTCAAAACTAATACATGTCCAGAGGGCAAACATAAATTGAAAGTCCCTTTTAGCTAATATAGCAACTCTTGCTTCATTGGCAAGTGCCAAGACAATTTCATTTCACTCTAGTATCCTGCTTATTTCCAGATTTTGCAATGATATACAAATATGTGAAGTTGCAGCAGAATCTAGAACCCATAAGCTGGATTTAGCACTAACCATACCTTCATAAGGTTGGTCCTTAGACTTGACTTTCAAGCTCATGAGGTACTTCTTATAGTTCCTCCCTAGTGCCCCTGGACACTACAGTAATGACATTTCCCTTTTTCAATCTTGGGTTTTGATTACACAACAAGTTTGACAGGCTTCTTCAATTTATTTTTGGGAAAATGTCATAAATGGTCCATATACTATTACTTAATGTGCAATTTGGTCCATGAACTTTCGATCGGCTCAATTTGGTCCATGAACTTTTTATAAATGCCCGATTTGGTCCATGAATTTTTTATCGGCTCAATTTGGTCCTTGAACTATTGATAAATGTCCGATTTAGTCCTTCATTAATTTTTTTTTTTTTTTCTTATATTAACAAAATTTGAAAAAAAATAACGAAAAAAAAAGAAGAAAAAAATAGTAACGAAAAAAAGAAAAAAATAGTAACAGAAAAAGAAAAAAATTAACAAAAAAAAAGAAAAAAAAAACGAGAAAAAATAGTAACAAAAAAAAAGAAAAAATAGTAACGAAAAGGAAAAAAAATAGTAACGAAAAAAATTTAAAGGAAAGGAAAAATAGTAATGAAGGACTAAATTGGACATCTATTAATAGTTCAAGGACCAAATTGAGCCGATTGAAAGTTCAGGGACCAAATTGGGCATTTATCAATAGTTCATGGACCAAATTGAGCCAATTGAAAGTTTAGGAACCAAATTGCACATTAAGTAATAGTATAGGGACCATTTGTGACATTTTCCCTTTATTTTTCTTCAAAACAGTCTAACCTTTTAAAGAAGAAGCCTTAGCCATAGCCACTACATTGGGCCTCGTGTTGTGCATTTCCTTCTCATAAACTACCAACATGCTATGTAACTTAGTAAGAGTTTTTTTTTTCCATCTTATGCATGTGAAAGTTTTGGATAAAATAAGCAAAGGAATTGAGTAAAGATTGGAGGATCAAATGCATAGCTAACTCATTGTCTGTAACAAGATTTAGCCTAGCAAACTCTTCAATGTGCCAGATCATTTTCAAAACATGATCATTAACCGATGATCATTCAGCCATCCTCATATGGTATAATGCCTTAGATATCTCATATCTAGAGGTTTGACTATTCTCATCATAAGATTCCTTTAAGTGTAAGATGATCGACCTAGCATTTTCCATAGTTTCATACTTCTTCTACAATTCATTATTCATCAAAGCAAGTATATATGACCTAACTTTTAAGTTATCATCACGCCACTTATCATAAGTGCGCGCTCCTCTTGGGTCCCACCTTGAGGAAAAGAGTCTAGCATCTTTTTATCAAACACATACCCAATTTTCTCTAAATTGAGAACAATTCTCAAATTCCTCATCCAGTCAATAAAATTGGGTCCAGTTAAACAATTCTTGTCAAGTATAGAAGTGAGTGGGTTTATAGTTACTATTTTCAGAGTATTAATATATTTGTGCAGAAAATATATTGTTAGCCATTATATTTCAAAATAGCTATTTCAATTTGGCCTTTAAATGAAATAGATCCTTCCACTAAATTTATATTCGAATCACATACTCCTTAAAATGGGAAACGTCAATCTTTTATTAGGTAAAGATTACTAGTGGGGATTGGAGTCCCACCAATCCAAAGCCCACATCACCTGATAGTTATTGGCGTTCCATGAACTTAGTGGGTGAACCAACTTATTCAACGCATCATATGTGAGTCTCAATCATAACTTTGGCCTTTAAACCATGAAAACCTCACCTAACAATTATTGGCATCATGATCATTTAAGCCTAGCCCATCATCTCATGCAAGTATTGAAAGCATAAACGATCCCCTCATCTGATAGTTATTGGAAATCGTTCAGCTTCAACCCCACAACATCACATGCATATTAGAGTGGTCCAATGTTATGAATGGCAATTAACCCCTTATGTGCCCATAGCCAGTCAATCAACCATTATAATGTTGGATCAAATCACAACAATGGAAGGTCATGAGTCTGAAATTCGTTTCGACTTAATATAATTAATAAGGAGGTTTGGGTCGTTATTAACGGTCTCGCTTTGCACATTAACTAGTTTAACATGCATAATAACATAAACATAATAAATAAATAGATATTAAATGCATAGATATCTATCTTACGTGGTGATCATGGAGTTATGGCTTGATGGTCTCGAGCCAATGAGGCCCATTTAGCCATTTTAATGTTTTAAAATAGAGACCTCCTCTTCATATATCAATCATATTAATTATGGGTTTTTCTATGATCACCACCCTTCCTTACAAGCCTTAAATTAATAATTTAAAGCTCTGGAAGGCACAAATAAAATTCTGCATTGAATCAAATTCATGGTCGAGCAACGCAAGCCACATCAAGATATCAAAACCGATGAAACAAATTTCATGAGCGTGATTCCAAGCAGTAGCCACGTTGTTGCCTCTAGATTCACATTTGCCAATCATTTTGGAGAAGATAAACACAAAATATAGCAAATTACAGATTTTTGATTCAAAATTGATTTAGTTCCAATTTTTGCTTAGTTGATTAAATTTATCATATAAATTAATCAACTTTTATTTGCCATGTAAGAGCAAGCGATTCTCTTAACCAAATTGAATTGACCGTTAGAACGCGAAAATAAATATGACTCAAAATCAATTAAATGCATGAAAATGCCTAAGGATTGGCTCTGATACTGGGGTTTTACGGAACATGTAGAGGCTAAATAAACATAAACGCAATGGAAACAAAGATAAAATTCTACCATACATGTTCATTCAAAGGCGTTATTCGTGTGTTTTAATCAAAAATCATAATATCAAAGGGTGTTATACCGATTACCTCTAAAAATGCGCTTTAAACAACTTGATTTAAATGTTCTTCAGTTCGAGCCTCACAAACGTCGGGCCTCTAGTTCAAACACACCACCAACGCATTTCGAATGAAAAAGAGCTCGCAGGTAATCACACTGTAATTGTGCTAGCAATCTTGTGGAGACAATCCTCTACACGTGATTAGCAACCGTTTACTAACCATATAGTTTTCTCTCTCTTTCTCTTCTTTTCTTAACATAACCCACTCACCCTCTCTCTGCTCTATTTATAATGTCCTCGTGAAGTCAACATTTAACTTTCTCTGGAAGCTAGTCTTTAACCTCTCAAAGAAGTTATTAACTACATTTTCCAAAAGCTAATTCTTCCAGAAGCTGGTCTTTAACTTCTCAAACAAGTTATTGACCACTTCCTCCAAAAGCTAGTTTATAACTTTTTAAATAAGTTATTGACTACTTCATCCAGAAGTTGGGTGAGCAAGAGAACAGCTCTCGTGAGTGGGATGTGTCTGATCAAGTGAATTAGTTGTGGTATGTGACATCCCTAGGTTCATCACTAAGCTAGTAGTAAGACTTATTTAACTCCCAAGAGAATTGATTATCCCAATCAATCTCTAGGTCCTACAAGCCTTGATTGACATCTAGCAATATGTCATGACTACCTATACAGTGTGAATGCTTTGAGAATATAATAAACCTTTCAACTTTGACTATAGTGTAATTCAATCTCTCTATTTTACTATGTCCCGATCGAACAAAGATCATGGAATATTTGTTAAGTTACCAATTCGATCATATGCATAAACCTAATTGACCTGCATTTTATGACACATAAACAATTTATTCTTAGTTACAATCTTGGCCGATGATTTTAATGCAGTGTCATAATTAGATCGCATAAGACATCATTATTGCACCTTACATGTAACAAGGAGACATATTTCATGTTGCGCACACATGTAACTTCGTATGTGAATGAATTATGACCATTAGATACGTAGACAGATCAATGAGCCATCAATATGCGTACCCATGAACGATAGTCATCCAACACACAAGTTAACATTGTGCCTCAGGTCTAAAGATTATTTACGCATTACCAGAGCAAGAACGATTAATCATTGACCCCACTAAAAGCTTCCATGTTGCTAATCATTCTATGTGTGTCATGTTCAGTGAACTTGTTTGCTACAAGCACATGTGTTCTAACTCAGGCATAATAATACCCAATGACTCATGACTTGTCATTACCTTAAGCATCCAATACTTAATGGTGAAGCTAAGAACACATTGGTCTCAACAAATCATTAATATCCACTCAATGATCCATTGACCGAGAACGATTTAAAAATTCAGTCTAACTATAAACCCGTCACGCATATTCTTAACGTCTCAAGAATAAGTCCAATCACAACCAATCTTATGGAATCATTCATATAAATAATTGGACAAATGAATGAATATGTCTTTGTCATTAATTTGACAACACAATTGAAATCCCTAACATGTAACTATTATATGGTTGCTTTAGAGCATATAACTAATAGTCCAGACCTTCTAGGCCTAGCGACCACTCCCCATTCACATCGTATTGGGTCGTTATAGGAGCCATGCTTTGTTAGTGGCTAGTTCATAGTAGATTAGAGGCATTGCCAATATTGGGCAAGAGCGGAGATGATATCGCATCAATTGTTGGATTTAGTTGAGTCATGGTGGTAAGTGTCACGACCCGCCCCAATAAAGGAGAAGGATTGGGGAGTGGGTTTAGAGGTAACTATTTACAAGATTGTTCGAATGATTCATACAAATGGTAGTCTCCAGTGAACATCCATTTGCTAACACCTCAAATAAAGTATCAATTGTAAACATGGCGTCTCCCAAACTCATACCTCACATGACAAGAGTTTATTTTAATGTTCTTTATAGAGCCAAAACTAATAATCGCCACTAGTCTCATTTTTGAGGGTCGGTAAGATACCCAATCAAGAGTTAGGAGTGCTTCCTCGATATCTACGGAACTAGGGATCGAAGTTTCAAGGACTTGGGTTATGTTAATGTTTCTATTAGCGTCCTTTCGATATCTAAAGTGGTTGGGTCATTACCAAAATGACCATGCATTTGTTATTTAACATTTTCTTGCAAGAATTTTCTAAAGTATCACTAGGTGATCACACATTGATGGTTCTTTTAAGTGTCTACACTAATTCTAGTCACATTGATTAATCAACGAAGCAATCTATAAAAAAAAAAATATGCATTTACGTAAAGTAGACACTCAAAAGGATAAAAAAGACAAGCTATTCTAAGCACAAGAGAGGGTAAACCAGAATCTCGCCGGGTGTTTATTTCAAACTTGAATTAAAAACCTGAAACATAGTTGGGATCAAATGTGTACAATGGAAGAAACCGGATCAGACATCGGTCTATTTGCCTCCAACATTGGGAAATTCGGCTGCCTCCACCTCCTCGGAGCGTCTTGATGAGATTTTTTCTCAATTGAATCATTCAATTTACAAATCAGGCGTACAAGCACACATCTCATAGCAAAACAATTAAAACCAACGGGTGAACAAATCATTGATTTAGCAAATAGGCCTCAGGTTTGGCATTTGGTATTGCATACATAATGACCATCCTAAACCACTAAATTGATTAAATTGTGATTAACGGTAATTGACCATCCTTTGTGCTCACAAACGGAGGTCAATACCAATTAATCCTTAAATTAGAGTCTAAGTGTCCATTGATGTCTACCCACGTTCATCTGCCGTCCGTAGACATTCATTGAGAAAACACATATACATGAAATTGGACGTGCATTTAGGCCCCAAAGTCCTTATTACTCAGGCAATCAATCAATGTGAGTGAGCCTAGTGAGGATCACTTATTCATTTAATTCCAAAAATCGGGTCAATTAGATTTAAACTCGATTGATCAATCAAACGACAACCAATTGGAATGGCTTAAGTCTCATTAGAAAGATTAGGATGTGAGGATTAAATCTTAAGAGGTTACTTGACTGGATTCCGAACCGTTTTTCCCGAAATATGTGATTTACACCGACAGGTCAGTACCCCGCCCTTGTTCAGGTCTAGATTTTGAAAATTCTAGAAAAACTATTAAACAACACCAAAAAGGCGCGAATTTTTCAGGTAGTTTTTTTTTTTTGGTCAGTCCTACTCTACTCCTACTCTACACTCACTCGCAGACTTATGCCCTGCCTCTTGCAGGGCGTAGGAGTCGCAACCCACTCTCAAAACTTACGTGTCCCTACCCCCATCCCTCCCCTGAGAAGGTGGGGATTTGAACCCCTCACCTCCCCCTTCCATGATGGAAGGGTAGCCATTGGGGCGAACCCCTAGTGGTTGAATTTTTCAGGTAGTTAGAATGGTGAGTTAGCAACAATTTTTTTTCTTTTTTCAAATTCTCAAAATTATCAACCAATTTGTCCAGAAAATTCGGTTTTTGAACAGCTGTCATAACAGAATCCATTTTCGGGGCCTAACAGACCTTGTTCGTTTTTTATTGCACCCAGGGCCTTCTATATTTGAAATTAGACCCTCAAACTTGGTATATTACTAAAAGAGATCTATCTAAGCAACTTTCTAGTTTTATGATTTTGCAATAAAGGGCCCGAACTTGTTCAAATTTGCAAATGCAAACTGAACAGATCCGGGTTCTCCTTTTGAAGAACAGTTTTCCGAAATTCCCAAACTTTGTTAATTCGATTAAAAATACTAAATGAGCTATTCAGCGACCAAGATAATTCGACAAAATGGCCGGAGGCAGCTTGTCAAGATTTGAATCGAATCACAAAAACTAAATATGAGAAATAGACTCACTCGAGTTTGTAAGAAGCAACAAGTGAAGATCAAGTGACTCAAGAGAGTCTGACGGCTATTTCATCAATAGTCGACGACCACAAGGTTGAAGACAAGTTGGGGAATGACGTCGCACGGCATGGAACTTTGAGAAACAAGATCGGATCACCGGAACGGTGGTTTCATCAATAGGCGCAAAAACTGGTGTTTGGCTCCGAGAAGAAAACAGCTTCAATCGGCGGCTTCTAGTGGGATTCAACTGCGGCCAATCTTGCAACTGGCTTGGGGGACAGCCGGTGGTCGTCTACAATGCAATGGCTCGTCAGGTTGAGGCAGCGGCCGACCAGTGCATGATCGAGAGAGCTCTGGCCTTGTCTTGGGGGGAGGGGGGGGGGGGGGGAGGGAGAGGATTTGAAAATGTGAGAGTCCCCAAGTTTTAAAGGGAAAATTGGTTATATCTACCTCCAAGTTTGAATCTTAGCCATTAGAGTGATCTAATGGCTAAGATTTGATCTCTTAAGGATTAAGTAAAATGCTTCATAGTTAAGCAACTCTTTTGATTTGCTGAAACTTTATCACATTGATTAATGAAGTGTACCATTGAATGGCCAAGATTAACATTTAAATGAATGGTTATGATTTAATCTCACTTGGATTAGTGACTTGGCATTGTCATTTTGGTAATTTTGCATTGTGGCATTTTTGTAATTTTTGGAGTACAAGGGAGAGGGGCTGGCTGGCCATACCTTGGCTAGTCAGAATGGACCACCCGCTGCTGAAATTTTGCCAGAAATCGCTAGTCAAAACCAGATTGAACCGATCAAACCGGTTTGGTCGGGTTGAACCAGTTTGATCCTTGCTCCAATTTTGTTCTAATTCTTCTCGATTTTGACTAATTCGAGATAAATTGAAAATTCTCACATGAATTGAATCGAAAAATGGGAGTAATTGGATTGTTTTAATTGGACCTATTATGTATGAAATGCTTTAATTTATTCAATTACTACTAAATCTGTTAGAAAAATATAGTTTCAAATCAATAGAGCAATTAAGTTGGACTTTGAGGCGTGATATCACTTTCTTTAAGAATTTATTTGTCCCACAATATTGTTAATGGTCATAAGCAAATATCCTCTAGGATACAACAAAGCTTCAAATGGGAATACTAAATAGTAATTCTAGTATATCTCTAAGTCTCTCTAGGAAACAATTGAAAAGATGATTGTAGTTTTGGAAAGAATACTCGAAAATGATTTTTTTTTTATTTTCTTTCATGCCAAAAATTGACATATACATATTTATATTGGTCTTAAAGAATATAGGCAATTCTTTGCGAAAGGTTGTGAAGTGAATAAAGGTATCACTTCGAAAGAAGTTACAAAATGAACAAATACAACTCTTCGAGAAAGATTACAAACTGAATAAGTATAATTTTCAAAGGTTGTCTTGAAAAGACACATATGAAAAAATTGGAATAATAAAAATAGTAAAACATAATAATTTTTTTAATAAATAAAATTTCGAATTTTCATAATTTCCAAAAATACTTAATAAACCAAAAAAAAAAAAAAACAACCTTTCAACTAACAAATGTTAATAAGATATCCGCACGAAATAAAATAAAATTAAAGGGGTTAGTGCTAATTAAATTACAGTCGAGTAAGCGTTCACAGTGCTAAGTGCGCCTAATAATAGCACCAAAATCACACAATTATTTGCACACCCACATGTGGGTATTATGGGGTCTAGCCCAGACCCAACTTTTTCTTTAAACACACTAAAAAATGCTTACACTTATAAATTTGTAACGACCTAGGCCCCACTGTATAACATTGTCTGCTTTGGACACTCAGTTCTCATGGCTTTAAAACGCATTATATAGATTAAAGGGACCCAAGCCTTTATAAACTAGCCCAGGACTCCCCCCCTTAGCCTCACCCGCGTATTGCCAAGGCAATCTCAGTCCATCCCTCCGTACTGCCTCGGGCCTGAGTCGTCACAAAATTGTTCTTTCTCCTCCCAACTTTCCTATGTGGATAAGCAAAAACACATTTTATTTGTTTTACACACAAATATCCAACAAATTTGACACCGCAAACTAAAGCAATGTTTGTAATTGAAGTTCAATTGACCAAATTGAAGCTTAATTATTTAAATTGGATATTAGTCTAGAATGGCTCGAGTTGAATTAGACCCATCGTACTACATAAGCTTGGTTTTGAAACCTTCAAGTAAGCCAAATTGATCAATGTGAGATGAATCCATGGGAATTTATCAAAAGTGGTGCTGAATATGGATTGCCGTTAAAAATTTGGACTCATTTGAAAAACATTTTCCTTAAAATGATTGCTTATAAAATGAATCAACAAATAATATTTTCATCATTCACAAAAATATCTAGACATAAATTGCTAATGATAATGAAAACATTTTTTATTGGGTAATTTTTCAAAGTGATACAAACGATTAT
Organism: Eucalyptus polyanthemos subsp. polyanthemos; assembly: GCA_017140185.1. Taxonomy (NCBI): domain Eukaryota; kingdom Viridiplantae; phylum Streptophyta; class Magnoliopsida; order Myrtales; family Myrtaceae; genus Eucalyptus; species Eucalyptus polyanthemos. Next base: position 29,639,904 of record CM029462.1, read on the forward strand.
TTTAGAAAAATATTTTCCAAATCACTCATTCTTCATGAAACAAAGAGAGCATTCACATGTTCTCAATTGCCTATCTTGGTCAAGAATATATTGTGGGCTGTCTCTCTTTCTTGTCTTTTTGTTCATTGACCGAGAATTACACACCAAATATATGGCAAAGTATAATCCGCAGTCAGTTAAGAAAGTCCGCTCTTAAACGAGATTTTTCTTTCCAATCGAGCCTGTCACAATTTTCCTATTGCCGAAGCTGCTCATCATAATCCGCACTGTGCTTGAAATATTTGCTTTGATTGACCGTATCCTCCCCACGCCCAAGATCATTCGGCCACGATCCCGTTCAAAACTTGCACGATTGATTTCCTCTTTAATTTAATTACTCCCTCTCCCAACTCGTCAAGCTTCCCAATGAATTTCAGCCATGAGAAGTAATGAGCTAGGTGAATTTTCAACACTGCAGGCTTAATTCAATTAACTCAATCAAGCTCGGAACTATTCACTCAAGTCTATTCACCACCGGTTCAATTAAAATGCAGATAACAAGCTTGTTAATGCAAAATGCTCCTAATAACTTAATGCAATTTAATTTATTTATTTTTCTTGGGTTTGGGGTCTATCTCTAATTTCTCTATGCGATGATTACCTAAATGCGTCGCCAAAATTTTAGTGTCAACAAATGTAAGCAAGCCCTTAAAGTCTCCATAAGAAAGGTTGAGTAGTTTCTTGATTGAAATGTTTAAAGTGCTTGTAGATATTGCTCTTATCTATTTAAAAGCAAGGGCATGATATATGACTTGAGATATTATATATATTAACAGCTATTTGTGCATGACTATTGAAAGGTTCAAGGATAGTTTCAAAGGAGTACACGCTACTAAAGAAAAGGAAAAGAAAGAAAGAGTAGGAAGACGAAAATTGCAAAAAAAAAAAAAAAAAAAAGAGCCGGGGGGTTGGGGGGGGGGGGTTTCTTGATATACTTGAGATGATTTTAGCCCGAATCTTAATCATCATGTTGAGAATGGAAGAAAAGATAAATGAATGTGTAGAACTTGCTAAGTTCCACAAAAGAATGGTTATTTTATTTTTATATCTCTTTCTCTTGGTCATTTGCGAATTCTCCTGCTGATATTGATAACCGTGAAGTGATAATAGTTAGATGATTGTTCAATATATATGTGGATGGCGATGATATTCTCTACATGTTGATCAAGATTATATGTTGCGGATGATGATCTAGGTGATAGCACTTAAATGGGGGCGGGGGGGGGGGGGGGGGGGACAATAGTGTCCTTATTAATAATTTATACAATTGTTAACATCTCTCAATGATTGTCTTTGAATAGAATTTCATGATAAAATGATTTTATCCGTCATCTATTCTATATCATCATGAATTCTAATTGTCATTGTTATTCCTTGATGATTATTATTATGTGGAGACACTGAAATTTGTTCAATGTGTAAATTGTTGAAATTATTTAAGCTTGTTAAGTAGATCTTTATATTCCTTTGTAATATGACGTTTTTCATGATGAAAAAGGAAGAAAATCAGAATGATTGTGTGCATATATTTTTCTTGATATTTATTTGTTAATGCATCTTTTCTATGCGTTGAAACATGTTGAACATGTTATTTATGGAAATTGTGTTTCATTCCTACTATTTTTTATAAAGTTGTGTGAAAATGAGCTGAATTGCATTAGATTAGTATCACATTTTCAATTATGACAAAAAGAATGGGAGGTTATATAAAATATGCATACGTGTCTGGAGAATACCGGTACACATGATGAGTATTCATTCCAATTAAAAAATTCATGTGATTAAGTGACTTGTGCCAGACCAAAAAGGAAAAAGTTGACTTGGGTAGAAGCACTAAATGTTGATAATGTTAAAATAGAGACGTAGACCCCTATAGTGCCATAACTTGGCAGAAATGGACACTTAAGTACCATAACTTACGAAAGGTACACTTAAGTGCCAAAATCCGGCCAAAATCCAGCCAAATTACATACGTCGCATTTTTCCGGCGAAGCGAGTGCAAAACGACGCTGTTTTGCATGCTGACGTGGCCAAATAATGCAAAAAAAATGTCGTTTTGGGCTGACATAGTAAAAAAATAATATAACATTAATTAAATTAAATTTAAAATTAAATTTAGTTAAAGTATTTAAAAATTATAATTTTAATATTAAAATTTTTTAAAATTTTTAAATTTTTTTTTAAAAAAAAAAAAACAAAAAAAAGACAAAATAGGGAGGGGGGACGCGGTTGAGGGCTCAGCTCTCAACCTTCGCCATTGCCTCCATACCGTTCCCGGGAAGGGCTAGCAACGAAGGGGAGAGGCTCGGCTGGGGTCGCCAAGCCCTGGCAAGGGGTCGGCGACCTCAGTCGACCGATGGCGAGGATCGGTAGCCCTTAGCTCGGTCAGGCGAGGGCCACCCTCCCTCGCCAGATCTATGGTGAGTGTTGAGGGCTCGCGGCCCTCGCCCAAATCCGAGTGAAGGTTGTGGCCCTTGGCCTGATCGGGCGAGGGCTACCGACCCTCGTCGGATCTGGGTGATGGCTCGCGACCCTCGTTCCAATCTGGGGCAAGGCCTTGCGATCCCTCGCCGCCAGTCGGCCGGGTCGTCGGCCCCTGGCTAGGGCTTGGCAACCCTGGCCAAGCCTCCCCACTCTGTCACCGGCCCTTCCCGGCGATGGCGAGGAGGCGCGTGGCCCTCGCCTACCTCCCCCCCCCCCCCCTTTTTTTTAAATTTTTTTAATATTAAAATTATTATTTTAAAATATTTTAACTAAATTTAATTTCAAATTTAATTTAATTAATTCTTATATTATTTTTTTACCATGTCATCCCAAAGCGACGCCATTTTTGCATTATTTGGCCACGTTCGCGACTTTGCAAAATGGCGTTTTGCACTTGCTTCGCCGAAAAATTGACACATCAGCGTTTTGGCCGGACTTTTGCTGAAGTGGCACTTAAGTGATATGTTTTTCTTCGAATGTGGCACTTAAGCATACCTTTCGTAAGTTATGGCACTTAAGTGTCACTTTGTGCCAATTTATGGCACTTGAGGTGTACTTCTGCCTGTTAAAATATGTCTCAAGTTTGAGCCTAATGCGAAAGTCCGAATATTCTGAATCGGATATTTTGTAGATGTTTGAAATCAAGCAAAGAAGATCCAAATATCAAATTCCCAAAATTCGAATCTACGTTGGAGAATTTGGTGCTAAAATAGGAAAGTTCAACTTTGACTTGGACTTGGATTTTGTTTAAAATATATAGAGATATGTTTTTGTTAAGATCATTCAAGATAACAACAAAATAAGAAAGTTTTGGTGTTGACTTTGATTTGTATCTTGGGATTAACATGCGAGTCAGGCAAGATGGGAAACAAAATCCTATGAGAAGTCGGCAGAAGAATAAGGGGTCTCACTTATGGTATATAGACTTGTGGCTGTAGGTGGTAGAAGGTTGATAATGAAGAATTGGTCTTGAAGCGTCGTCTCGTCGTCGAGTGTTTGGGAGGGATTTTCTTTGTTGTTCTTGTCCATGAATTACATCCAAGAAGACTTAGTGTTCAAGCCAATTAAATCTTATGATAAGATTTGCGTGTAATTCTTTCGTGAGATTGAGAGATTATTTCTTGAGAAATTTCGGTACTAAACATTGCGTGCGTTATTTGGTGTAATTTAGGCTAAGGAAACACCGAGAGAGTGTTTGATTGACTTGGGTGTGTAATCTCCTTATATTACTTGATCTATAGTGAAATTTGTCACTGCTCTCCCGTGGACGTAGATCTTTATGATTGAACCATGTAAATCCGGTGTCCGATTTATTTTCTTATTCTATCTATATTATTGTTCAATCGCTCGCCTTCCTCGACAATTGGTATCAAAGCCAGACTTGGCTAAGTTGAAGCAAATCAATGGCGATAAAAGAAGTAAAAGTGAGAATCGACAAATTTGAGGGGAAGGATTTTGGTTTCTGAAAGATATAGATTGAAGATTATCTTTACCAGATGAAATTACACTTGCCCTTATATGGGGAGAAACCAGAGTTGATGAAGCAAGCTGATTAGGATTTGCTAGATAGACGAGCCATGGGTGTTATTCATGTGACAACCTAAGTGACGATGCGCAGGGAGGAGGGATGGCAGTGCATTCATGCACGGATCCCTCTTTAGTCCCACATCGCTTAGGGGGGAGTCCTGGGCTAATTTATAAAGACTTAGGTCCCTCTAATCTGTGTAACGTGTTTTAAAGTCATGAGGACTCAGTGTTTAAAGCGGACAATATTACACAGTGGGGCCTAGGTCGTTACAAATGGTATCAATGCCGACTCCCAACCCCGTGTGGGACCACAGCGAGGACCCTGTGCTCTTAAGGGTAGAGATAGTCCTGTGTGAGGCCACAAGGGGTGGAGATAGTCCTGTGTGGGGCCATAGAGAGGATGCTATACTCCTAAGGGGTGAAGAGTTTGACAGCCCAAGCGATAGTATATGGGGAGGAGGGATGGCGGTGCATTCGCACACGGGTCCCTCTCTAGTCCCACATCGCTTAGGGGGGAGTCCTGGGTTAGTTTATAAATGCTCGGACCCCTTTAATATGTGTAACATATTTTAAAGCTATGAGGACTTAGTGTCCAAAGCGGATAATATTACACAATGGGGCCTGGGTCATTACAATTCGGCTGACATTGGCTTGTAACGTCGCATTTAACATCATGAAGGAAAAGATCACTACTGATTTGATGCAAGCCCTATCGAACATGTACGAGAAGCCCTCTGCAATCAACAAAGTCTATTTGATGTGACATCTGTTTAATTTGAAGATGAGCGAGGGTGCGTTAGTTGTAGATCATATCAATGAATTCAATGTGATTGTTAGTCAACTGAGTTCAGTTAAGATTGACTTTAAAGATGAGGTACGTGCTTTGATTCTGTAATCCTCATCGTTTGATAGTTGGAATACTACCATTACTGCCGTTAGTAATTCCTCTGGATCAACAAGCTTGACGTTTGATGGGGCTCGAGATTTGATTCTTAGCGAAGACATCCGTAGAAGAGAATCTGGCGAACTCGTATTTGCTGGTTTAATAGGTGAAAATAGAGGAAGATCTAGAACACGTGTGGATAAAAGTAGTACTAATATAAACGGTCATAGACAGTCTAGGACAGGTGATGTTGTCTGTTGGAACTGTGGTAAGAGGGGACATCTTAGAAATAATTGCCTTAAGCTGAAGAATGAGAAGGGTAAGGGAATTATAGTTGATTCTGCAAATAATGTTGCAGCTGTAGCAGATAATGCCGATTATGTCTTGTCTGTCATTAATTATTCATCGTTTGATGGATGGATTATTGATTCTAGTTGTTCTTTTTATGTTACACCAAATAGAAACTAGATTACTACTTATCAATACATGGATAATAGTAAAGTGCAGTTGGGGAACAATGCTGAATGTAAGGTCGTTGGTGTTGGCAATGTTAGAATCAGAATGTATGATGGTATTGTGAGGACATTGATTGGAATAAGGCATAATCCAGAATTGAAGAAGAACTTAATTTCCTTGAGTGCCATGGATTCAGTTGGGTATCGATATATTTTAGAATGTGGAATTCTAAAAAAAATTTGAGGTGCTTTGATAAGAATGAAAGGAATCAAGCACAATGGCCTATATGAGCTTCAAGGTGAGACAGTGACAAATTTCGATACGGATACGTCGGATGCATTTATTCAAGAGTCTGAATTGTGGTATATGCGTTTGGGGCACATCGGCAAGAGAAGCTTGAAGCTTTTAAGTGAAAGAAATATGCTATGTGGTCATGTTTCTTGAATGTATGCAAGTGCTATGATTTAGATCAATGGCAAAAAGTGTAGTTCAGTACAACTATCAAAGAAATCATGGAAATTGTAGAGTTAATTCATTTGAATGTTCGCAAGTTGTCATGGTTTCCTTCAAGAAAAAGTGCTAGATATATGCTAACAGTTGTTGATGACTACTCAATGAAAACATGGGTATTTGTGCTTAGGCATTGATGTTATTGTCAGGATCAAGCAGTTAATAGCTTTAATTGAAAAAGAGATTGGTAAAACAATCAAGCATGTGCGGACTAACAGTAGCATGAAGTTTTACTCGAAGCTGTTAAACGAATTCTGCATGAAGGAAGGTATAGTGAAACACCGCATTAATGTTGATGAACCACAATATGCGGAATTGATGAGCAAACATTGCTAGAGACAGCCCATAAAATGCTCTCTAGTGCTGGATGTGCTAAGTACGACGTGCTACCTAATGAATAGAACCCCATCGACTGCGATTGGATATGGGACTCCCGAAGAAGCGTGGTCAAGTAACATTGCTGATTATTTTGTTCTTAGAATATTTGATTGCCCATGTTATATTCGAGTGAGTGATGGTAAGCTCAATGGAAGGGTAAGAAAGTGCATATTTCTAGGCTATGCACGATGTGAGAAGGGTTATCGATTATGGTGCCCAAAGTTAAATTCACCTATTATCAGCAGAAAAGTTACGTTTGATGAGTCTCTAGTACTTTTGGCTTAGAGTAACTATAACAGTATTCAAACGATCTGAACGGTGTTTAGCTTGAGGTGGAGTTATGACTAGAAACTCCTGAGGAAGTGAGTACGAGTACTAGCAAAGTAATCGACATTGATGGTGCTTGTAGCAAGGTGGAGCCTATAGAACCAATGGTTACCATAACTGCTTAAATTAACAATGTACGTATTCGATCTCCTAACAGATATATATGCGACAATGGTTTTCCTTTATCTGCGGTTAAAGAGGTTACGTCAGAAAATCCTTGTGGAGCTGTTAAAGGTGCATGTGGAGTTGGTATTCTGATGAGGTCCTCAGTTATGGAAAAGTTCAAACGATGCTTGGACTTGGATAAAATTTGTGGTTGTTGAGCCCATTAGGGGCAATGAGAGAGTAGCGGCAGAGTTTGAATTTTTTGCGAAGTGATTGTGACTTGGCTCAAACGTCGAGCTAAGGTGGAAATTGTTAAAATATGTCTCAAATTTAAGCCCAATGCAAAAGTCTGAATATTCCAAATCGGATATTTTGTGGATGTTCGAAATCAAGCAAAGAAGATCCGAAGATCAACTTCCAAAAATTCAAATATGCGTTGGAGAATTTGGCGGTAAATTGGAATGTCCAACTTTGACTTGGACTTGATTTTTTTAAAAATATACAGAGATATGTTTTGGTTAAGATCGTTCAAGATAACAACAAAATAAGAAAGTTTTGGTGTTGACTTTGATTTGTATCTTGGGATTAACGTGCATGTCAAGCAAGATAGGAAACAAAATCTTATGAGAAGTTAGCAAAAGAATAAAGGGTCTCACTTATGCTATATAGACTTGTGGCTGTGAGTGGTAGAAGGTTGATTGTCACGCCTCGATCCTCCGAGCGTGTGCCCATCCCTTGATGGTCGATTATATTGCGACATCCCAGGACGTGTCACCGACCCATTCATTTTAATGCACATGTGGAAGCGTGTAAATAAATCCCTAGACAACAAAAAGACGGGATAGAAAGGCAGGGCCACAAAATTACAACCACACAACACACATTTATACAAAACTAACTCGTTTATTTACAACGCTAGTCTATTCACATAGGTCTACCGAAACAAGAAAGCTACAGGCCCTCTAAACGTTCAAATCCTCAATCGAAGGCTCCGGGGTCTCTGGCTTGGGGGAGCTCGGGTCTACCACCGAACCACCAGGAGTGTCAGCCATACCCTTACCAAAAGCGATCTCTAACATCGACACAAGTACCTTAGATTCTTGTAGGGGGCCTTCTCTAGGTCCATCTCACCTGTAACGATACCACGATCAGAATTGATTGGGTACCTTTCGGGATAGACCCACATCAGCCTAGACAATGGATAGCACGAGCTCGTAAACCCAAGCTCCTTGGCTCCCAGGGAGGAGAATTTGAGTAATCTATTTGGTGACCTTCTTGGGTTGATCGAAGTGCTTGGCAGGAATAGCCATCTAAGGACCTCAAAAAGTTTAAGCTCACAACGGGGTGAAACAATATCTCAGCAAGTTCACCCCCTAAACTATAACTAGGAAGGAAATACGCCTAGATGCAGCTATATATACTCAAGTCAGAAGACTTACCTTGCCTCAGTTCCCTCCTGCACGTCAGCACAGTTTATAAATCTCAACCAATCAATCATTCAATACCAACGATCGCTCATTCCAATGATCAATCAATCAATCAATACTATCTATCAATTCAATACTATCTATCTGGTACCATCAACGCAAACCATGCTCTCACAAGCTGAAAATGATAGATAATAGCTGGCACAAGCTGATATAGATAGATAGTAGCTCCCACAAGCTGATATACGGATCATTGCTCGCACAAACTAATAAACAATCATTGCTCACACAAGCCGAATAAGTATACTGCTCTCACAAGCTAACATATCAAGCACTTTTAGGTAGATATAGTATACTGCTCTCACAAGCTAAAATCACAATGCTCACACAAGCTAAACTACAATAAACCAATGCTTGCCAAGAATTTTGTGTCGTGCACACCAATTCCTTAATTAAATGACGAACTTGGCCTGATTTCATCATGTTAAAATATGCTCGACGAAAATAATCGTGTGTGGGTACACGGTCAGCTTGAGCCAAAAACACAATATATTTCTTTTAAAAAATTCCACTATTTATATAGTGTCTGAAAACATTTTTGGTGTTAAAAACCGACACCCCAGTGTTTTCTAATTTAATACTGAAATGAATAAGCATTTAGGGGATGAACTTGATAGATAGTATTAGATGGGTTAACCGAGAGAGGGTCTTGTTGGTATGTAATTGATTAGATCGATTGATTGATGACTTTTATGGATTTGATGATGTGATTCGATGATTATATGAATTGTACTGACTTGCAAGAAATAACTGAGACAAAGGTAAGCCACATATCTCTTGTGTGCATAGGTAACCTTTAGGCATATTTCATTCCTAGTCGAAGTTTAGGGGGTGAAGTTGCTGAGACATCGTTTCGCCCCGTTATGGGATAACATTTTCAGGTCCCTAGATGGCTGTACCTCCCGAGCATTTTTGCCAGCTGAAGAAGGTCACTGAGCAGGTATCTTATATTCCGCTTCATGGGAACCCTAGGGGATGGGTTTATGAACTCAGAAGGTCTGTTGTCTAGGTTGATGAGGGTCCACCCCATAAGGTACCTCATCAATACAGATCATGGTATCGTCGTGAGCGGAATGGATAGAGAGAATGTCCCATACTGGAATCTGAGGTCACTATGTCAGTGCTGTAGGTTGCTTTTGGAAAGGGCACAGAAAATCCTCTTGGTGGTTCAGTGGTGGCCCCGACTCTATCGAATCTAGGATCCCAAGAGTATTCAGTTGAAGACTCAAATGCTTAGAGGATCTATAGCACTCTACCCCACCTTTTTGCAAACCTTGTATATACCGGTTAATATTGTATATGACTTTGTTAGATATGTGTATAAGTGTGATGTGGTTTGAAAATTTGTGGCCCTGCTTTTCCATCCCATATGATGTTGTTTGGAATTAATTATTTGCTTCTGCATACATATTAAAATGAATGGATCAGTGATGCGTCATTGGACGTTACTATTTAATCGACCATTGAGGGATGGGTACGCGCTAGGAGGATCGGGGCATGACATCCAGTGGCTTGGACGGCATCTCATGGTGGCTGGCGAAGCTGGACAAGGGGCTCGAGATGGATGCGACACATGGCTGGAGACACGAAACAGTGGGACAAGCAGGCGAGGCTCGCGAGGGCGCGACAACAAGCGAACGGCTTATGGTGGCTCCGGTGGGCATGCGACGGCCAAGGGGAGGGGTTGCTCAGTTTTCTTTGCACTTTCAGAGCTCAAAGGTGGCTGGAAATGGAGAAAGTAGACTGAAGGAAGAAGAAAGGGGACAACCAAGGGTTGGAGGGGGCCACTTCTCTTCCATTCTATGCCTTTGCCCCCTTGAAGTGGTCCCACTTGGCTTCAGCTCTATCCTCAGCCATTTGTAGATCATTAGCTTCCTTAGAAAGTCATTGAGGTGGTCTAAAAGGTTGAGGACCAAGAGGCTACGAATTTTGAAGCATTTTCCCATAAATCCACTTCACTTTCTTCTTGAATTGATTCAATCCGACTCCCATAAATCCAACTAAGATGCCCACACTTCAATTCACTTTTTTCCTCATCAGTAGAACTAACTTGCATCTCAAAAACGTGATAAAAAACGGTCCCTTGAATTTTTCGGTCGAAAACAACCCTAAATTGAATTCCTACCAAAAATTTATGTTTGTAGAAAAATCTTCAAATGATGAGTCGATGTTTCCAAAATGACTCATGACATGATAATACTTTCAATTTTTTAAATCGGATTCAAATTCATGGTTAATTTCAATCTGGCGCGATTTTAGCATGACCTAGTTTACTGGGTGGCTTTCAGAATTTTTAGTGCAATTGACCCATGGTCAATTATTTTCAAGCCACTTTGTACATCTTTTACATATTGGCGACTCTCGGTTGTCATGAAAATCTCAAGGTTTCAAATGCAAACATATGGTACCAAAACAACAGAAAAATCAGTTTAGTGCTGATCAATGAGAATTTTACAATCTAGTGGAATCATTCATACTTAATCACATATTTCAGTCAAAATAACCTATCTTCAATCTTTGATCGATTTTTAACTATGCTATAATGACCCTTATAGACTAGCATGGTCGAGCAGTTGATTCTTGGTCGAATTCTCAAGTTTATTACATTAAAATCCCTTAATGGCTTTCCCAGATAAACTAGTTATCTCATGAGTGATCAACTCAGAGAATAGAACTATAGGCGGGTCGATGAAAGTCCCGATTCATTTAATTGAAAACAGAACTAGAAATTTCAGGATGTCACATTGATCATGAAGAATTGGTCTTGATGCGTCTTGTCGCCGAGTGCTTGGAATGGATTTTCTTTGTTGTTCTTGTTCATGAATTACATCCAAGAAGATTTAGTGTTCAAGCCAATTAAATCTTGTGGTAAGATTTGCGTGTAATTCCTTCATGAGATTGTGAGATTATTTCGTCAGAAATTTCGGGGCTAAACACTGTGTGCGTTATTGGGTGTAATTGGGGCTTGAGAAACACTGAGAGAGTGTTTGAGTGACTCGAGTGTGTAATCTCATTGTATTGCTTGATTTATAGTGAAATTCGTCGCTGCTCTCTCTGTGGACGTAGGTTTTTACGATCGAACCACATAAATTCGGTATCCGATTTATTTTCTTCTTCTTTCTATATTATTGTTTGATCACTCGCTTTTCGCAATAGATAAATCCTACTTTTTTGCTCATATTGCTTCCACGTGCTATTTCTTGATTATATTTATTGAATAACTTGCTATTTGGATATTGCAAACTTATTTTACTTTTTTGTTTTTGGTAAAGCCCTTATTTTACTTTTCATGCACACAAAGTTCAATATTTTTTATTGCATATTAAAACATCTGCATATTTGGAGATTATTTTTTCATTGTAAAAGAAAAAATGGAGATTGTTGGGAAAATCCCCTATGTTGATTTGAAGATGACAAAATAATCAAAGGCTATTAATTTATGTATTAGTTGAGTAGTACTGATGATATATGCAAAAGCCAATATGCAAATGAAGTCATAATTAGTACTAGGTGATTTGATATGAGAAATACTCTACCACTATTAAAAATGCTCTGCTAATATAAAGGGATCATTGTCGATATTAAGGGTGAAACAAGGTAGGGCGTTAAGATGTCTACAAGCTAGAAGGACTTTGAAGTGAAGTGAATCCTTGGATGAACTATGATCAAGGGTGAACAAGTTGGGATGAATGGGGATGTTCATGTGACTTGGATGTACCAAGATCTCGTCAACAAATGGATGGACTAAGTGATGGTGAATAAGCCTAGAACGAGAATGTCGGTAAAGCTTAGAAGGACCATGAAGGTGAATAGCTAGGTAGAGTTATAATCCCTAATAAGCTTGGATGGACGAGAAGATAGAAGATCTAATTGTTATCAAGAGCAACGGATCTTTATTAGGAACAGCTCTATCTATCAAATGAGGTGGAGACTATGATGATATCAGTTACCAGTGTGAGGTCTGTGAAGACTAACGAAGTTATTGACAAGTGGAGAACAAGTTTAATATGATGAGGATTTTATAAAGGCTCAGAGGTATCATGGCCAATCCTTCATCAACTAGGAGTCTTTAGTAGCTGATATACTCAGAAAGATCATTGTATGATTTAGCGCAAGTCATTCTATATGGTTTGATTGTGAAAAACACTAATAGATTGATGACAATGAGCATGTCGTAATTATGGATAATAGATCGTGTTTATATTAAGGCTTGGAAAGTGCTAGTCACCTGCTCATCTAATTATAACATTAATTGCAATGAAAAATGCCGTTGCAAAGACTTGGAATTTGCAAAAAGAGCACTAAAGTTTATCAGGAGCAATTTTGGCATTAATGGGAATGAGAAGACTGACAATTACTTTGACACTGTTTTCGAAAATTGTTATTATCAAAGAGACGTTACTGATAATAGAGAGCCATTTTAATGATTCTAAGCAACGTTCGACTGCTGGTACTTAAGGATATGAATTTGTAAATGGTCATCTAAGGAAAAAATGGCTATATATTTTATATAAGAGAAGTAGTTGGGTTTGGTGAAAATGAACAATACTAGTACAGTGCTTTGAGAGTTATTCTTTGCTTAGTTGCTGATAATATCATTGTGAGGCACTACTCGTTGTAATCATGATAAGAGTAAGCGTACAAGAGTGATAGTAATACTTGCGGCGTTACAGTATATTCTATTGGTTAATAGGAGCAGTACGTGTTGATTGTAACTTAGCTTGAAATAAGTTGCATGTTAATTTATTAAATTTAAACCCAAAAGTTGTGATTAGTATTGGGTTCGAGAGAGTTTGCACGAAGGCTTTGGCTTAGCAATCCATTGACTTTCTAGATGGTTTAGCTCAGAAAAGGTCGCAACATAAGTTGTTAACAAATCAGTACTAGCTTCAACTTATTTTTAGAAACATAGTCCGCTACGTAAGTGGGAACATGCTGGAGAGGCGCTTCAAATGCAGAGCCTGAAGATTTCACCATTTTTAGTGGAGAGTCACTTGTATGTGTGCCCTTGAAGGCGTGGAGTCGCAAGGACTTCGAGTGGGGTGGCTTTGAGATTTGTCAGTCCGATCGCCTCGGTCATGTCAACCGGTTCATTTGCCAATGTCGTAACATCGAAACCGTGCAGAAGAGCAGCAAGGGACAACGACATTAGTTGCATGGCTAAATTGATTCCGGGGCACATTCTCCGACCACTCCCGAATGGTATTAGCTCAAAATTTTGGCCTCGGATGTCGAAATCTTTATAGGTGGTCAAGAATCTCTCCGGCCGGAATTTGAGAGGGTCCGACCATATGTATGGGTCTCGATGGATCTTCCAGAAGTTGAAGAGGAGACGAGTGCCCTTTGGGACGTGATAGCCATCCACGGTACAGTCTTCCATGGACTCATGTGGGACGCCAAGTGGGCCTGCCGGGTATAAACGCAGGGTTTCCTTGATGATGGCTTGGATGTAGACCAAATTCTTCAGGTCTGATTCTTCAACTCGCTTTTCTCTACCGATTTGAGTATCTAGTTCGTGTTGGGCCTTCTTTAAAACTTCACGATGGTTGAGCAACAAAGACAAGGCCCATGTTAGAGAAACCGAGGTAGTATCTGAACCAGCTATAACGAGTCCCTGCAAAGTAACGGATCGTCAGCGACTAGGATGACAAACCTCGATGCCTTAATTGTAAAATGTAGATTGGTACTTATGTTTGATCTCTTGTCAAATGGATGTATATTCTAGTAACCTTCACTAATAATAGAGAACAAATTTGTATCACATCCACAAGGTAATGACATCATCTATTTAGTGTCAACTTTAAAAAGTCCGCGATACATTATACCACCATTTAAAATAAATATAAGACACAAATTCATCAGACGCATTAGGAAATAATGAATTAGGAAATAATGAATGCTTCATTACACACCATAAGTTTGAAGAACATTTTTCTGTTTCATGCAACTGCAAATTTTATTAGAGAAAAATAGTTAAGACCTTTAAATAGTTGAATTACATGACTTGATTTGTTCAATCTGGAGGGAAAGAACCTGGCCGTTCTATTTACATTGGCATTATTATCCTGTTTTTCTCTTTTCCCTGACATCAAGGGATTTTCTTATTGGAGTCGAATTTGATTTTTTTATCTCTCTCTCTATCTCTTTTTGTTTTTTTTTGGTTGCAAGATAATAGGATTTTTCTTTCTTTGGGGCTAAGAGATTTTGAATCCAGAGCCGTCATCGCGTGATCTAATCCTGACGTATCCCATGCCTGAAGTCTATCCTATTGCGACAGGCGACCGAAAGGACCATTGTGCCTTGAAAGCGACTTTTGTTCTTATGCAAGGATGACAAAGTGCCCGTAAAGTGAGTCTGTTCTTATCCATATAGGAAGCGGTTCCAAAGACAATATTCAACAATCTAATTAAGCAGTGACAGATTTGTGCCTTTTGCTTGACGAAAGTAAAGTGAGACGAAAAGTTGTTTCAGCCACATTTTCTTTTAGTTCAAGAGTTGTATCATGAATAATCTTAAAATTTACATCTAGGAAGAAAAAGATAATGATAGATATATAACGAATTAAAATTTCTATGAATTCTTTGTTCGGCCAAAACAATTTTATATGATTTCTGTCTACAAATGTTTGGTACTTTAAACCTATCATTAAAACATGCTTAATTTTTCTCTCTGTTAGCAAGATAAATGGATATAAATTGAGCATATATTTGTTTGCTTTACTCTATTGAACGAAAAATTTCAAATATGTGAGAGAAGTTCAAAACACCACTTGATTAATATAATAATCCCCATGTCAGGGTAGCTAGCTAATAACTTACTTTTCTTTGAAAAATAAAATCACTTTTTCATGTTATTATTTTGGAAGCAAGTAAATGACTTGAAAAACACCGGTTAGCCCATATAATTATTGTGGAGGACATCTATCCATTATATGTCAAGAAATTGCAAATGCATTCACGTCTAATAAAAAGGAAAATTAGGAGTCTATATATAACAATAACACAAAAACTATTTACATGAATCTAAATTGATTAACTGTATATTGAAATCGGGTTGCCTTCTCATATATAAAACCGTACTTTTTCGTGTCAATTATGGGATACATAAAAGAAAAGTTCTTTCGCCAACTGCATACAAATAAAGAAGTAGCACATGAAAAGGTTTCTTTGTCTAAAAAATTGAAAGCGGCGAGGTAAGACATGCTGATTAATTCAAACAGAGAATAACGACCTGCTAGCTAATTAAAAGATTCTATTTTTGCTACACAAGCTTTGTAATTTCTTTGTTATACAAGCCATGTTTACCAGGAATGCTTTGGTAGCCGATTAAATTTTTTATTTTATTTTATAACTATCCGAATCAACCGTGGTGGAGATCATTTGTGTAACCAAAAGGTTATACAAATTATGTTGTAGCATGTCCTCATTAAAATAGATAATTTTTAACATCCCTTCAAACTGAACGACATTGTGGTTTAGTCAAAACTAACTCAAAACATTAAGTTTATTAAAATAATTAAAAGATTAGAAACCAAATTCTAGAAATGCGAGTTTTGGAATCAAAATAGATTTATAAGGATTTTCAGGAGGCGTTTGTCAAAAAGCAACTTTTCTTTTCCCATCCAATTTGAAAATATCATTCAAATATTAAAAGATTGTTAAAATATTATGCGTGAATTTATGTGTAAACATTAGATTTTGTGAAAGTTTATGAAATTTCGTGTTAAAAGAAATTTCAAGAGCCTCCGCTGCAAGTTAAGGGGCTGCATGTTTTCAAATAGAAATTTTGTTTTTTGGTTCCCGTGAACAAAAAAA
Organism: Eucalyptus polyanthemos subsp. polyanthemos; assembly: GCA_017140185.1. Classification (NCBI taxonomy): domain Eukaryota; kingdom Viridiplantae; phylum Streptophyta; class Magnoliopsida; order Myrtales; family Myrtaceae; genus Eucalyptus; species Eucalyptus polyanthemos. The sequence goes on from CM029462.1 coordinate 29,655,914, forward strand.
GAACAGAAACGCGTTTGTTTGCGTTTTTGTTCAAAATCTGATTTTTTGTTGCCGGAACACAAAAAAAACAGAAATGAGAAACAAAAAAAAAATTGTTTCTTGTTCTAGAAACACTTTTGAAGAAACACTTCTTCTCTCTCTTCTCTTTTCTTCTTCTTTTCTTCTTCTTTTTTCTTTGGCCAGTCGCCGGCCTCGGCCATGGCCGGCAATCGGCCGTCGAGGGTCAGCAACCTCGCCGGAGTATCGCTGGCCCCCGGCGAGGCCAAGCTCACCCAGCCAAGGCGAGGACAAGCCTTGCCCACGCCTGCGAGGCTCAGCCTCGCCTTGGCTGGGCGAGCTCGGGCTCGCCCAGATCCGGTGAGGCCGAGCCTCGCCATGGCTGGGTGAGCTCGAGCTCACCTAGATCTGGGCGAGGCTGCCGGCCTTCTGCGACCGGCCGAAAGAAGAAAACATAAAAAAGAAAGGAAAAGAGGAAAAATAAAATAAAAATATTAAAAAATTAAAAGAAACAAAAAAAAAAATTTACCAAACGTGTTTCTATTCATTTTTTATTCCCGGAACAAGTTTACCAAACACATCTTTCTGGTAAAAAATTGTTCATCGGAACAGAAACACTTTTTTTTATTTCTGTTCCCTGGAATAATTTTTGAACAAAAACATTACCAAACGCGCCCTATAATCTGTGTAAAGTTTCATACTTTTTACCTTGACACGCGCTTAATTGCTTGTAGGGTCTCTATGAGATCATTTAAACGGGGAAAAGTCGGTTCTTGAATCTTGGAAAACCCTTTAGAAACACACGGCATGCCTGGAGGACTGTCTATACATTAACAAAACTTAGATGTTTATACAAGTTATGTACCCAAAAATCTATATTGTGAATGTCGAAAAATCAAATCTACCACATCAAATGTTTTTTTAATAAAATTGGGGTAACGATTATGCTAAATAAACTTACCATGCATGTTGCTTTTATGAAAGTATCAGCATCGTAACCTGGAAGCTCTTCGGTAGCATCTACAATAGAGAGCATCACGTCCATGAAATCCCGGTCATTGTTCTTGTTATTTCCACGTCTCTTGTTACTATTTCTTCTGCTTTTATGCTCATTAAGCCATCCCTGAACCACACGATCTAGCTCTTGGGCCGTCTTCTTCATCATCTTCTCGTACCCGTCCAAATCAAACCACCTTAAAATCGGGAGCGCATCGGACACTATAAACCTCCCTGCCAAGTCACTGACCTCCCGCAAAGCATCTCGAACCTTCTCATTTTGTTCGTCCTCATAACGTTTCCCAACTACCATCCTAAAGATCACATTTAGAGTAATGTCACCAAACCATCGCTTCATGTCCACCAACACCTTCTTTGGTGCATCATTGTATTTTTCTATGCATCGCCTATTTATGTGGTTTATTGATGCTTGGACCTCTGATTCCCGGATGTGCTTGAGCAATTCCAATCGGTGGTTGGAGAGGAGCTCCAGCATGGTGAGCTTGCGCGCATGGCGCCAATAAGAGCCGTAGGGAGCAAGGCCAAACATGGCATAGTTATAGGCCATGATCTCGGAGCTAATAGACTTGGGTCGAGTCGCAAAGACTCTGTCGTTCACCGTAAGGCACTGCTTGGCTATCTGCCAATTACTAACTATCAAGGCTCGATGGATACCCATCTTGACGATGAAGATTGGCCCGTACTTGTCAGCCACGTTTGCTAGGACTATATGGGGTGGTACCGGGCCTCCTAAGAGATGGAGATGGCCAATCAAAGGCCATGCACCGCCGGCTTCTGGCAGGGAGGCTTCTTTGTGGCCGTCGACGCTTCCTCTCTTATTTTTCGATCTTGTCGGTGGCGAAGCAAAGCAATAGAGAAAGATTGCGAAGGCAAAGATCATGCCAGCGAGGGCAGGGGTTGGAAACGAGAAAGAGCACTCCATGTTTGTGAATGAAGAGAAGGGTTTTGGAGAATACATGGAAAGGATTAGAGCATGGAGAGTTTTTATACACATTTTGCTTCGAGATCTAAGTAGCACGGACACTCGATACAGACATGCGACATAGACACGTGACACGACACGATGCAACACACCGATACATCATTTTAAAAAAAAAAAAAAAATTCCGTTAGAACACGTTATTATTAAATAAATATTTTTATTTTTAATTCATTTGATTTAAATTCACAAATAAATAAATAAATAAAGAGTTTACAATGAATATATACTAATAATATTAATAAATCTATTTATAGAAAATTTGAAAAACATATTCATAGTTAATGCGTAACCATATTTAGGAACATATTTTTAACTTTAATAAAAATTATGAATAAAATTAATGACTAACAAAAAAATAGAATCAACTTTATTTTAATAAATCTATGATATTTTATAATCATCAAAATTTATTATTATTTAACATTTAATATTTTTATTTTTTAAAATAATTTTTGAATTCATTTATTTATTTTTATAACAAAAATAACTTTACCACTCAAAATTATTTCCTTCTCTTTTCTCTCTAAACTCTCATCCCCAAAAAAATCATTTCTCTCCCCATTTCTCTTTCTCCTATCCCCCACGCCACCCCCAAAATTTTCCTCTGTTTCTTCCCTGCTCTCTCTCTCTCCTATCCCCCACGCCAACCCAAAATCTTTCCTCTCTCTCTTCCTCTCCCCCGTTTCTCTCTCTCCTATCCTCCACGCCACCCCAAAATCTTTCCTCCATTTCTTCCCTACTCTCTTTCTCTTCCTCCCCCACGACAGCACCTCACGCCACCCCAAGATCTTGCTCTTGATTTCTTCCCTGCTCTCTCTCTCTCTCCCCCTCTCTCCTTGACAGAACCTGCTCCCCTTGCTACCCACCCCCATCAATCGTCCCCAACCCCCGCCCCCATCAATCAATCCCATCCCCCTTCAGTTTCTTCCCCCACGCCTCCACCCCCTCTCGGGAGAAAATATTAGGTACGTGTCTCACGCTCTAGCTTGGCAAACAAGAACGCGGTGGAAGCGTGGCACGTGTCCTCTTCTGGGACCCACGCTCTGGGCAGACTGAGGAAAACAACAGGCGCCATTTTGAAAAATTTAACAAATGACTCGGATTTCTTTCTTATGTGAGTCTCCTTATTCGCGCCTCTCTCTCTCTACCCTCTCCCTCTCTCTCCGACGAAAAGGACCGCGACTTCCCCCCCTCTCTTTGCCCTCCTTCTTTCTGATCTACGAACCACCGCATGGGACTGGCGAGAGGACCACGACTTCCCTCTCTCTCTGCCCTCCTTCTTTCCGACCGACGAACCACCGCACGGGATTGGCGAGAGGACCGCAACCTCCTCCTCTCTCTCTCTCTCTCTCTGCCCTCCCTCTTTCTGACCAGCGAATCACCTTGTAGAGATCTCCCATCGTCGCCTTAATCTTATGTGAGAGTCTAGCTATAGTTGAGCCTGCTTTAGGACATGGCGATTGTTGAGTAGAAGGGAGAGAGCCCATGTTAACTTGCCCACCCTTGTGTCTGTATCTCCCGACGTAAGTGCCTACGAAAATACATACAAATTTCTTCTTTATACATTTCATTATTGAAGTAAATATATAATTGTTGCAAATTAACCGATAATTTCTAGACATCTGAACTTAGGTGCAAGTTGTTTCATAGAAAATGAATGATTTGAAAAATATTTTCCTAAAAACAATCACTTATATTATTTAAAATAATTACTCAATGGAAAATATTTCATTATTGATAAAAATTTAAATCTAAATTTTTTCAAGAACTATAAAAATATAAGTGATCATTTTTATGAAAATATCTTTTAAAATATTTTTTTCAAAAAATAAGCGAAACCTCAACTTAGTTATATTTAAGATAAGGATGACGTTATTTGCTGTAACAGTCGTACCTTCTTCTCACAATTTGAAGCGGATATAATTTTCTTTTACTCTATTAGTGTACCACAGGTTCCCAGCAAATGTTTCAACGATTAACCATTTGTCTTGCGATCCACATTGGACACTTCACATGTATCTAGACATGATCTTTGGACGGCAATAATAAATATTATCATCTTTCAGCTCTTTATCAGAAGTCCAAACGACAACGACTTCCATAATAAATCATGAAAGAGATTGAAATTTGAATTGGAAGATGCCACATGGCAATCTGCTTGATCCAACGTCGGCATTGAAGACGTTGGACCAAAAAACAGGTCCTACAAAAGGATATTAAAATATTATGGTGAAGAAAGCTTAATGGATGGTTGAGATATTTGTGATTTTTTATCAATTTTCTTTGGCTTTGTCGTCGATCTAAGTTTCAGGTTTAAAGGTACCTTTTATTAGATAAACGATTCTTGAAATATGATAGTTAGTGCATGAACAAATACAGATGAATTAGTACACAAACATAATATTCACCACATGAAATCATTCGAGATGGAAATCTTCGATTTGCTGGATAGTTTAGTTTTGGGTGAGTTTATTAGAAGTCTAGCAAACTTGATATACTAGATAAAAAGAAAAGATTTATATTCTTGATATATGAAAAAACAATTTGCTTACTTGATTTATCACACTATTTTTTTTTAATCAATAACTCTTCTTAACACCAATTCCCAAGTGAAAATTTATGAAAGAATTATGATTGTGCTTAGGATAATGCTATGGATACTGAATCTAACATACCTAACATTTATTCATAATTTTATGTTTCGTGTGTCATGCCCTGATCCTTAGGCACGCGCCCATCCTTCAACTAGTCAATTAAAAGCAACATCCCATGACGCATTGTCGACCCATTCGATTTTTAATATGTATGCAGAATCAAATATAAATTCCAAGACAATAAAACAATGGGATAGGAAAGTAGGACCAATTTTTCACAAAAGACCTTTTTATAAACACACGGGTTTATACACAAAAGCTTACAAAAAGGAATCGGCTTTCAACAAAAGAGAAATGTTCGAGAACTAACTAGTCGGACATGCTCGCCGATTCTCCGGGCTTCACTTTCTAACTTCGGGTCTCGGGTCCTCCACCAATGTCAACTAGGGGCCTAAAAATGGTTATACAATAACCAATGAGACAATATCTTAGCAAATTCAACCCCCTAAGACCCGATTATGAAGCAAATATGCCTTAAGGGCTGCCTAAGAACAATACAGGTCAGATGACTTACCTTCGCCTTAGTTCCACCTTGCAAACTAGTATCGTTTACAGATGTCTCAAATCACATCAATCAATCAATTCATAACATCAAATCAAATCATTGATCAATCGACTCGGTCGATTATATGTCACCACGACCCTTTCTTAGTCGGCTCATCTCATACTATCTATAAAGTCCATTCATATCAAGACTGCTCACTACTAAGCTGATAAATAGATAGTATAGATCGCTTCTGAGATGATCGGGTATACTGCTCTCTACTAAGCTGTCATATTGCTTGTAGGCTTATATAGTATACCAACAATGCTCAATCTAAGCAGATAAGGTATACTAATCTTTGCTAAGCTGCCATATCGCCCGTAGGCTAATATAGTATATTGACGATATTCAATCTAAGCAGATAAGGTATACTGCTCTCTGTTAAGTTGACATATCGCCCATATGCTGATATAGAAGCCGAACCCACTGCAAGCTGTGCCATATCCTCGCCGAAAGACCAGCAAAGTTTCTGTTTTTGCAAACTGTTGATTGTCAAGCCAAGTCCCCATGACTTGTTGCCTTTGCTGATCATCACAGCGATTCCCAACTGTGTCCATTGAAGTCCAAGCTAAGCAGTCCCTCAGCTACCAGCTGGCTAAGTACACGTCAGCTGTTGTCCGACCAGCTGAGCACCACCGTCGATCCTGAGCCGTCCATCTAGTTCAAATTGAAAGCCAATCTACAAATTAGGTAATGATTCTATCTGTATTAATTCGAATATTTCATTATTTGAGTTATCTAATTTGACTCTTCAAGTGTTGATGCATATCTCCAAGATTTTTCAAGTATCCTTAAATTAGGAAGCTTTCCTAATTTGACAACTTGCACATGATGAATAGTCCAATTTCATGCATGAGATATGACTCGTGGCCACACGAAAAATAAGTTTGTCCAATCCTATGCCCGAGATATGGTTCGCCGATTTTATCAGTTACCAAATTTGAATAGACAGTGTTGGTTTTCCAAATATTGTGATTGACTTGATGCCCGTAGATGTTACCCTGATTGATTGCCAGGACATTATCATTAGTTATAAATAACATTAGGATAATACCTTTCCTAAAAATTCGATAATAACAAAAAGATATAAAGTGATAGTTTAGGATAGAATTACATTTTAAATCTTTTAGGATAGGACAAAATAGTTCGGGGTAGGATTCTAGTTTAAACTTTCCTAATAGATAGAATACAATAGTTCTAGTTAGAATTTGCATCCTAGGATATTATCCATAGTTAAGATAAGATTTTGAATTAAATCGGGATTAAGATAGGTTAATTCCTAGTTTAAATTAAAAATATCTAAGTATAGATAATTAATTCTCATTAATTTTTAATTTTGAATTTTAGTGAAAAATACCAAAAACATGTTCTTAAGATTGATTAGGATTGAATATTTAATTTAAGCATTTATTAGCGAAAATATCAAAAATACCCTTGCAAGTCATTTAGATAATACATGTCTTAGGTTAATTTAATTAATTTGGATATTTTGTTAGAATAGGTCATATAGACTAGGGGTGTGCATGGTCCGGGCGGGGGGTTCCCAACCTAGAACCGGGAACCGCCCGCTAAGAATCGGTTCCAAAAAATTAGAACCGAAAACCGCTTGCTAGTTGCATGGATCCACCTGGGAAATGGACCGCCGGTCCGATCCGGTTCCTGGGTAGATCCATAGAACCGGTCCAATCTCCACGTCTTCCCCTTTGTGCCTTCAACCGGTTGCGACCCTTGCTTCGCTTCTGTCTCGGCCACCACAACCATCTTGGCCACTGCCTCCATCGTCTCTCACTCCTCCCTCGAGACGGACAATGAGGAGGACAACAGGGACGATGAGCCGTTCTTAGACCTAGAGTTTACTCGTCCCCAAAGATGAGGATGATGGAGAGAAGCTTGAGGAGGGGGAGGAGGAAGAGGGGAGGTAGAAGCGAGACGAGCCCAACAATGAAGAGGATGATAGTGACAGTCAATGTGGAGGTGGCGATGACGTGAAGAGAGAGTTCAAGTTCGAGGGAGGAAAAGAGAATTAACTCACTGTTTCGCCGAGTTCCGACTAGGACTCAAAGGGAGATGAGTAGATTCAGAGGTGAATCGAAGAGGAAGAGGGAGCTCTGAGAGATTTTGAGCTGAGAGAGACGAGATGGAGTAGAAGAAGTGAATTGAGACAAGATGGTGATTAGAGTCCTAAATTTTAGATTTTCTAATTTCAATTTTTTTTTAATATTAAAAATTAATATATTATTATAATATAATTGGTTCGGTCCGAGTGGGCGGATCCGCCCATGGAAACGGGAACTGGACTGGTTCTCTTAAGAACCACTAGTTTTGGCCGGTTTCAGTCTGGTTCCGAGTAGTCCGGGCGGGTCCTGGTTCTTTTGCACACCCCTAACATAAACTACAGTCTAGAATTACGTTTGCACACCATGTATTGCATATAGCCTAGTTTTAATTCAAAAAAAAAAAAGAAAAAAATATAAAAGATTTGTTTAGAAACCATGTTAAGATAGGTTTAGTCTTTGTTTTATCAATTTCAACTTAGGTGTTTAATTTATTGTTTAGGATTACAATTCATTTAAATCATTTGGTTTTATTATGTGTTTATTTAATATTTGTGCACCTGCATGATCACCTCATATATTAGTGGATAGGCTAAAATGAATCAAGCTACCTGTTAAATATTTTATGATAAAAAAGAATGGTAGTGAAAGGGCATTAGATAAATCTAATTTAACCAAATCCTAATACCCACAATTCCTGGTTCTGGTTTGTAGGAGTAAATAATTCTCTTGTCACTTAGGTTTCTATTTGATCCACCAAGAAATAGATTAATGGTTACTCTTAATTGAAAATTATTGCATGTTAAGAACTTAAACCCTTCTTCATGAATTAGTATGGACTTAGGAGAGCCTGAGTTAAGTTTAGATTTAATAATCCATTAGTCGAACCGTTGGATGGTGCACTTTAGGGTAGGTCGAGGCAATCATCACTAATCAAATTATTAGTTAGTTGGTTGGCAACCCAAGTAAAATACATGGAGAATACTTTACCTTTTCTAATAAGAGACTTCATGGATTCAGAAACTTGATTATGTTAGATTAAACTAATGTCTTCTCAATGCATTTTCTCTTTTATTTAAAAAAAAAAAATGTTTGGCAATCCTTGTTGATTAATTTTAAACCTAACCACTAACATATGATGAGAGTGATGATGGGGGTTCTCAATCATTAAAGTAACATTGAATGAATCAAAATGATGAATAAATTGCTAGAATGGGAAAGGAATTTAAATACCTCAATGCAAATGAAGCATATTATTTAATTTTCCAATATTTGCAAAGTATTAATCGAAAAGAAATGCATATCTAACCTAATATGATTTCTACAAACTGATTAACAATCTTTTTAGGTTTTTCTTTTTTAATGAAAACTAAATTATATGCTATTCTACCTTAATGACATATGACATGTAATTCATATGACTTAACTATAATGACAATTAAAATGACTTATTCTACCACGACATGGGATTCTAAAGTAAATGATATTACTAAATGATATGGCATACATGACAGGAAACTTATGACATGGCAATGATAGTAACATGGTGATGACATGGCATAGATGACATGGCATTATAGTGTGGCATGATGACGGGGCATAGTGTGATGACGCAGCAAGGTATGATGATGTAGCATATGACATGGAATTATATGTGTCTAATCCTATATGGCTTGCACATGTTTATTTTTGTGATTTTTATTAAAATTCGTAACAAAAATTACTAAAAATGAAAATTATGAGATATTATCCAATTCAAACTATGAAATAGACAACTACTAGAGTTGCACTAGTAGCGACTCTTCCCACTTGGGAATGACAAGGTAAGGAGTTTGATTCCCTACATTCTTCGTTGAGGAAAGATGGGGACGAGTGAGTGAAGGAGTATGGTTTCACAATCTGCACATAGCACATACATTGGCTTGTAAAATAGATATAGGATAGGACTAGATAAATAAAACTAGAAAATAGACTAGGTCTAATCCTATTCTTACTCGGAAACCTATCTCAACCCTACCTAACATGCAATCTTATCTAAACATGCCATGTTATGTAGAAAAAAATCTATTCTATCATGTAATTTTTTTTTTTTGAAAAATAAACTAATCAAAAACATAAATAGTTGATCAAACAAAATAAGCAAGAAATTAAAGTAGATAAGCTCAAGAATATCAACAATGTCCATCCAATTCGAATTTCAAAACAAAACAAATTGACCCCCGATCTATATGCCTCAAGATCAATGCCTAGACATTGAGTTACCGATTCTACGCACATTAGAGATTAGGAAATAATCCTAATTGGATGTGCCTAGAATCTCAAATATTTCAATTAGATCATGATAATCATAAATTAGGTAACAAAAGATCAAATTCAAATTTAGGAATGAATAATTATCTAAATTGATGATTTGGTTTCCAAAGTTGAACCGGCACTAGTTTGGCTTAGATAATGGCTAGTAGCAGCACTTGGTCATTGGCAATGAGGGATGATTTGTGGCAACCAACAACGTACCAAAGCGCAATATGAACTGATGTGCATTGTGTAGTGGCTGGTTGTTAGGAGCTTACCATGACGTTGCTTGCAACATGTAAGGTCACTTGGGGCTTGTCTGAGTAGGTACTAGGTGCCCCTTGGAACCTGCAAAAAGAATGCTATATTGTAACTTTCCTAAATTAACTCACTCGAGGTATTGTCTAGTTTGTCCTGCCCCATATCAAGCCTCATGGTTTTTATCCTTTGGCATACAAGCATGCACTCCAAGAGGTCACTCATACTCATAAGGCATCTAGTGAGTTAATTTTAGTTTTCACATATATATATATCTTAGAATTGCTTCCATTGCTCGGTGAATAATTTGGTTCATTTCTACCCCCTTCACTATCCTAGGAGCATACTATGAGCCTTCTCTTGTCCAGGCCCTCTTGTCTTGGTGACCACTTCTCGCCCTCGTCGGATTGGGTCGTTATACACCTACCAGCTTCCACCTATTTTGTCCTCAAACAACACTTATTGGAAGGGGACTGCTTTGATACCATATTATGACATTCTAGATTAACTCACTCGATGTATTGTATAACATTTGTGATTTTCGACCCATGAGAAATGGCTGAGTCTAGTGTGCTAGTGGTAAGGATCAGTCATGGGTCGTTCCAAGAATCAGCCATGGACTGATTGGCCTAACTGGAAGGGTAATCGAGAGATTAACCATGTTTCAATCAAAGGATCAGCCGTGGATTAATCAAGGGATTGGCCATGGATTAATCAAGGAATCGGCCATGGACCAATATATGACCATGCAAGTGGACCCAAGTCATTTGGTTGATGGACGATTACTTGGCCATAAGGGTAGATCAGGGGATCGTCACGTATCACCACAGATTGATGGACGATCATGAATCGATCCTAAATGATCATGTTCCAATCGTTAGTGATTCTGCTCAGTTATATACCAATCGTGGACAACCATGATTCAACTCTATATGACTGTGTGACGGTTATGGATTGACTAATCTCGAATGGCCACTTGACAATCAGGAGTGGCCTAGACCAGCCCTGGAACAAGTCCAGGAGCTAACTCGCTTAGCCAGAGTCGATTTAAGGGCTAGTTATTGATCCCATGCTCTAGGTCGCCAATCTAGCCAAGAAGGTAAACTTTGCCTACAACAACCATGCCAAGGGTGACTTTACCTTGAACCTCAGGTATGTCGAAATGATCGTTAGGGGATGCACACAAAAAGCTCTTGCCTGATTCCGATTGCACTTCCAATGGCCTATTTTCCCATGGTTGCCATATTCTTTGGAAATGGACAAAAGAGAACATTCTAGAATACCCTAGGTTCTTCATGAAGAAGGATGATGACTCATCACTTTGGATGGATATTTCTAAATTTGGTAATTATTACTAAAGATTCGCCTTGGGGTTAAGGACTTTTGACAAATGTCCCAATAAGAATGAGACAATCGGGAAAGCATTGTTATCCTATGGCCTAGGTACCACCTTATCCTTCTTAGGGTGCCACTTAATTAAAGTGGCTTGTTCTCCAAGACTGGGCCAAGCGCTTATGTGAGCCAATAAAAAGAAGACAAACAAGCCTCCAAATTGTTACATTAAGCCATTAGATTTCCACCTCATAAACCTAAGTGTCCACTTGAAGATTTGGTAATGGTGGCTTAAGATTTTCCTTGGGAAATAAGCAAGGGATTCATGGCTTAAGTACCAATTGGAGAGCAACACCATGGACTCTCTTCATTTCTCTAAGATTTAGGTGTGCCACATAATCTTATTAGACATGCCACATTTCCAAATAGGTGTGCCACCTTGCAAATTAGGCTTGCCACCTTAATATTATAGTTGTGCCACTTCAAGAAAGATGATTGGGCCATTTGGACAAGTAATGATTAGGTTGATGCCTATAAATTGGATGAGCCCCCATTCATTTCCAATATTTGAGCCCCCTTGTTTTTTTATACACCATTCTTCCCCTTTCTCTTGACCTTGCACCATCGCCTCTCATCAAGTCACTCAAGCTAGTTCAAGAGGTTCATTCAAGTAAATAAGATATCTATTTCTCCTCTAGTGTGGTAGTCTCCATTGTTGAGTCTAGTTAGGTGCTCACTCGTCAAGTTATGAGTAGATGTTGGATCTTTTGTATGGTTTTGCTCATGTCTGTGCTTGAACGTGTGCTTGAGTCATTCACGCTTGGAATGAGGCCAAGATTTGCTCAAGTTGAGTTCAAGGCGAGGCAAGGTTGCCTAAGGTTGCAAGGTCTTGGATCAACATTAAAGCATGCCGGTTTCAAGTCTTGTTCAATGCGGGAATCGCCTAAGGCCATAAGGTCTTGGATAAGCATTGAGGCATGCTAGTTCTAAGTCTCAATCGGTATAGGGATCACCCAAGTCCACGAGGTCTTGGTAAGGCACTAAAGTGTGTTAGGGAAATCCCTTATGATGTTTTGAAGATGACAAAATAAATCAAAGGCTACTAACATGTTTGATGGTTGAGTAATAGACCATGCAGATGATAAAACATCTAAAGGATTTTATCAAAGTCAGAAGATGACCGAGAAGACTGAACGTAATATATGTCAGTATATTCGAAGATTTCCAAACTTCTGCTCAAGACTCAAAGTACGAAGACTGTCGAGACTCAAGACTCATATTGTAAAGTCTGAGACCCATTGTAAAGTCTCAAGACTCATATCGTAAAGTCTCAAGACTCGAGACTTTACATCCAGATTCGATGAATCGTAACTCAAGCCCAATCATACAACGGCTAGTGATCTGGTTTGGATTCCACATCAAGATTGATTTGATTGATTCAATCTAATTGATTGACGATTGGATCTTGAAGACAAGAATTTTCTATTCGAAGAAGCTTTACTTATGGAAACCAAGATTTCGTTTGTATGGGCGATCGGAATCAATTTGGGATTCTACCTTTGTCACTCAACGGCTACCAAATCTTCTAGATACGAGAGCTGTCCAATGGGTATATTGGAAGACGATTCTCCGGGATGCTGTCCAACGGCTAGTTTGGAAGTGGAGGAGTATTTAAGGAGATGAAGGACCGATGAGCAAGTTAGAGACGGAGCGTAGAATTTATAATTCCAAAGTCGAGCGACTTTCGATAATATACTTGTCTCTTGAGAGCTTAAACGTTTGTAATCGTGAGAGAAATACCAAAAGAGTGACTTAGTGAGATAGTGTGATCTACTACTAAGTGTTTGCACTCGGAGTTGTAATCTCTTGTTGATTGCATAGTGGAATCCAGCCAAGAAGGCTGTTATCGTGGGAGAGTGGACGTAGGCTTGGATTAAGCCGAACCACTATAAATCTTGTGTTCTTATTCTCTTCCCTAACTCCTTTATTTTGTTCATACTAGCACTCTCAATTGGTATCAGAGCCAAGTGCTCGGTTTATAAAAGTGTTTTTACTTTTGAGCTAAAGATTCTTTATGGCTAGTATATTGGCACCGGGTCTTATGGAAGGGCAAAGCAACACAAGGCCACCATATTTCGATAGAAGAAAATACAAGCAGAATGGCCAGAAAAGAACAAAAAAAAAGAGAAGATGATGAGCACAGACTCATAATCCGATGAGGAAATCGAGGGGGAGAAATCGAATCCAAAAGAAAAGGAAAAGAATCGTGATCATCTCAAAAAGGCAACAAATTGAGGGGGAGCTTTGATCATTTATGGAAAAATCTTTTTGGATTGATTGTGATCTTATTATGAATGGAAGGAAAGGTAAATATGTCAGAATTTGTTCAAAAAAAATCCGGTTAGTGCATCTTTTATTACCTTTTGTCATTAACAAATCTCTCACTGATATTATCATTTTATTATGACAAAAATGGTACGTGAATTTCATGATGCATCCGTGATTTTTATTGGATATTTGCTGATATATATGATCGAAGTGAGCTATATTGCATATCTTTAATATTCGACTTGTTTATAAAAGCTGATTTTTGGAAATTGTGATTCATGCAAAATATTTGTTATCATTCTCTACGTGAATCCATCATTATCGCTTTTTGATTATGACAAAAAGGGGGAGAAGAAATGAATATGCATATGTGCTGATTGGTTGATATTATTTATTGCATAATATTGAGCTGTGATTATTTTTCTATATATTCTTATGCTCAATCTATTTGTTATCTTCTGATATCCTTTGATTTAAAAGTATGTTTACAAATCTGCATATTCAGAGATTGTTTTGTCATCATCAAAAAGGGGGAGATTGTTAGGGAAATCCCTTATGATGTTTTGAAGATGACAAAATAAATCAAAGGCTACTAACATGTTTGATGGTTGAGTAATAGACCATGCAGATGATAAAACATCTAAAGGATTTTATCAAAGTCAGAAGATGACCAGAAGACTGAACGTAATATATGTCCAGAGTATATTCTGAAGATTTCCAAACTTCTGCTCAAGACTCAAAGTCTGAAGACTGTCAGACTCAAGACTCATATTGTAAAGTCTACAGACCCAGATTGTAAAGTCTCAAGACTCATATCGTAAAGTCTCAAGACTCAGACTTTACATCCAGATTCGATGAATCGTAACTCAAGCCCAATCATACAACGGCTAGTGATCTGGTTTGGATTCCACATCAAGATTGATTTGATTGATTCAATCTAATTGATTGACGATTGGATCTTGAAGACAAGAATTTTCTATTCGAAGAAGCTTTACTTATGGAAACCAAGATTTCGTTTGTATGGGCGATCGGAATCAATTTGGGATTCTACCTTTGTCACTCAACGGCTACCAAATCTTCTAGATACAGAGCTGTCCAATGGGTATATTGGAAGACGATTCTCCGGGATGCTGTCCAACGGCTAGTTTGGAAGTGGAGGAGTATTTAAGGAGATGAAGGACCGATGAGCAAGTTAGAGACGGAGCGTAGAATTTATAATTCCAAAGTCTGAGCGACTTTCGATAATATACTTGTCTCTTGAGAGCTTAAACGTTTGTAATCGTGAGAGAAATACCAAAAGAGTGACTTAGTGAGATAGTGTGATCTACTACTAAGTGTTTGCACTCGGAGTTGTAATCTCTTGTTGATTGCATAGTGGAATCCAGCCAAGAAGGCTGTTATCGTGGGAGAGTGGACGTAGGCTTGGATTAAGCCGAACCACTATAAATCTTGTGTTCTTATTCTCTTCCCTAACTCCTTTATTTTGTTCATACTAGCACTCTCAAAGTGTGCCAATTCTAAGTGTCAATTAGGTTGAGGACTTTGTACTTGGTGTTTGAATCAAACCACAAACCAAGGGTCATTCAGCATGAAGTATGTTCATGCTGGGTTAAGGCCAAGGTCCGTCGAGCTTAGGATATTCACGAAAGTGAGGCGTACCCAAGTCTTGAGGTCTTGGATCAGTATTAAGACATGTCATTTATGAGCCTTGTTCGGTGCAGGGATTGGTGCTACATGATCGGTTCAAGTCATGGATCAAGGATCGTTCCCAACATGTTTTATTGTGTACTATAAGAATTCATGGACACATGTATGAATGAGCGTGCCTTCGGGCCATGTATGAGTTGGCTAAGAAGAAAAGATAAGATCGGCTTATGCGTGCACTTAAAGAGGAAAATGCGTCCATCGTCACATAGCTTGGCGGCAATGCCTCATTCATTAAATGGGATGCCCCTGTTAAACTAGGATGCTTGGGTTTTAAACTCGAAAGCCTTAGGAAGCTAACCCCGAGAAGTATCGGTCAAGTCAAGAAGCCTAGCTAGAAGCTTGAAGTCCTGGTCAAGCCAGGACGATGGTAAATGAATTTGCATAAGTTCTGGTTATACATAAACATAATATGTTGATGTGCTCATTATTAAACCGAAGGTATTTTACATTAACATCATGTATTTGGTCAAGGCATGGCAAATAATTTGCCATTACTCTGTCATCGACACTGTTTGCGAGTATTGTACTTGCTACGCTTTGATAATGAGATGCTTTCCTAATAGAGAACTAGGAATTTTATTTACTGAGTTTACCCAACTCACTCTCTTATTTTTTAGAGTAGTAGGCATGGAAGTCTCACGTCAGCTTTGAGAACTGCATTCACACTAGAGGAGACAATAATTCCCCTAGCCTATGTTGAGACTTGTAGTGTGATGTAAAAAGGAAAGATGGATCATAGAGAAAGGGCTTATAAAAATACTATTATAATATAAACTAGTGTTTTCTATGTGATGTATGTCTCAGTCATCTAGCCGTTGTTTGTTTAGAGAGTTGTTTTTTCACGTTTTTACATGTGTTTATTAACAAGATAAAAAGAATTGGGATGGCGATAGGTCTGAGACGTCACAAAAATAACTCTTGTTGCTCAAGACCTTAGAGATGGAGTTGGGGTCCTTACATATTGTTGACTTTGGCCCGTCCCATATCGAGCCTCACAATTTTTATGTTTTGGCGTATAAACAGGCACTTTCCCATGAGGTCACCCATTTTGGTAGTAATCTAGCCCGGGCATGCTTAATTTTGGAGTTCCAAAACAAAACTTGCTATTATGTTAAAAAGCACATACATGAGTTAATTCTAGTTTTCACGTATATATTTCAAAATCACTCTTCTACTATTTGGTGCATAGTTCAGCTCATGCCCGCCCCTTTTCACCATCCTAGAAACCTACCATGCGCCACTCCTTATCCATGTTGGGGTTTTACGGAACATTTATAGGCTAAATAAACATAAACACAACGGAAGCAAAGATAAAATTCTACTATACATGTTCCTCCAAAGGCGTTGTTTGTGTGTTTTAATAAAAAATCAAAATATCGAAGGGGGTTATACGGATTACTTCTTGAAACGCACTTTAAACGACTTGATTCAAATGTTCTTCAGTTCGAGCTCCACAAATGTCGAGCCTCTAGTTTAGACACACCACCAATGCACCTCAAACAAAAAAGTACTCGCAGGTAATCACCATTGTAATTATGCTTGCAATCTTGTGGAGACAATCCTCGACACGTGATTAGCAATCGTTTGCTAACCATATAGTTATCTCTCTCTTTTTCTCCTTTTCTTAACATAACCCACTCACCCTCTCTTTGCTCTATTTATAATGTCCTGGTGAAGTCAAAATTTAACATACTCTGGAAGCTAGTCTTTAACCTCTCAAAGAAGTTATTGACTACCTTTTCTAGAAGCTACTTCTTCTAGAAGTTGGTCTTTAACTTCTCAAACAAGTTATTGACCACTTCCTTGAGAATCTAGTCTATAACTTTTCAAATAAGTTATTGATTACTTCCTTTAAAAGTTGGGTGAGCAAGAGAATAGCTCTCGCGAGTGGGCTGTGTTCGATTGAGTGAATTGGTTGTGGTGTTTGACATCCCTAAGCTCATCACTGAGCTGGTTGTAAGACTTACACTAACACATCATTACTCCCAAGAGAATTGATTGTCTCGATCAATCTCTAGGTTCTACAAGTTATGATTAACATCTAGCAATATGTCATGGCTACCCAGACAATGTGAATGCTTTAAAAATATAATGAACCTGTCAGCTTTGGTTACAATGTAATTCAATCCCTCTATCTTACTATGTCCCGATCGAACAAAGATCATGGAATATTTGTCAAGTCACCAATTCGATCATATGCATAAACCTAATTGACCTGCATTTTATACGAGACATAAACAATCGCATAGGACATCATTACTGTACCTTGCATGTAACAAGGAGATAGATTCCATGTTGCACACACATGTAACTTTGTATGTGAATGAGTTATGACCATAAGGTACAGAGACAGATCAATGAGCCACCAATATGCGTACCTGTGAACCATATCCATCCAACATACAAGTTAACACTATGCCTTAGATCTAAGGATTATTTACACAAGACCAGAGCAAGAACGATTAGTCATTGACCCCGTTAAAAGCTTCCATGTTGCCAATCGTTCTATGTGTGTCACGTTCAATGAACTTGTCTGCTACAAGTAGGTGTGTTCTAACTCGGTTATCATAATACCTAATGACTCATGACTCATCATAAGCAACCAATACTTAATGGTGAAGCTAAGAACACATCGGTCTCAACAAGATCATTAATATCCACTCAATGATCCACTGACTAGGAACGATTTAAAGATTGAGTCTACCTATGAACCCGTCACGCATATTCTTAACATCTCAATAATAAGTCCAGTCATAACTGATCTTAGAGAATCATTCATATAGATAATTGGACAAATGAATGAATACGTATTTGCTATTAATTTGACAACACAACTGAAATCCATAACATCTAACAATTACATGGTTGCTTTAGAGCATATAACTAACAATCTCCCACTTGCACTAAACCCAACTTGTCTGGTACCTCAAACCCATTTTATCAATGTCTTTCAAAAGAAGACTGAGGTAAGGCCTTAGTGAGGGGATCTGCCACGTTTTCTGTTAAGGCAATTTTCTACTAAACAATATCGCCTCTCCCAACAATTTCTCCAATGAGATAGAAACGTCTCTCAATATGTTTGGACTTTTAGTGAGACCTTGATTCCTTAGCTTGAGCTATTTTCCCATTGTTGTTACAAAACAATGTAACTGGTTGCTCAATAGAAGGAACGACTCCAAGTTCATATATGAACTTTTTCATCCAAGCAGCTTCCTTCATTGCTTCAGAAGCAGCTACATACTCTACCTCAGTGGTGGAATCAGCAATTACGCTTTGTTTGGAACTCATCCAACTAACTGCACCACCATTCAATGTAAAGACAAATCCAAATGTAGACTTATAATCATTAGAATCCGATTGAAAATCAGAATCGGTATAAGCTTCAACTTTAAACTCTCATTCTCCATATATCAAGAATAAATCCCTAATCCTTCGTAAGTACTTAAGGATATTCTTGATTGCAATCCAGTGCTCTTTTGCTAGATTAGACTAATATCTACTAGTAATACTTACAGCATGCGCAATATCAGGTCTTGTACATAGCATAGCATACATTATGCTTCTAGTAGCGGATGCATAAGGTATCTTCGCCATCTGCTTTCTTTCTTCAGAAGTGTTGGGACACAGCTCCTTGAAAAGACGGATTCCATGACTAAAAAGCAATAATCCTCTTTTGGAACATTGCATGTTAAAATGTGTTAATACTTTGTTTATGTATGTAGACTGTGAGAGGCCAATCAATCATCTCAATCTATCTCTATAGAACTTGATACCTAAAATATAGGTTGCCTCTCCTAAATCTTTCATGGAGAAATTATATGACAAGAATAGTTTTATTGATGATATCATCGGTACATCATTCCCAATCAAAAGTATATCATCGACATACAGAACTAGAAATGCAATTGCGCTCCCACTGACCTTCTTGTATACATAAGGTTCATCCGGGTTTTTGATGAAGCCAAATGATTTAATTACATCATGAAAATAGATGTTCCAACTTCTGGAGGCTTGTTTGAGTCTACAAATTGATCTCTTAAGCTTACACACCTTTTGACTTTCACTATTGGATTCAAAATCCCGTGGTTGTTCCATATAGATGTCCTCCTCAAGAAAACCATTTAGAAAAGCCATTTTAACATCCATTTGGAAATTCTCATAATCAAGGTGTGTAGCTATAGCCAACATAATCCGAATGGATTTTAACATGGTTACAGGTGAGAAATTTTCGTTATGATCGTTCTTTCTTTTTAACGAT
This sequence comes from Eucalyptus polyanthemos subsp. polyanthemos, assembly GCA_017140185.1. Classification (NCBI taxonomy): domain Eukaryota; kingdom Viridiplantae; phylum Streptophyta; class Magnoliopsida; order Myrtales; family Myrtaceae; genus Eucalyptus; species Eucalyptus polyanthemos. Next base: position 29,675,337 of record CM029462.1, read on the forward strand.
ATCCTTTTGCCACCAGTCGTGTTTTGTAAGTTCCATCATGAACATCGGTGTTCATCTTCCTCTTGATGATCCATTTACGACAAATTAGTATAATACCATCAGGCATGTCAACTTCAAACATTGTTGGAATACATTGAAGCCATTTCGGATTTCATAGCTTCTAGCCATTTACCAGAATCGATGTTTGACTTCGCCTCCTCATAGGTGTTAGGATCACCAGGTTGATCATTATCATTCACAATGAATAATTGTTCTATGTGTTCAACCAAGTATCCATAATGAGCAGGTGGATGAGACATTCTCACACTCTCCTAAGAGGTTGTGTATCTAAAGCTCCTACTAAATTAAAGATCGGTATCTGAACATGATTGTTTGGTACTTTATTATTTCCTTCTTGTAAGACTATTTTCCGTCCAGCACCATCTTCCTGAATGAACTCATTCTCTAGGAAAGAAGCATGCTTGCTAACCAAAATTCTTTGGCCAGAGTGAAAATAGAATAGTATCCAAGAGTCTCATTTGGATATCCAATGAAGCAACCTTATTCAAATCTAGCCTCCAATTTTTCCATTTTTCAGCTTTTTGACGAAAGCTAGACAACCCAAAATCTTAATATGATTAAGACTTAGTTTTCTACTATGCCATATCTCATAAGGCATAATTAGAATAGATTTGGATGGCACTCTATTTAATATATATGTAGCTGTCTCAAGGGCATATCCCTAAAGGGATATATGCAAGTCGGTGTAACTCATCATAGATCTCACCATATCTAATAAAGTGCGATTTCTTTGTTCAGATACACCATTGTGCTATGGAGTTCTAGGAGGTGTCCATTGTGATAAAATGTCATTGTCTTTAAGATAGTCGAGGAACTCAGTACTAAGGTATTGACCTCCTCGATAAGATCGAAGAGCCTTATTACACTTTCTTGTTTGTTTCTCAACTTCAACTCTAATTCCTTGAACTTTTCAAAACATTCATATGTATAATTCATTAAGTACAAATAACCATACCATGACTAATCATCAATGAAGGTGATGAAGTAAGAATTACCACCTCTAGCAGTTTCATTAATTGGTCCACAGACATTTGTATGTATCAATCCTAATATGTCAGCGGCTCGCACACTATGTCCCACAAAGGGCGCTTTGGTCATTTTTCCTAGAAGACATGCTTCATAAGTCGAGTATGACTCAAATATGGACAGATCAATATATCCATCATTACTCAACTTGTTGATTATATCTTCTCGAATATGACTTAAACGAAGATACCAAGCATACTTCAGATTTAGACTATCTTTGGCATTTATGTCAATTATGTTTTGCTTATTAACATCAGTTGCATTACCGGACATTGTAATGGTATAAAGATTATTGGTTAATAAGCCATAACTAACACATATTCCATTATGATAAATAGAACATATATCATCAGCAAAAGAAAATTCATAATTCTCTTTGCTCAAATGAGGTATAGAGATGATGTTCCTAACAGCATTCTCATAATGCAAAAATTTTTTCAAAACCAATACTGTCCAGAAGGCAAACATAAACGAAAAGTCCCTATAGCTAATGTAGCAACTCTTGCTTCATTGGCAAGTGTCAAGACAATTTCATTTCGCCCCAGTATCTTGATTATTTCCAAATTTTGCAATGATCTACAAATATGTGAAGTTGCGGCAGAATCTAGAACCTATAAGCTGAATTTGGCACTAACCATAAGATTAGTTTCAATACGCATAGACACCATATCTTCATAAGGTTGGTCCTTAGACTTGACTTTCAAGCTCATGAGGTACTTCTTACAGTTCCTCCTCTAGTGCCCCTGAACACTACAATAATAACATTTCCCTTTTTCAATCTTAGGTTTTGATTACACAACAAGTTTGACAGGCCTCTTCCATTTAATCTTCTTCAAAACAATCTAACCTTTTGAAAAAGAAGCCTTAGCCATAGCCACTATATTGGGCTTTGTGTTGTGCATTTCCTTCTCATAAATTACCAACATGCTATGTAACTCAATAAGAGTTTTTTTTTTTTTTTCCATCTTATGCATGTTGAAGTTTTGGACAAAATTAGAGAAGGAATTGAGTAAAGATTCGAGGATCAAATCCATAGCTAACTCGTTGTTCATAACAAGATTTAGCTTAGCAAACTCTTCAATGTGCCAGATCATTTTCAAAACATGATTATTAACCGATGATCATTCAATCACCCTCATATGATATAATGCCTTAGATATCTCATATCTAGAGGTTTGACCATTCTCATCATAGGATTCCTTTGAGTGTAAGATGATCGACCTAGCATTTTCCATAGTTTCATACTTCTTCCACAATTCATTATTCATCGAAGCAAGCATATAGGATCTAACTTTTAAGTCATCGTCACGCTACTTATCATAAATGACACACTCCTCTTAGGTCCCACCCTGAGGAAAAGAGTTTGGCATCTTTTCATCAAGCACATACTTGATTTTCTTTTAATTGAGAACAATTCTCAAATTCCTCCCCCAGTCAGTGAAATTAGGTCCAATCAAACAATTCTTGTCAAGTATAGAAGCAAGTGGGTTTATGGTTACTATTTTTAGAGTATTAATATATATGTGCAGAATATATATTGTTAGCCATTATATTTCAAAATAGCTATTTCATTTTGGCATTTAAATGAAATAGATCCTCCCACTAAATTTATATTCAAATCTCATGCTCCTTCAAATGGGAAACAGTAATCTTTTATTGGGTAAAGATTACTAGTGGGGATTGGAGTCCCACCAATCCAAAGCCCACATCATGTGATAGTTATTGGTGTTCTATGAACTTAATGGGTGAACCAACTTGTTCAACACATCATATGTGAGTCACAATCATAACTTCATCCTCTAGACCATGAAAACCTCACCTAACAATTATTGGCATCAAGATCATAGTTAAGTCTAACCCATTATCTCATGCAAGTATTGAAAGCATAAATGATCCCATCATCTAACAGTTATTAGAAATCGTTAAGCTTCAACCCCACAACATCACATGCATATTGGAGTGGTCCAATGTTATGAATGGCAATTAACCCTTTTGTGTCCATAGCCGGTCAATCAACCATTATAATGTTGGATCAAATCACAACGATGGAAGGTCACAAGTCTAAAACCCATCTCGACTTAATATTATTAATAAGGAGGTTGGGTCATTATTAACGGTCTCGCTTTGCACATTAATTGGTTTAACATGCATAATAACATAAATAGAATAAATAAATAGATATTAAATGCATAGATATCTATCCTACGTGGTGATCATGGAGTTATGGCTTGATAGGTCTCAAGCTAACGAGGCCCATTTAGCCATTTTAATGTTTTAATAATAGAGACCTGCTCTTCATACATCAATCATATTAATGATGGGTTTTTCCATGATCACCACCCTTCCTTACAAGCCTTAAATTAATAATTTAAAGCTTTGGAAGGCACAAATAAAAGTCTGCATTGAATCAAATTCATGGCTGAGCAACACAAGCCACATCAAGATATCAAAACCGGTGAGACAAATTTCATGAGCTTGATTCCAAGTAGTAGCCACATTGTCGCCTCTAGATTCACATTTGCCAATCATTTTGCAGAAGATAAACACAAAATATAGCAAATCAGATTTTTGATTCAAAATTGATTTAGTTCCAATTTTTGCTTAGTTAATTAAATTTATCATATAAATTAATCAACTTCTATTGGTCATGTAAGAGCAAGTGATTCTTATAACCAAAGTGAATTGACCATTAGAACGCGAAAATAAATATAAATCAAAATCAATTAAACGCACAAAAATGCCTAAGGATTGGCTCTAATACCATTGTTGAGGTTTTACGAAACATGTATAGGCTAAATAAACATAAACGCAATGGAAACAAAGATAAAATTCTAGCATACACGTTCCTCCAAAGGCGTTGTTTGTGTGTTTTAATCAAAAATCAGAATACCAAAGGGGGTCATACGGATTACCTCTCAAAACGCGCTTTAAATGACTTGATTCAAATGTTCTTCAGTTTCAGACACACCACCAAAATGTCAAATGGAAAAGAGCTCGCAAGTAATCACCACTGTAATTGTGCTTGCAATCTCATGAAGACAATCTTCTACACGTGATTAGCAACCGTTTGCTGACCATATAGTTTTCTCTCTCTCTCTCTCTTCTTTTCTTAACATAACCCACTCACCCTCTCTCTACTCTATTTATAATGTCCTGATGAAGTCAACATTTAACTTCCTCTGGAAGCTAGTCTTTAACCTCTCAAAGAAGTTACTGACTACCTTTTCCAGAAGCTACTTCTTCCAGAAGTTGGTCTTTAACTTCTCAAACAAGTTATTAACCACTTCCTCCAAAGGCTAGTCTATAACTTTTGAAATAAGTTATTGACTACTTCTTTTAAAAAGTTGGGTGAGTGGGCTGTGTCAGATCGAGTGAATTGGTCATGGTGTGTGACATCTCTAGGTTCATCACTGAGATGATAGTAAGACTTGCAATAACACATTAGTACTCTCAAGAGAATTGATTGTCCCAATTAATCTCTAGGTCCTACAAGCCTTGATTGACATCTAGCAATATGCCATGGCTACCCAAACAGTGTGAATGCTTTAAGAACATAATGAACCTGTTAACTTTGACTATAGTGTAATTCAATCCCTTTGTCTTACTATGTCCTGATTGAACAAAAATCATGGAATATTTGTCAAGTCACCAATTTGATCATATGCACAAACCTAATTAACCTGCATTTTATATGACACATAAACACTTCGTATGTGAATGAATTATGACCATTAGGTATATAAACAGATCAATGAGCCGCCAATATGCGTACCTATGAATGATAGCCATCCAACACACAAGTTAACACCGTGCCTCGGGTCTAAAGATTATTTACACATTACCAGAGCAAAAATGATTAGTCATTGACCCCGCTAAAAGCTTCCATTTTGCCAATCATTCTATGTGTGTCATGTTCAGTGAACTTGTCTGCTATAGGTACCTGTGTTCTAACTTGGGCATCGTAATACCCAATGACTCGTGACTCGTTATTACCTTAAGTATCCAATACTTAATGGTAAAGTTAAGAACACATTGGTCTCAACAAGATCATTAATATCCACTTAATGATTCATTGACTGAGAACAATTTAGAGATTCAGTTTAACAATGAACCCGTCACGCATATTCTTAACGTCTTAAGAATAAGTCCAATCACAACTAATCTTATGGAATCATTCATATAGATAATTGGACAAATGAATGAATATGTCTTTGTCATTAATTTGACAACACAATTGAAATCTTTAACATGTAACTATTACATGGTTGCTTTAGAGCATATAACTAACAGTCTAGACCTTCTAGCCCTAGCGACCACTCCCATTCACATCGTATTGGGTCGTTACAAGAGCCATGCTATGTTAGTGGCTAGTTCATAGTAGATTAGAGGCATTGCCAATATTGGGCAAGAGCGGAGATGATATCGCATCAATTGTTGGATCAAGTTGAGTCATGGTGGTAAGTGTCACGACTCGTCCCAATAAAGGAGAAGGATTGGGGAGTGAGTTTAGAGGTAATTGTTTACAAGATTGTTCGAATGATTCATACAAATGGTAGTCTCAAGTGAACATCCATTTGCTAACACCTCAAATAAAGTATCAATTGTAAACATGGCTTCCCCCAAACTTATACCTCACGTGACAAGAGTTTCTTTTAATGTTCTTTAGAGAACCAAAAATAATAACTAGTAATCGCCACTAGTCTCATTTTTTGAGGGTCAGTAAGATACCCAATCAAGAATTAGGAGTGGTTTCTCAGTATCTACGGAACTGGGGATTGAAGTTTCGAGGACTCGGGTTACGCTAATGTTTCTATTAGCGTCCTTTCGATATCTAAATTGGTTGGGTTGTTACCAAAATGACCATGCATTTGTTATTTACCATTTTCTTGCAAGAATTTTCTAAAGTATCACTAAGTGATCTCACATTGATGGTTCTTTTAAGTGTCTACACTAATTCTAGTCACATTGATTAATCAACGAAGCAATCTATAAATAAATAAAAAATGCATTTACGTAAAGTTGACACTCAAAAGGATAAAAAAAGACAAGCTATTCTAAGCACAAGAAAGGGTAAACCAGAATCTCGCCGGGTGTTTATTTCAAACTTGAATTAAAAACCTGAAACATAGTTGGGATCAAATGTGTAAAATGGAAGAAACCGGATCAGACATCGGTCTATTTGCCTCCAACATTGGGACCTTCGGCTGCCTCCTCCTCCTTGGAGCGTCTTGATGAGATCGTTTTCTCAATTAAATTATTCAATTTACAAATCAGGCGTACAAGAACACATCTCATAGCAAAACAATTACAACCAACGGGTGAACAAATCATTGATTTAGCAAATAGGCCTCGGGTTTGGCCTTTGGTATGGCGTACATAATGACCATCCTAAACCACTAAATCGATTAAATTGTGATTAACGGTAATTGACCATCCTTTGTGCTCACAAACGGAGGTCAATACCAATTAATCCCTAAATTAGGGTCTAAGTGTCCATTGATGTCTACCCACGTTCATCCGCCGTCCGTAGACATTCATTGAGAAAACACATATACATGAAATTGGACGTGCATTTAGGCCTTAAAGTCCTTATTACTCAGGCAATCAATCAATGTGAGTGAGCCTAGTGAGGATCACTTATTCATTTAATTCCACAAATCGGGTCAATTAGATTTAAACTCAATTTATCAATCAAACAACAACCAATTGGAATGGCTCAAGTCTCATTAGAAAGATTAGGATGTGAGGATTAAATCTTAAGAGGTTACTTGACTAGATTCCCAACCGTTTTTCCCGAAATATGTGATTTACACCGACAGGTCAGTACCCCGCCCTCGTTCAGGTCTAGATTTTGAAAATTCTAGAAAAACTATTAAACGACACCAAAAAGGCGCGAATTTTTCAGGTAGTTAGAATGGTGAGTTAGCAACAATTTTTTTCTTTTTTCAAATTCTAAAAATTATCAATCAATTTGTCCAGAAAATTCGGTTTTTGAACAGCTGTCATAACAGAATCCATTTTCGGGGCCTAACAGACCTTGTTCGTTTTTTATTGCACCCAGGGCCTTCTATATTTGAAATTAGACCCTCAAACTTGGTATATTACTAAAAGAGATCTATCTAAGCAACTTTCTAGTTTTATGATTTTGCAATAAAGGGCCCGAACTTGTTCAAATTTGCAAATGCAAACTGAACAGATCCGGGTTCTCCTTTTGAAGAACAGTTTTCCGAAATTCCCAAACTTTGTTAATTCGATTAAAAATACTAAATGAGCTACTCGGCCACCAAGATAATTCGACAAAATGGCTGGAGGTAGCTTGTCAAGATTTGAATCGAATCCCAAAAACTCAATATGAGAAATAGACTCACTCGAGTTTGTAAGAAGCAACAAGTGAAGATCAAGTGACTCAAGAGAGTCTGACGGCTATTTCATCAATAGTTGACGACCACAAGGTTGAAGACAAGTTAGGGAATGACGTCGCACGGCATGGAACTTTGAGAAACAAGATCGGATCACCGGAACGGTGGTTTCATCAATAGGCGCAAAAACTGGTGTTTGGCTCCGAGAAGAAAACAGCTTCAATCGGCGGCTTCTAGTGGGATTCAACTGCGGCCAATCTTGCAACTGGCTTGGGGGACAGCCGGTGGTCGTCTACAATGCAATGGCTCGTCAGGTTGAGGCAGCGGCCGACCAGTGCATGATCGAGAGAGCTCTGGCCTTGTCTTGGGGGAGGGGGGGGGGGTGGGGGAGGGAGAGGATTTGAAAATGTGAGAGTTCCCAAGTTTTGGAGGGAAAATTGGTTATATCTACCTCCAAGTTTGAATCTTAGCCATTAGAGTGATCTAATGGCTAAGATTTGATCTCTTAAGGATTAAGTAAAATGATTCATAGTTAAGCAACTCTTTTGATTCGCTGAAACTTTATCACATTGATTAATGAGGTGTACCGTTGAATGGCCAAGATTAACATTTAAATGAATGGTTATGATTTAATCTCACTTGGATTAGTGACTTGGCATTAACATTATGGTAATTTTGCATTGTGGCATTTTTGTAATTTTGGAGTACAAGGGAGAGGGCTTGGCTGGCCATACCTTGGCTAGTCAGAATGGACCACCCGCTGCTGAAATTTTGTCAGAAATCGCTAGTCAAAACCAGATTGAACCAATCAAACCGGTTTGGTCGAGTTGAACCAGTTTGATCCTTGCTCCAATTTTGTTCTAAATCTTCTCGATTTTGACTAATTGGAGTTAAATTGAAAATTCACACATAAATTTAATCGAAAAATGGGAGCAATTGGATTGTTTTAATTGGACCTATTATGTATGGAATGCTTTAATTTAGTCAATTACTACTAAATCTGTTAGAAAAATATAGTTTCCAAACAATATAGCAATTAAGTTGGACTTTGAGGCATGATATCATTTTCTTTAAGGATTTATTTGTCCCACAATATTGTTAATGGTCATCGACAAACATCCTCTAGGATACAACAAAGCTTCAAATGGGAATACTAAATAGTAATTCTAGTATATCTCTAAGTCTCTCTAGGAAACAATTGAAAAGATGATTGTAGTTTTGGAAAGAATACTCAAAAATGATTTTTTTTATTTTCTTTCATGCCAAAAATTGACATATACATATTTATATTGGTCTTAAAGAACATAGGCAATTCTTTGCGAAAGGTTGTGAAGTGAATAAAGGTAGCACTTCGAAAGAATTTAAAAAATGAACAAATACAACTCTTCGAGAAAGATTCCAAACTGAATAAGTATAATTTTCAAAGGTTATCTTGAAAAGACACATATGAAAAATTTGGAATAATAAAAATAGTAAAACATAATAATTTTTTTAATAAATAAAATTTCGAATTTTCATAATTTCCAAAAATACTTAATAAAAAAAACAACCTTTCAACTAACAAATATTAATAAGATAACTGCATGAAATAAAATAAAATTAAAAGGGTTAGTGCTAATTAAATTGCAGTTGAGTAAGCGTTCAAATTGTTAAGTGTGCCTAATAATAGCACCAAAATCACACAATTATTTGCACACCCACATGCAAGTAAAACACACTAAAAAATGCTTACACTTATAAATTTGTAACGACCTGAGCCCCATTGTATAATATTATCCGCTTTGGACACTGAGTCCTACGGCTTTAAAACACGTTATATAGATTAAAGTGACCCAAACCTTCATAAACTAGCCCAGGACTCCTCCCCTAAGCAATGTGGGATATGAGACATGCCCTTAGCCTCACCCGCGTATTGCCAAGGCGATCTCAGTCCATCCCTCCGTACTACTCTCCGGGTCTGGGTCGTCACATTCTCCCCCCTTAAGGCACAATGTCCTCATTGTGGCTCCCATATGTGGTCGGGAGTCGGCTCTGATACCATTTGTAAAGACTCGAGCCCCACTATATAATATTGTCCACTTTGGACACTAGTCCTCACGACTTTAAAATGCGTTATACAGATTAAAGGGACCCAAGCCTTTATAAACTAGCCCAGGACTCCCCTCCTAAGCAATGTGAGACGGGAGACATGCCCTTAGCCTCACCCACGTACTGCCAAGTGATCTCAGTCCATCCCTCCGTACTACCCCAAGTCTAGGTCGTCACAAAATTGGTCTTTCTCCTCTCAACTTTCCTATGTGGATAAGCAAAAACACATTTTAAAACCAATGTTTGTAATTGAAGTTCAACTAACCAAATTGAAGCTTAATTATTTAAATTGGATATTAGTCTAGAATGACTCGAGTTGAATTAGACCCATCGTACTATATTAGCTTGGTTTTGCAACCTTCAAGTTAGCCAAATTGATCAATGTGAGATGAATCCATGGGAATTTATCAAAAGTGGTGCTGAATATGGATTGCCGCTAAAAATTTGGACTCATTTCAAAAACATTTTCCTTAAAATGATTGCTTATAAAATGAATCAACAAATAATATTTTCATCATTCACAAAAATATTTAGACATAAATTGCTAATGATAATGAAAACATTTTTTATTGAGTAATTTTTCAAAGTGATACAAACGATTATTTTAAAAAAATATTTTCCAAATCACTCATTCTTCATGAAACAAAGAGAGCATTCACATGTTCTCAATTGCCTATCTTGGTCAAGAATATATTGTGGGCTGTCTCTCTTTCTTGTCTTTTTGTTCATTGACCGAGAATTACACACCAAATATATGGCAAAGTATAATCCGCAGTCAGTTAAGAAAGTCCGCTCTTTCACGAGATTTTTCTTTCCAATCGAGCCTGTCACAATTTTCCTATTGCCGAAGCTGCTCATCATAATCCGCACAGTGCTTGAAATATTTGCTTTGATTGACCGTATCCTCCCCACGCCCAAGATCATTCGGCCACGATCCCGTTCAAATCTTGCACGATTGATTTCCTCTTTAATTTAATTACTCCCTCTCCCAACTCGTCAAGCTTCCCAATGAATTTCAGCCATGAGAAGTAATGAGCTAGGTGAATTTTCATCACTGCGGGCTTAATTCAATTAACTCAATCAAGCTCGGAACTATTCACTCAAGTCTATCCACCACCGGTTTAATTAAAATGCAGATAACAAGCTTGTTAATGCAAAATGATCCTAATAACTTAATGCAATTTAATTAATTTATTTTTCTTGGGTTCGGGGTCTATCTCTAATTTATCTATGCGATGATTACCTAAATGCGTCGCCAAAATTTTAGTGTCAACAAATGTAAGCAAGCCCTTAAAGTCTCCATAAGAAAGGAAAAGTAGTTTCTTGATTGAAATGTTTAAAGTGTTTGTAGATATTGCTCTTATTTATTTAAAAGCAAGGGCATGATATATGACTTGAGATATTATATATATTAACAGCTATTTGTGCATGACTATTGAAAGGTTCAAGGATAGTTTCAAAGGAGTACAAGCTACTAAAGAAAAGGAAAAGAAAGAAAGAGTAGCAAGACGAAAATTGCAAAAAAAAAAAAAAAAAAAAAGGAAGAGCCGGGGGGGGGGGGTGTTTCTTGATATACTTGAGATGATTTTAGCCCGAATCTTAATCATCATGTTGAGAATGGAAGAAAAGATAAATGAATGTGTAGAACTTGCTAAGTTCCACAAAAGAATGGTTATTCCATTTTTTATATCTCTTTCTCTTGGTCATTTGCGAATTCTCCTGCTGATATTGATAACCATGAAGTGATAATAGTTAGATGATTGTTCAATATATATGCGGATGGCGATGATATTCTCTACACGTTGATCAAGATTATATGTTGCGGATGATGATCTAGGTGATAGCACTTAAATGGGGGCGGGGGCGGGGGGGGGGGGGGAGGGGGTGACAATAGTGTCCTTATTAATAATTTATACAATTGTTAACATCTCTCAATGATTGTCTTTAAATAGAATTTCATGATAAAATGATTTTATCCGTCATCTATTCTATATCATCATGAATTCTAATTGTCATTGTTATTCCTTGATGATTATTATTATGTGGAGACACAGAAATTTGTTCATGTGTAAATTGTTGAAATTATTTAAGCTTGTTAAGTAGATTTTTATATTCCTTTGTAGTATGACGATTTTCATGATGAAAAAGGAAGAAAATCAGAATGATTGTGTGCATATATTTTTCTTGATATTTATTTGTTAATGCATCTTTTCTATGCGTTGATACATGTTGGAACACGTTATTTATGGAAATTGTGTTTCATTCCTACTATTTTTTATAAAGTTGTGTGAAAATGAGCTGAATTGCATTAGATTAGTATCACATTTTCAATTATGACAAAAAGAATGGGAGGTTATATAAAATATGCATACGTGTCTGGAGAATACCGGTACACATGATGAGTATTCATTCCAATTAAAAAATTCATGTGATTAAGTGACATGTGCCAGACCAAAAAAGAAAAAAGTGACTTGTGTAGAAGCACAAAATGTTGATAATGTTAAAATAGAGACGCGGACCCCTAGAGTGCCATAACTTGGCCGAAATAGACACTTAAGTGCCATAACTTACAAAACGTATACTTAAGTGTCAAAATCGGAGCAAAATGGATCACTTGAGTACTAATATGGCCAAAATCCAACCAAATTACATACGTTGCATTTTTGCATGCGAATGGCCAAATAATGCAAAAACGACGTGCCGTTTTGCTGACATGGCCAAATAATAATATAAAAATTAATTAAATTTAAATTATAAAAATTAATTTAGTTAAATTATTTAAAAATACTAATTTTAATATTATAAATTTTAAAAATTAAAATTTTAAAAAATTCAAAACAAAAACAAGGGGGCGGAGGCAGTTGAGGGCTCAGCCCCTCAGCCGTCACCATTGCCTCCCTATCGTTGCCGGGAAGAGCTAGTGACGAAGGGGAGAGGCTCGGCTAGGGTCGCTAGGCCTTGGCAAGGGATCGGCGACCTCGGCCGACCGGTGGCAAGGATCGATGGCCCTCGCCAATTTTGTGGTGAGTGGCGAGGGTTCGCAGCCCTCACCCAGATCCGAGTGAAGGTCGTGGCCTTTGGCCCAGCCAAGCGAGGGCCACCAACCCTCGTCGGATCTGGGTGACGGCTCGCGACCCTCGTCCCAATTTGGGGCGAGGGCTTGCAATCCCTCACCGACCGGTTGGCCAAGGTTGTCATCCCTTGGCCAAGGCCTAGCGACCACATCCAAGCCTCCCCCTCCGTCACTAGCCCTTCCCAGCGACGGCGGGGAGGCGGCGGCCCTCGCCTACCTCCCCCCCCTTTTAAATTTTTTAATATTAAAATTATTATTTTTAAATATTTTATCTAAATTTAATTTAATTAATTTTATATTTTTTTTACCACGTCCTCCAAAAATGATGCCGTTTTTGCTTATTTGGCCATGTCAGCTTGCAAAACGACATTGTTTTACACTTGCTTCGCCGAAAAATTGACACATCAGTGTTTTGGCCAGACTTTGGCTGAGTGGCACTTAAAGCCCTATTTGGTAACCATCCAAACATGGCCAAATTCTGATTCTTTGTTCCTAGAATTAGTTTGGGCCTAGAATCGCATTTAGCAAAAATTTTGTTCCGGGAACAAATTGGGAATAGAATCAAGAACCAAAAAAAAGTTGATTATTGTTCCGAGAACAAATTTGAGAATCAAAATCAACAACTCTCCTACTTCCCTTCGGCCATCTCGTGACCGCCGTCCACCATCGCCCGCCACTGTCCACTGTCTGCCGTCCGCCGCCCGCCGTTGACGTCTACCGTCCGCCGACGGCTGCCGTCCGCCGTCGGTTCGGCGAGCTCGCCAGACCAGGGCGAGATATGGTGAGCTCGCCAGAGGCAAGCCAGCCACCGGCGAGGCTCGGCCTCCCTAGATCTGGCGAGGCCGAGCCTTGCCAGGGTTGGGCAGGGGCTGGGCAAGCCTCACGACGCCCAACCCCACTGGTGGCCAAGCGAGGCTCACCCAACCCCGCTGGTGGCCTGACAGGCCTCGCCCAGCCCCGCGAGGCCGGCCTGGCCATCAGCAGGGCTTGGCCTCATTAGATTTGGCGAGGCTAGGCAAGCCTCGCCCAGCTGCCGTTAAGGCTCGGCCGACGAGGGCCTACCTTGCCAAGGGTTGGTGACGCTTTGATGAGGTTGCTGGCCCTCATCTGGCCGGTCGCTGGTCCGGCGACCGGCCACAAGAATAAGAAGAAGATGAGAAAAAGGGAAAAAAAAAGGAAAAAGAAAAGGAAAAATGTAAAAAAGTAAAAAATTTATTTAAAAATTAAAAGAAATTGATTTGGAACAGAATTAATGAGCACAGTATCAAACGTAATTCTATTCTAGAATCAGAAATTTTGGACAGTTACTAAACGGCTTAAAATGCTTAGAATCAGTTCCTAGGAACATAATAAAAAAGAATCAGTTTTGAATAGAATATACTCCCATGAACAGAATCGTTACCAAACGTGCCCTAAGTGATCCGTTTTTCTTCGAATGTGGCACTTAAGTGTACATTTCATAAGTTATGGCACTTAAGTGTCCCTTTGTGTCAAGTTATGGCACTTGAGGTGTAATTCTACCTGTTAAATTATGTCTCGAGTTTGAGCCCAATGCGAAAGTCTGAATATTCTAAATCATATATTTTACAGACATTTGAAATCGAGCAAAGAAGATCCAAACATCAAATTCCCAAAATTCGAATATGCGTTGGAGAATTTAGCGCTAAAATAGGAATGTTCAACTTTGACTTGGACTTAGATTTTGTTTAAAATATACAGAGATATGTTTTTGTTAAGATCGTTCAAGATAACAACAAAATAAGAAAGTTTTTGTGTTGACTTTGATTTGTATCTTGGGATTAACGTGCATGTCAGGCAAGAGAGGAAGCAAAATCCTATGAGAAGTTGGTAGAAGAATAAAAGGTCTCACTTATGGTATATAGACTTGTGGCTATAGGTGGTAGAAGGTTGATAATGAAGAATTGGTCTTGAAGCACCGTCTTGTCGTCGAGTGTTTGGGAGGGATTTTCTTTGTTATTCTTGTCCGTGAATTACATCCAAGAAGATTTAGTGTTCAAGCCAATTAAATCTTGTGGTAAGATTTGCATGTAATTCTTTCGTGAGATTGAGAGATTATTTCTTGAGAAATTTCAGGGCTAAACACTGCGTGCGTTATTGGGTGTAATTGGGGCTAAGGAAGCACCAAGAGAGTGTTTGAGTGACTCTAGCGTAATCTCCTTATATTGCTTGATCTATAGTGAAATTTGTCGCTGCTCTCCTCGTGGACGTAGATCTTTATGATCGTACCACGTAAATCCGGTGTCCGATTTATTTTCTTCTTCTGTCTATATTATTGTTTGATCACTTGCCTTCCCCAACAATTGGTATCAAAGCCAGACTTGGCTAAGTTGAAGCAAATCAATGGCGACAAAAGAAATAAAAGTGAGAATCGACAAATTTAAGGGGAAGGATTTTAGCTTTTGGAATATACAAATTGAAGATTATCTTTACCATATGAAACTACACTTGCCCTTATCTGGGGAGAAACCAAAGTTGATTAAGCAAGCTGATTAGGATTTGCTGGATAGATGAGCTATGGGTGTTATTCGTGTAACAACCCAAGTGACGGTGTGCAGGGAGGAGGGATGGCAATGCGTCCATGCACGGATCCCTCTTTAGTCCCACATCACCTAGGGGAGAGTCCTGGGCTAATTTATAAAGACTTTGGTCCCTCTAATATGTGTAACGCGTTTTAAAGCCGTGAGGACTCAGTGTCTAAAGTGGACAATATTACACAGTAGGGCCTAGGTTGTTATAAATGGTATCAGAGCCGATTCCCAATCTCTTGTGGGACCACAGCAAGGACCCTATGCTCTTAAGGGGTGGAGATAGTCCTATGTGGGGCCACAGTGAGGACCCTGTGCTCCTAAGGGGTGGAGATAGTCCTGTGTGGGGCCATAGCGAGGACGCTATGCTCCTAAGGGGTGGAGAGTGTGACAACCCAAGCGATAGTACGTGGGGAGGAGGGATGGCAGTGCGTTCGCACACGGGTCCCTCTCTAGTCCCACATCGCTTAGGGGGAGAGTCCTGATTAGTTTATAAAGGCTTGGGTCTCTCTAATCTGTGTAACACGTTTTAAAGTTGTGAAGAGTTAGTGTCCAAAGTAGACAATATTACACAATGGGGCCCGGCTCATTACAATTCGGCTGATGTTAGCTCATAACGTTGCGTTTAACATCGTGAAGGAAAAAACCACCGCTGATTTCATGCAAGCCCTATCGAACATGTATGAGAAGCCCTCTGCAATCAACAAAGTCTATTTGATGCGATGTCTGTTTAATTTGAAGATGAGTGAGGGTGCGTTAGTTGCAGATCATATTAATGAATTCAATGTGATTGTTAGTCAATTGAGTTTAGTCAAGATTGACTTTGAAGATAAGATACGTGCTTTGATTATGTTATCCTCATCACCTGATAGTTGGAATAATACCATTACTACCATTAGTAATTCCTCTAGATCAACAAGTTTGACTTTGATGGGGTTTGAGATTTGATTTTGAGCGAAGACATCCATAGAAGAGAATTTGGCAAATCTATATCTGCTGCTTTAATAGGTGAAAATAGAGGAAGATCTAGAACACATGTGGATAAAAGTAGTACTAATATAAACAAGCGTAGACAATCTAGGATAGGTGATGTTGTTTGTTGGAACTGTGGCAAGAGGGGGCATCTTAGAAATAATTGCCTTAAGCTGAAGAATGAGAAAGGTAACGGGATTATAGTTGATTCTACAAATAATGTTGCAGTTGTAGCAGATAATGCCGATTATGTCTTGTCTGTCATTGATTATTCATCATTTGATGGATGGATTATGGATTCTAGTTGTTCTTTTCATGTCACATCAAATAGAAACTAGATTACTACTTATCAATACATGGATAATAGTAAAGTGCAGTTGGGAAACAATGCTGAATGCAAGGTCGTCGGTATTGGCAATGTTAGAATTAGAATGTATGATGGTATTGTGAGGACATTGACTAGAGTAAGGCATAATCCAGAGTTGAAGAAAAACTTAATTTCCTTGATTGCCATGGATTCAGCTGGGTATCGATATATTTTATAATGTGGAATTCTGAAAATTATTTGAGGTGCTTTGATAATAATGAAAGGAATCAAGCACAATGGCCTATATGAGCTTCAAGGTGAGACAGTGACAAATTTGATACGGATACGTCGAATGCATTATTTCAAGAGTCTGAATTGTGATATATGCGTTTGGGGCACATTGGCGAGGGAAGCTTGAAGCTTTTAAGTGAAAGAAATCTGTTATGTGGTTATGTTTCTTGAATGTATGTAGGTGCTATGATTTAGATCAATGACATAAAGTGCAGTTCAATACAACTGTCAAAGAAATCATGGAAATTGTAGAGTTAATTCATTTGAATGTTTGCGGGTTGTCATGGTTTCCTTCAAGAAAAAGTGCTAGATATATGCTAACAGTTGTTGATGACTACTCAATGAAGACGTTTATTTGTGCTTAGGCACAAGTTTGATGTTATTGTCAGGATCAAGCAATTGATAGTTTTAATAAAAAAAGAGATTGGAAGACAATCAAGCATGTGTGGACTAATAGTAGCATGAAGTTTTACTCAAAGCTATTAAATGAATTCTGCATGAAGGAAGGTATAGTGAAACACCACACTAATGTTGATGAATCACAATATGTTGCGGAATTGATGAGCAAAACATTGCTAGAGATAGCCCATAAAATGCTCTCTAGTGCTAGACGTGCTAAGTACGACGTGCTACCTGCTGAATAGATCCCCATCGACTGCGATTGGATATGGGACTCCCGAAGAAACGTGGTTAGGTAATGTTGCTGATTATTTTGTTCTTAGAATATTTGGGTTGCCCATGTTATATTCGAGTAAGTGATGGTAAGCTCACTAGAAGGGTAAGAAAGTGCATATTTCTAGGCTATGCATGAGGTGAGAAGGGTTATCAATTGTGGTGCCCAGAGTTAAATTCACCTATTATTAGCCAAAAAGTTACGTTTGACGAGTCTCCAGTACTTTTGGCTAAGAATGATTATAGCAATATTCAAATGGATCTGAACGGTGTTTAGCTTGAGGTGGAGTTACGACTAGAAACTCCTAAAGTAGCGAGTACGAATACTAGCAAAGTAATCGACACGAATGGTGCTCGTAGCAAGGTGGAGCCTATAGAACCAATGGTTACCGTAATTGCTTAAATTAACAAGGTACGTATTTGATCTCCTGACAGATCAATGGTTTTCCTTTATCTACGGTTAAAGAGGTTACGTCGGAAAATCCTTACGGAGCCATTGAAGGTGCATGTGAAGTTGGTATTCTGATGAGGTCCTCAGTTATGGAAAAGTTCAATCGATGTTTGGACTTGGATAAATTTGTGGCTGTTGAGCCCATCAGGGGCAATGAGAGAGTAGCGGCAGAGTTTGAATTTTTTGCAAAGTGATTGCGAATTGGCTCAAACATTGAGCTAAGGTGGAAATTATTAAAATATGTCTCAAGTTTGAGCCCAATGCGAAAGTCTAAATATTTCGAATCGGATATTTTATGGATGTTCGAAATCGAGCAAAGAAGATCCGAAGATCAACTTCCCAAAATTCAAATATGCGTTAGAGAATTTGGCGGTAAATTGGAAAGTCCAACTTTGACTTGGACTTGGATTTTTTTAAAAATATACAAAGATATGTTTTGGTTAAGGTCGTTCAAGATAACAACAAAATAAGAAAGTTTTGGTGTTGACTTTGATTTGTATCTTGGGATTAACGTGCATGTCAAGCAAGATAGGAAACAAAATCCTATGAGAAGTTGGCAAAAGAATAAAGGGTCTCATTTATGGTATATAGACTTGTGGCCGTGGGTGGTAGAAGGTTGATTGTCATGCCCCAATCCTCTGAGCGTGTGCCCATCCCTTGATGGTCGATTATATTGCGACATCCTAGGACACGTCACCGTTTAATGCACATGCGGAAGCGTGTAAATAAATCCCCAGACAACATAAAGATGGGATAGAAAGGCAGAGCCACAAAATCACAACCACACAACACACATTTATACAAAATTAACTCGTTTATTTACAACGCTAGTCTATTCATAGAGGTCTACCAAAACAAGAAAGCTACAAGCCCTCTAAATGTTCAAATCCTCAATCGAAGGCTCCGGGGTCTTTGGCTTGGGGGAGCTCAGGTCTACCATTGAACCACCAGAAGGGTCAGCCATACCCTTACCAAAAGCGATCTCTAATATCGACACAGGTACCTCAAATTTTTGTAAGGGGCCTTCTCTGGGTCCATTTCGCCCGTAATGATACCACGATCGGAATTGATTGGGTATCCTTCGGGATAGACCCGCATCAACCTAGACAATGGATTGCACGAGCTCGTAAACTTGGGCACCTTGGCTCCTAGGGAGGAGAATTTGAGTAATATGTTTGGTGACCTTCTTGGGCTAATCGAAGCACTCAGGAGGAATAGCCATCTAAGGACCTGAAAAGGTTGAGCTCACAATGGGGTGAGACGATATCTCAGCAAGTTCACCCCCTAAACTCCAACTTGGAAGGAAATACGCCTAGAGGCAACTATATACACTCAAGTCAGAAGACTTGCCTTGCCTCAATTCCCTCTTACACGTTAGCAAATTTTATAAATCTCAACCAATCAATCATTCAATACCAACGATCGCTCATTCCAACGATCAATCAATCCAATCAATACTATCTATCAATTCAATACTATTTATCTAGTACCATCAATGCAAACCATGCTCTCACAAATTGAAAATGATAGATAGTAGCTCCCACAAGTTGATATATGAATCATTGCTCTCACAAACTGATAAACAATCATTGCTCACACAAGTTGAATAAGTATACTACTCTCACAAGCTAACATATCAAGCACTTATACGTTGATATAGTATACTGCTCTCACAAGCTAAAATCACAATGCTCACACAAGCTGAACTACGATAAACCAATCCCGGCCAAGAATTTTGTGCCGTGCACACCAATTCCTCAATTAAATGACGAACTTGGCCTAATTTCATCATGTTCAAATATACCCGACGAAAATAATCGTGTGTGGGTACACGGTTAGTTTGAGCCAAAAACACAATATATTTCTTTTAAAAAATTCCACTATTTATATAATGGGATAACATTTTGGGATAACATTTTCACCCCGTTATGGGATAACATTTTCAGGTCCTTAGATGGTTGTACCTCCCGAGCATTTTGGCCAGCCGAAGAAGGTTGCTAAGCAGGTATCTTATATTTTGCTTCATGGGAACCTTAGAGGATGTGTTTATGAACTCAGAAGATCCGTTGTCTAGGTTGATGAGGGTCCATCCCACAAGGTACCCCATCAATACAGATCATGGTATCATCGTGAGTGGAATGGATAGAGAGAATGTCTCATACCAGAATCTAAGGTCATTATGTCAGTGTTGTAGGTTGCTTTTGGAAAGGGCACGGTTGATCCTCTTGGTGGTTCAGTGGTGGACCCGACTCTATCGGATCTAGGATCCCCGGAGTATTTAGTTGAAGACTCAAATGCTTAGAGGATCTATAGCACTCTACCCCACCTTTTTGCAGACCTTGTATATACCGGCTCATATTGTATATAACTTAGTTAGATATGTGTATAAGTGTGTCGTGGTTTGAAAATTTGTGGCCTTGCTTTTCTATCCCATATGATGCTGTTTGGAATTAATTATTTGCTTCCACATGCACATTAAAATGAATGGATCACTAATGTGTCATTGGACGTCACTATTTAATTGACCGCTGAGGGATGGGTATGCGCTAAGAGGATTGGGGCGTGACATCCGGTGGCTTGGACAGCATCTCATGGTGGCTGGCGATGCTAGACAAAGGACTCAAGATGGTTGCGACACATGGTTGGAGACGCGGAATAGTGGGACAAGCAGGCGAGGCTCGTGAGGGCGTGACAACAAGCAAACGGCTTATGGTAGCTCCGGCCGGCATGCAATGGCCAAGGGGAGGGGTTGCTCAATTTTCTTTGCACTTCAGAGCTCAAAGGTGGCTGGAAATGGAGAAAGTAGACTGAAGGAAGAAGAGAGGGGACAACCAAGGGTTGGAGGGGGCCACTTTTCTTCCATTCTATCCCTTTGCCCCTTTAAAGTGGTCCCACTTGGCTTCATCTCTATCCTCAACCATTTACAAACCATTAGCTTCCTTAGGAAGTCATTGAGGTGGTCCAAAAGGTTGAGGACCAAGGGTCTACAAATTTTGAAGCATTTTCCCATAAATCCATTTCACTTTCTTCTTAAATTGATTCAATCCGGTTGCCATAAATCCAACTAAGATGCCCACGCTTCAATTCACTTTTTTCCTCGTCAATAGAACCAACTTGCATCCTAAAAACGCGATCAAAACGGTCCTTGAATTTTTAGATCGAAAACAGCCCTAAATTGAATTCTCGCCAAAAATCTCGGTTTATAGAAAAATCTTCGAATGACAAATCGACGTTTCTAAAATGACTCATAACATGACAGAACTTTCAATTTTTGAAATCGGATTCAAATTTATGGTTAATTTCAATCTGACGCGATTTTAGCATGACCTGGTTTACCGGGTGGCTTTCAAAATTTTTAGTGCAATTGACCCATGGTTGATTATTTTCAAGCCACATTGTACATCTTTGACATATTGGCGACTCTCGGTTGTCATTAAAATCTCAAGGTTTTAAATGCGGACATATGGTACCAAAACGACAGAAAAATCAGTCTAGTGCTGATCAACGAGAATTTTACAATATGGTGGAATCACCCATACTTAATCATATATTTCAGTCAAAACAACCTATCTCCAATCTTTGATTGATTTTTAACTATGCCGTAATAACCCTTATAGACTAGCATGGTCGAGTAATCGATTTTTGGTCAAATTATTAAGTCCATTACATTAAAATCCCTTAATGGCTTTCCTAGATAAACTAGTTATCTCATGAGTGATCAGCTCAGAGAATAGAACTATAGGTGCGTTGATGAAAGTCCCGATTCATTTAATTGAAAACAGAACTAGAAATTTCAGGATGTCACATTGATCATGACGAATTGGTCTTGAAGCGTCTCGTCGTCGAGTGCTTGGGAGGGATTTTCTTTGTTGTTCTTGTCCATGAATTACATCCAAGAAGAGTTAGTGTTCAAGCCAATTAAATCTTGTGGTAAGATTTGCATGTAATTCCTTCGTGAGATTGAGAGATTATTTCTTGAGAAATTTCGGGGCTAAACACTACGTGCGTTATTGAGTATAATTGGGACTTGGGAAACACTAAGAGAGTGTTTGAGTGACTTGAGTGTGTAATCTCTATGTATTGCATGATCTATTGCGAAATTCGTCGCTACTCTCCCTTGTGGACGTAGGTCTTTACGATCAAACCACATAAATTCGGTATCCGATTTATTTTCTTCTTCTGTCTATATTATTGTTTGATCACTTGCATTTCGCAATAGATAAATCCTACTTTTTTGCTCATATTGCTTCCACGTGCTATTTCTTGATTATATTTATTGAATATATTGCTATTTGGATATTGCAAACTTATTTTACTTTTTTGTTTTGGTAAAGCACTTATTTAACTTTTCATGCACACAAAGTTCAATATTTTTTATTGCATATTAAAACATCTGCATATTTGGAGATTATTTTTTCATTGTAAAAAAAATGGAGATTGTTGGGAAAATCCCCTATGTTGATTTGAAGATGACAAAATAATCAAAGGCTATTAATTTATGTATTAGTTGAGTAGTACTGATGATATATGCAAAAGCCAATATGCAAATGAAGTCATAATTAGTAACTAGGTGATTTGATATGAGAAATACTCTACCACTATTAAAAATGCTCTACTAATATAAATGGATCATTGTCGATATCAAGGGTGAAACAAGGTAGGGCATTAAGATGTCTACAAGCTAGAAGGACTTTGAAGTGAAGTGAATCCTTGGAAGAACTATGATTGAGGGTGAGCAAGTTGGGATGAATGGGGATGTTCATGTGACTTGGATGTACCAAGATCTTGTGAACAAATGGATGGACTAAGTGATGGTGAATAAGCCTAGAACAAGAATGTCGGTAAAGCTTAAAAGGACCATGAAGGTGAATAGCTAGGTAGAGTTATAATCCCTAATAAGCTTGGATGGACGAGAAGATATAAGATCTAATTGTTATCAAGAGCAACGGATCTTTATTAGGAGCAGCTCTATCTATCAAATGAGGTGGAGACTATGATGATATCAGTTACTAGTGTGAGGTCTGTGAAGACTAATGAAGTTACTGACAAGTGGAGAACAAGTTTAATATGATGAGAATTTTATAAAGGCTCAGAGGTATCATGGAAAATCCTTCATCAACTAGGAGTCTTTAGTAGCTGATATACTCAGAAAGATCATTGTATGATTTAGCGCAAGTCATTCCATATTGTTTGATTGTGAAAAACACGAATAGATTGATGACAATGAGCATGTCGTGATTATGGATAATGGATCGTGTTTATATTAAGGCTTGGAAAGTGCTAGTCACCTGCTCATCTAATTATAACATTAATTGCAATGAAAAATGCCGTTGCAAAGACTTGGAATTTGCAAAAAGAGCACTAAAGTTTATCAGGAGCAATTCTGGCATTAATGGGAATGAGAAGACTGACAATTACTTTGACACTGTTTTCGAAAATTATTATTATCAAAGCGACGTTACTGATAATAGAGAGCCATTTTAATGATTCTAAGCAACGTTCGACTGCTGGTACTTAAGGATATGAATGTGTAAATGGTCATCTTAGGAAAAAAATGGCTATATATTTTATATAAGAGAAGTAGTTGGGTTTGGTGAAAATGAACAATACTTTGAGAGTTCTTCTTTACTTAGTTGCTGATAATATCTTTGTGAGGCACTACTCGTTGCAATCATGATAAGAGTAAGCGTACAAGAGTGATAGTAATACTTGCGTCCTGACAGTAAAATCTATCGGTTAATAGGAGCAGTAATACTTGCGTTCTGACAGTATAATCTATCGGTTAATAGGAGCAGTACGTGTTGATTGTAACTTGGCTTGAAATAAGTTGCATGTTAATTGATTAAATTTAAACCCAAAAGTTGTGATTAGTATGGGTTTGAGAGAGTTGGCACGAAGGCTTTGGGCTTAGCAATCCATTGACTTTCTATCTGGTTTAGCTCAGAAAAGGTCCCATCATAAGTTGTTAATAAATCAGTACTAGCTTCAACTTATTTTTAGAAACATAGTCCGCTACCTAAGTGGGAACATGCTGGAGAGGCGATTCAAATGCAGAGCCTGCAGATTTCACCATTTTTAGTGGAGAGTCACTTGTATGCGTGCTCTTGAAGGCGTGAAGTCACAAGGACTTCGAGTGGGGTGGCTTTGAGATTTGTCAGTCCGATCGCCTCGGTCATGTCAATCGGTTCATTTGCCAATGTCGTAACATCGAAACCGTGCAGAAGAGCAGCAAGGGACAACGACATCAGTTGCATGGCTAAATTGATTCCGGGGCACATTCTCCGACCACTTCCGAATGGTATTAGCTCAAAATTTTGGCCTCGGATGTCGACATCTTTGTAGGTGGTCAAGAATCTCTCCGGCCGGAATTTGAGAGGGTCCGACCATATGCGTGGGTCTCGATGGATCTTCCAGAAGTTGAAGAGGAGACGAGTGCCCTTTGGGACGTGATAGCCATCCACGGTACAGTCTTCCATGGACTCATGTGGGACGCCAAGTGGGCCTGCCGGGTATAAACGCAGGGTTTCCTTGATGATGGCTTGGATGTAGACCAAATTCTTGAGGTCTGATTCTTTAACTCGCTTTTCTCTACCGATTTGAGTGTCTAGTTCGTGTTGGGCCTTCTTTAGGGCTTCACGATGGTTGAGCAACAAAGACAAGGCCCATGTTAGAGAAACCGATGTAGTATCTGAACCAGCTAAAACGAGTCCCTGCAAAGTAACGGATTGTCAGCGACTAGGATGCCTTAATTGTAAAATATAGATTGGTACTTATGTTTGATCTCTTGTCAAATGGATGTATATTCTAGTAACCTTCACTAATAACAGAGAACAAATTTATATCACATCCACAAGGTAATGACATCATCTATTTAGTGTCAACTTTCGGTGATACATTATACCACCATTTAAAATAAATATAAGACACATTCATCAAACGCATTAGGAAATAATGAATGCTTCATTACACACCATAAGTTTGAAGAACATTTTTCTGTTTCATGCAACTGCAAATTTTATTAGAGAAAAATAGTTAAGACCTTTAAATAGTTGAATTACATGACTTGATTTGTTCAATCTGGAGGGAAAGAACCTGGCCGTTCTATTTACATTGGCATTATTATCCCGTTTTTCTCTTTTCCCTGACATCAAGGGATTTTCTTATTGGAGTCGAATTTGATTTTTTCTTTTTTTCTCTCTCTCTCTCTTTTGTTTTTTGGGTGCAAGATAATAGGATTTTTCTTTTCTTTCGGGCTTAGAGATTTTGAATCCAGAGCCATCATCGCGTGCTCTAATCCCGACGTATCCTATGCCTGAAGTCTATCCTATTGCGACAGGCGACCGAAAGCGACTTTGTTCTTATGCAAGGGTGACAAAGTACAAGTAAAGTGAGTCTGTTCTTATCCATATAGGAAGCGGTTCCAAAGACAATATTCAACAATCTATTTTTTTTTTATTCAACAATCTAATTAAGCAGTGATAAATTTGTGCCTTTTGCTTGACAAAAATAAAGTGAGACGAAAAGTTGTTTCAGCCGCATTTTATTTTAGTTCAAGAGTTGTATCATGAATAATCTTTTAATCTACATCTAGGAAGAAAAAGATAATGATAGATATATAATGAATTAAATTTTTTATGAATTCTTTGTTCGGCCAAAACAATTTTATATAATTTCTGCCTGCAAATGTTTGGTACTTTAAACCTATCATTAAAACATGCTTAATTTTTCTCTCCGTTAGCAAGATAAATGGATATAAATTGAGCATATATTTGTTTACTTTACTTTATTGAACGACAAATTTCAAATATGTGAGAGAAGTTCAAAACACCACTTGATTAATATAATAATCCCCAAGGGAGGGTAGCTAGCTAATAACTTACTTTTCTTAGAAAAATAAAATCACTTTTTCATGTTATAATTTTGGAAGCACGTAAATGACTTGAAAGACACCGGTTAGCCCATATAATTATTGTGGAGGACACCTATCCATTATATGTCAAGAATTTGCAAATGCATTCACGTCTAATAAAAAGGAAAATTAGGAGTCTATATATAACAATAACACAAAAACTATTTACATGAATCTAGATTGATTAATTGTATGTTGAAATCGAGTTGCCTTATATAGCAATGTACCGTACTTTTTCGTGTCAATTCTGGGATACATAAAAGAAAAGTTCTTTGGCCAACTGCATACAAATAAAGAAGTAGCACAAGAAAAGGTTTCTTAGTATAAAAAATTGAAAGCGGGGGGAGGTAAGACATGCTGGTTAATTCAAACAAAGAATAACGACCTGCTAGCTAATTAAAAGATTCTATTTTTGCTACACAAGCTTTGTAATTTCTTTGTTATACAAGCCATGTTTACCAGGATTAATTTGGTAGCTGGTTAACTTTTTTATTTTAGTTTATAACTATCCGAATCAACAGTGGTGGAGATAATTTGTGTAACCAAAAGGTTGTGCAAATTATGTTGTAGCATGTCCTCATTAAAATTTAAACATCCTTTCAAACTGAACGACATTGTGGTATAGTCAAAACTAACTCGAAACATTAAGTTTATTAAAATAATTAAAAGATTAGAAACCAAATTTTAGAAATGCGAGTTTTGGAATCAAAATAAATTTATAAGGATTTTCAGGAAGCGTTTGTCAAGAAGCAACTTTTCTTTTCCCATCCATTTTGAAAATATCATCCAAATATTAAAAGATTGTTAACATATTATACGTGAATTTATGTGTAAACATTAGTTTTTTTAAAAGTTTATGAAATTTCGTGTTAAAAGAAATTTCAAGAGCATCCGCTGCAAGTTAAGTAACCTGTGTAAAGTTTCTTACTTTATGCCCAGACACGCAGTTAATTGCTTGTAGGGTCTCTATGAGATCATTTAAACAGGGGCAAAAGTCGGTTCTTGAATCTAGGAAAACCCTTTAGAAACACACGGCATGCCTGGAGGACTGTCTATACAAAACAAAACTTAGATGTTTATACAAGTTATGTACCCAAAAATCTATATTGTGAATGTCGAAAAATCAAATCTATCACATCAAATGCTTTTTTAATAAAATTGGGGTAACAATTATGCTAAATAAACTTACCATGCATGTTGCTTTTATGAAAGTATCAGCATCGTAACCTGGAAGCTCTTCGGTAGCATCTACAATAGAGAGCATCACGTCCATGAAATCCTGGTCATTGTTCTTGTTATTTCCACGTCTCTTGTTACTATTTCTTCTGATTTTATGCTCATTAAGCCATCCCTGAACCACACGATCTAGCTCTCGGGCCGTCTTCTTCATCATCTTCTCGTACCTGTCCAAATCGAACCGCCTTAAAATCGGGAGCGCATCGGACACTATAAACCTCCCTGCCAAGTCAAAGAACTCCCTCAAAGCATCTCGACCCTTCTCATCTTGTTCGTCCTCATAACGTTTCCCAACTATCATCCTAAAGATCACATTTAGAGTAATGTCGCCAAACCATCGCTTCATGTCCACCAACACCTTCTTTGGTGCATCATTGTAGTTTTCTATACATCGCCTATATATGTGGTTTATTGATGCTTGGACCTCTGATTCCCGGATGTGCTTGAGCAATTCTAATCGGTGGTTGGAGAGGAGCTCCAGCATGGTGAGCTTCCGCGCATGGCGCCAATAAGAGCCGTAGGGAGCAAGGCCAAACATGGCATAGTTGTAGGCCATGATCTCGGAGCTAATAGACTTGGGTCGAGTCGCAAAGACTCGGTCGTTCACCGTAAGGCACTGCTTGGCTATCTGCCAATTACTGACTATCAAGGCTCGATGGATGCCCATCTTGACGATGAAGATTGGCCCGTACTTGTCAGCCATGTTTGCTAGGACTATATGGGGTGGTACCGGGCCTCCTAAGAGATGGAGATGGCCAATCAAAGGCCAAGCGCCGCCAGCTTCTGGCAGGGAGGCTTCTTTGTGGCCATCGACGCTTCCTCCCTTATTTTTTGATCTTATCGGTGGCGAAGCAAAGCAATAGAGAAAGATTGCGAAGGCAAAGATCATGCCAGCGAGGGTAAGGGTTAGAAAAGAAAAAGAGGACTCCATGTTTGTGAATGAAGAGAAGGGTTTTGGAGATACGCACATGGAAAGGATCAGAGCATGGGGAGTTTTTATACACATTTCGCTTCACGACACGCGGCATCTGTCATCTAAATCTTTTGGTTGAATTAAATTCTCATCAGTACACGCATGCTATTCTTTACATGTTTCGAGTGGGCTCTGCGGATACTTTGGAAACTAGGCATGGCTGGCAAGATAAAGATAGGTATGGATTTGATTGCAGATTCGTCGTCATTCGGTGCATTTGGATGTTTCCGGGAGCCTCTGAAATTCCTAGTCCCAAGAAAATTGTTTCGGGATATTGATATTTACCGTGGATCTTACTTTTCTACATTTTGATAGGGAATATCATTTAGCGCTCGACGCTGTGACAAGGAGCGTCGAATGTGCTACTTAGAAAATCAACACGGAGGAGCTTTTAAAATTTTTACAAGCTCCGAGCGCATACTTACGTTTGGTTTTCTATTAAGACTCTTTTACAAAACTAATATTACGGTCAACTATTTTTTGAATTTAAATATTTATTGTATAGGCAAATCTTAAAATGATTAATATCACAAAAAATCTCAAATTAAAATATCTATAACAATTTGACCCCAAACTAATTTTTTGACTAGAATATTTGTAAAAAATATACACTCTTTTAGTTTCTGTTAAATTATATTAATACCACAAAAAAATCGTAAATCGGTACACCTCTGATAAATTCAGAGTAAAACTCCAAACTAACAAATCTATCAATTTTCTTTTTCACAAGTCCCAAGTGTGTTTATGCATTCAGTGAAATCTGAATCCTCATATGAAGTGAATACCTACTAGAAGGCCAAACCATGAAGAGAACTCAGTCGACAAGTGCTTCAAATCGATAAATCTTAGCATTCATGAAGTGTTCGAGTCTTTTTTTGTGCTGCTGCATAGCAATCAACCAAGTGATGATCCATAGAGTTAGCAAGAGCATCAAACCCTCTTGTAAGCACACGAGAATGATTTTATTTAGAGAGAAGGCACTTATCTAAGTGAGAAACAAAATGTGCAAAAGCTATTTATAAACACTTAAAGGTGTTGTATATCTTTTGGATGAGCACATATGATGTAGCCCAAGATTGGCAACTCAAATAATAGGATCAAAAGAGTGACTTACACACATGGAAACTTGGTCACAAAATCGAGTAGAAATTTCATTTCTGCAATACTTCAAGAAAATGGGCATAACTTTGTCGATTTAGATCAGAATGACTTGATTCCAAAGCTAAAAGAATAGAGGCTTGAAGATCTACAACTTTCATGTTTTGAGTTCTACCAAATAAGCTCCATGGACCTATCAATTTTCGAATGAAATGGACGAAACCAAATTAGATAGAATGAAGAAAATGATATGAACTTCTTTGCTCTTCTTGGCCTCCAAGGAAGTTGAAATGACATCAATTCTTCGAGATTGATGCTCCAAATCTTCAAGATGCAAGCTTTAAAAGCTCTAACTCTTCAAGGAGGGAGTGAAAATTCTCTAGGGGTTTCAACTTTTCAAGGTTCAAGGGAATTGCACTAAGCAAATTTTCATTAATCAAATTCGGTCTTTAATTTATAGAGGCTCAATGATGTTTTATGGTAAAACAAAAGGAGAGCAAAAGACTAGACTCAAAACTAGAATCTAACGGTCATTTATGTACATAGAAACTAGAAACATTTATAAGCTAGGAGCTATTAAATGTACAACATCTTCAATGCTTGTGGCCATTCCAAAATGTTTTGATGCAAGCTTTGATACATTGGAAATGACAAAGTCTTTATGACGAAGTTAAAGATGAGGCCTTTTCGATGTGAGACTTTTCATGAGAGTACTGTGGATCTTGAATACATGCTAATTTTCCTAGTTTAATGAATTGGTCTTGAATACGGGCTGCATTATTCCCCCCTTCTTTAAAAGAATTCATCCTGGAATTCAAATCACCAATATTGGATGAATCACCCACATAAGATGTTAAATGCCAAACATTGAACACATCATGTATCTTCATATGAGAAGGAGCCTTTGGTTGATATGTATTAAGATTGATGCATCCAAGAACTTCCAGTTAACCAAGCTTTCAATTACTAAGCATGTTGTAGCTCCCAACGAGATGACACTTTGGTGGCAAACCAGCCCAAACAAAATATCTAGGTTCAAAGATAATTTCACATCGATATTATTGACACCTAATTTTGAAAGGACTAGTATCAGCACCTAGAGGGGGATGAATAGGTGTAAATAAAATTTTCTCACAACACTTAATGAAAGTAAATTGCCTTTTAAAGATAATTAACTAAGGATGTAAACAACTTTAAACAATTATATAAAGTAATGAATAAAGATAATGAGTTAAGGAAAACATAATATTTATATTGGTTCGGCTTAGATCAAGCTTACGTCCACTCTCTCGCATTGACAGCTCACTAGCTGGATTTTACTATGAATCAAAAGAGATTTTACAGCTTGTGATCTTTGACTTTCTCGGTGAAGAGATTGTACTAGTCTCTCACAAAGTCACTATTTGTTTCTCTCTTTTGTGTACAACTTTGAGCTCAATGAATGAAAGAGCAAGGAACTATGAAGATTCAGACTTTGAAATTCTTCTTTCATGCACTACCTAAAACAACATGAGAGTCATCCTTAAATACTCCTTCGTGTCTTCATGACCGTTGGCACTTTCCAAATGAATTCTTCCAATTTACCCGTTGGACAAAATCAATCAAGGTAATCTCAAGTTGTTGAATGATTGGTGATGAAAGCCTGTCAATCATGTTCGCCCATACAATCAGGATCTTGGTTTCCATAAGTAGAACCTTCCAAGTTTGCTCGCCCTTCAAAAGATCTTCATATCGGAGTAGATTCTAATAAGAATAACCAAAAGAGTAGATGCTATATCCAACCATAAGGTTTTCCAAAAACCATACAAATTGAATCCTTGAAGATAATCTGGCATCTAGATAAGTCTTTATTCTTCGGTCTAGAAACTATCAGTGAAGGCAAACTTTGAAACTTAAGTCAGGCGATCTTCAGACTTTGACAGTAGAGTTTGGAAGTCTTCAAACTATAACACTTAAGTTTGCAAGTCTTCAAACTAAACTTTTGGAAAGGTTTTGTCAGTTTTAAAACAATTAAGGAGTTTTTTCTAACAATCTCCCTCTTTTTGAAGGTGACAAAACTTTCCCACAAATTTGACAATTTTATCCTGCAAAACAACACTTAAGCAAAACATGATATCCTATAAAAATAAGTTGATTAGGACCTAGATAGCATCAATTTTATAACCACATAAAACATGTTTATCCTGCAAGATAAAAACTATCTAGCCACAATCAATATCACAGACTTAGTTACTGCAAGTGTCAAAATATTCAAAATCAAATAATAGTCAAAGGTCTAAAGTGACCAGTTCCAAAGTCAATCCAAAATACCAAGCAAAAACAAAAAGTACCAAAAGATAAATAAGTCAAAACTACATAAACTCTCTCCCCCTTTTTGTCATCAACAAAAAGTGGAGAAAAACTAAAAAAAGAATTGGGTAAAAATCATGACTGTTTGGGGATGCAAACAATCTGGAAATTCCCCATAGACTTGATAGTCTCCTCTAGTGTCTTCAAAGTCTCCTTCGGTTGTTGAATATCCTATCCCTTTGCATTTTTTTGCACTTGAAGCTTCAGGGCTTGCAGCGACTCTTGGAGATAGTTTGAAGTTGACTTAAGACCTATCATGAGGTTCTTCATCTCAAACTCAAAACCATATTGTTGACCCTTCAATTCCAAAATGAGATCTAGTAGCATTTGAAAGTCTATTGTTGTTTCTAATGTAGCACTGGGTCCAGCCGAATCAATTATAGGAGTCTTGAGATCTAAGGAAATATCAGCAGTTCGATCACCAAGACTTGGAGTGGATGCCTCAAAATCTGCTTCAGGGTATTGAGAGGCATACACATCATCTAAATCTGCTGGAGATCTACTAACATCACTAGTAAAAACATGTGAAGAAATACCTCTTTTGTCAGTTGCTCCCCTTGAATCTGTGCCTTCAGGTAGAGAAAAGAATTCCCCTTCCTGTTCTTGTTCTTTTTCAGCATCAAGGTGATGTCCTTCCTTTTCTTTTCTTGCATTTCCACTCCTTGTCTTGTCCGATCCATTGGAAAAGGATACAACAAAAGTTGGTTCAAGAGAATCATCTTGACCCTCTTCTTCCTCGTATTCTCTTTCTCTTTCTTCTTCCTCTGTTCTCCTTTCTTCTCTTTCTTCACTTCTCTTATTTGCATCTTATCTTTCTCTGTTCTCGCTCTCCTTTGGCTTTTGAAAGCTAACAAAACTCTATAAATTCCTTAAGGCAAAGGTGGAGAGAGTGATGTCATTCTCATCTTCTTCATCCTGCAAGATAAGGGCTCTCCTCTTATTGGTAGGTTCGCTTATGAGCTCCTTGCCTTTTCTTTTTCCTGCTGTAGAGTCTTATCTTGCCTTGACAGGAGACTTCTCCTTAATGCTCTCTAAAACCTTGTTTAGCTCCTTAAGATGCATCTTAGAAACCATTTTCAGTCCAACTACCATTGGAGCAATGGTTCAAACACACAAAATAGCAGGAGGCTAAATGTTGAAATGTCTGAATAAACGAGTAACAAGAGCAAAGTAAGGAAGTTGCCCCTTATCCTTCACAATTGTCCTGTACAGGTGCATTAAGATAGTGTGAGGCAATGAGAACTTGAATCCGATGTTGATGGCACACATCAGCTTCGCTTTAGAGTGAGAAACATCAGTCTTTGATGTTGATTTAGGTCTGATGCAATTTATCACGATCTTGTGAAGCAAAATATTGGAGGCGTTCATTTTAGAGTAAGAAATTCTGCCTTTAGCAAGCCTGTCCCGCACAAGATCTAAAGTTGCATGACCAATAGACACACGATTGGTTGGAAACTCCCTCTTTCCACCCCAATCACATCACCCAATGTGTTCACATCCACCACAATTTCTTTGTCCCTAACCGTAAAAGAAAATCTCTTTACATCTAGAAAAGATAGATTTGAATAAAAGTAAGCCCTAAGTTATGGGTAGGCGACAATCGTCTCAAAGCAAAAACGTTCAAGTTGAAGAAGAGCAAACTTCTCCCTTAATTTCACCTTCAAGAAATCAAGAAAATCAAAGTCTACAATTTTAGGGTTCATCACCCCTCTCTTCAACAGTTTCGAGTAAGTCTTCTTATGGTCCTTAGAACAAAAAAGTTCCTTCCTTTAACCACGAACATTTGCAGCGATGCCCATCCTAGGCTGAAAATTCATATACATCCTCTCATCATCATCCTTCCATTTAGGTTGATTAAAAGTTCCAAACCGTGGATCACTTGGAAAGTTGGCAAAAGTTCTTGCTACCAAACCTATAGACGCAATGCCCATCCTTTCCATTATTCTCAAAAAGTGAGTTTTATTCCTGTATCCTCTTTTGCTCAAGAACTCATCAATTAATGACAACGCAGTTCCACCCTCCTTTAACTTAGAGTAGAGTTTAAAGAGAAATTTAGGCTTCAGAGTTCTTATGGGTTCAACATTTTCAGTGATCTCTTCTTTTGCATGTTGCTCCGGAGGAACTTGTGTTCGCTTGTTGTGAAAAGTGACACTGTTGAGAATATCGTCATTGACTTTGCTGCTACCACTGAGCAGAGTCTTCTTCCTCGGCCAGATCAAAGTGCGTAGGACCCTAATGCTGTGGCCCCCTACTTGTGATTATAGAAGATTTTCTTTAGGAAGGCATTGTCACTTTCTTTGAGGGATTCCTCGAACTCGATCGTGAAAATGATGAGATCTTTCGGATTAAACTAGAGAGAAAGTGTGAGAAAGTGGAGTGATGTATTCTAGATTTTGAGTGAGTGTAAATAAACAAGAAGGAAATCGACAGTATATAAAGCAAACGAAACGGGGTATATGGATCGTCACAAAGGAAAAAGTAAAAACTACCTTTTTGAAAATGAAAAACTACCATAAATTCAAAACTTGAAAAAATAATAATTTCTAAAGATAATAAATGTACCTTTTCAAAATTTCTTCCTAAAATTAAATTTCTTGCATTTAAAAAGAAATTAGCTTACAATCGTAATTTTTGGACATTCTGAGTCTGATCATCTTTAGACTTTAACTGATAAAGGATATGATGTTCAGTCTGGTACGAATAGACTCAAATAGGCTTTTCTCCAGTGGCTTTATAAATATGTTCGCCAACTGATTCTTCGAGTCAATGAACCGTATCATAACTTCTTCATTCTGAACATGATCTCTAATGAAATGATGTTGTATTTCTATGTGCTTTGCTTTTGAATGAAGAATTGGAATTCTTTGTGAGATTAATGGCGCTGGTGTTGTCATATTTGATCTCGATGCACGAATCTTCAACTCCAAAGTCTCTTAGCTATTACTTTATTCACAACTTCCAAGAGCTACATATTCTACTTTTGTTGTTGAAAAAACTACAGTACTCTGCTTCATTGAGAACCAAGACACCAGCTTGTTGCTCAACAATTGACAAGTACCGGAAGTACTTTTTCTATCAACTTTACAACCTACTAAATCTGCTTTTGAATATCCAAGGAAAGTAAAGTCTCATTTTTGGGATACCACAAACCTAGCTTTTGAGTAGTTACAATGTTTTTGATAATGTGTTTTGTAGCACTTAAATGAAATTCTTTGGAATCTAATTGGAATCTAGCACAAATACAAACACTAAACAAAATGTCAAGTTTAGAAGTAATAAGATAAAGAAGTGAACCAATAATGCTCTTGTAGAGCTTCTGGTCAACTTTCTTTCCTACTTCATCTTTATCCAGCTTCAAAGAGCTTGACATTGATATCTCAATCTTTTTGCAATTCTCCAATCCGAACTTCTTGATGAGATATTTTGCATATTTTTCTTGGTGAATGGAAATTCCTTTCTTCACTTGTTTGACTTGTAATCCGAGAAAGAAAGTTAATTCACCCATCATGCTCATCTCGAATTCATCTTGCATAGACTTAGAAAACTTTTAGCATAGATTTTCATCAGGTGATCCAAAGATAATATCATCAACATAGATTTGAACAAGTAGAAAATCTTTATCTTCTCTTTTAATGAACAAAGTAGTATCTACCTTCCCTTTAACAAAACCATTTTAAATTAGAAATTTACTTAACTTGTCATACTAGACTCGAGGTGCTTGCTTTTAATCCACATAAAACCTTTTTCAATCTAAAAACTGAGCCCAACCTTTTTGGATCTTCAAATCTAGGAGATTGTTCCACATAGACTTATTCTTGTATGAATCCATTGATGCTTGCACTTTTGACGTCCATTTGAAATAACCTAAAAATTTTATAGCAAGCAAAAGCAAATATTAATTTAATTGCTTCTAACCTTGTTACTAGTGCATAAGTCTCATTATAGTTTATCCATTTTTCTTGCGTGTGTCCTTTAGCCACGAGTCTTGCTTTGTTTTTGACCACTTTTCCTTTCTCATCCATTTTGTTTTTGAAAACCCATTTAGTTCCAATAATAGATTTACCTTTTGGTTTAGGAATTAGCTCCCAAACATTGTTGATACTAAACCATTTGAGCTCTTCTTGCATAGCTTCAATCCAGCTTTCATCAGACATGGTTTCTTCTATGCTTTTGGGTTCTATCTCAGAAATAAGTGCTAGTGTGCTTGGCTCTTCTCACCTTTTGGATCTAGTGCGAATTCCTTCATTAATGTCACCAATGATGAGCTCTTTAGGATGACTAGACTTATGCTTCCAAATGCTTCAGTTGAATCTACTGGTTTTTCTTGTTGTTGTTCTTCAGAAGCTTGAACCATTTCGGGGGAAGTAGATTTTGTAAGGTTGGTGTGAAAATCATGGCTGTTTTGGCAAGTGAATAAGCTGGAATTCCCCCATAGAACTCAGTATTTTCTCAAGCTTTCCAATAGTCTCCTTCAGTTGCTGTAAATCTTCTCCCTTCATAGTATCTTGCACTTGATTCTTTAGGGCGAATAACTAATCTTCCAACGAAACCAAAGTAGCCAAGAAAGCCTTTTTGAGATCTTTTATCTCATACTCCAAACCATATTGATGTTTCTTTAAATCCAACAGAATATCTATCATTCGTGAAAAGTCCACTCAATGTACTAGTGCAGCACTGGATCTTGCCAAATCTGTTCTTGGAGTCTTGAGATTGGAGGGATCTTCAGCAGTTTGTCTACTATGACTAGGAGTGAATGCCTCAAGGTTTGGTTTTGGATGGTGAGAGGCATACACGTCCTTTGGATATGCTGTAGATTGACTAACATCACTAGTTATAACAGGTGAAGAAATATCTCGTTTTTCAGCAGCTACCCCTATTTTTGTGCTTTCAGGTGGAGAAGTAAACTCTTCTTCCTGTTTTGCTTCAGCAAGAGAGTGATGTTTTTCTTTTCCTTTCACCCCAACAGTTCCACCCTTGTCTGTTCTGAGTTACTTGATAAAGATACAACCAAGGTAGGCTCAAATGAATCATTTCGAGCCTCTTCTTCCTCTTCTTCTTCTTTTTCTTCTTCTCTTCTTCCTTCCTCTCTTTTCTCTATCTCTTCTCTGGTCTCTCGTTCATCTGTCTCTTGAAAACTGAGAAACTCTTCAAGTTCCTTAAGGTTGAAAGAGTCATCTCATCCTCATCTTCTTCATCCTACAAGATGAGAGTTCTCTTCCTTTTTACCGGAGCATCCATGGGCTCTTTGCCTTTCCTTTTGGCCACTGCAATCTTGTTTCGCCTTGACGAAAGACTTTTCCTTCAAGCGCTCTAACACCTTGTTAAACTCTTTCAAACGCATATTGGTGACCATTTTAAATCCAATCACTATTAGAGTAATGCTTGTCAAACACAAAGGTGCAGGAATGTGAATTTTAAAATGTCTGAAAAGGCGCATAATAAGAGCAGAATAAGGGAATTGTCCCTTGTCTTTCACCACTGTCCTGTACATGTAAACAGGATTGTGTGAGGCAGAGAGAATTTGTAGCCAGCATTGATGGCATACATCAACTTTGCTTCAGAACGAGACACATCAGTCTTGGATGTTGATTTTGGATGGATGCAGTTGATCACGATTTTATGCAACAAGATGTTAGAGGCATTCATCCTAGAGTACGAGATCTTGCCTTCAGCAAACTTGTCTTTTACCAATGTTAGTATAACGTGAGCAACGGACACACTAATTGGTTGGAGACATTCTCTTTCCACCCCAATCAAGTCAGCAGAAATGTCCATATCCACCAAAAACTCCTTATCCCTAACTGTGAAAGAGAAACTATTTGCATAAAAAAATGATAGATTCAAATAGAAGTAAGTTGTGAGTTTTGGATAAGCAATTGTAGACTCGGAACAAAAACACTCCAATTGAAGAAGTGCAAACTTCTCCCTCATATTTACTTACACAGTATCAAGAAAATCAAAATCAACACTTCTAGGGTTCAAAACCCTTCTCTTCATCAGTTTTGAATAAATTTTATTGTGATCCTTAGACCGGAATAAACTTGCTCCATTACCACCAACATTTGCAACCACTCCCATCCGAGGTTGGAAATGTGTAAACATTCGTTCGTCATCATGCTTTCCTTCTAGCTGATTAAACATGCCATATTTCGAGTCACTAGGAAAGTTAGCAAAAGCTTTTTCAACCGACCTTTTTTCTGCAATGCCCATCTTCTCCATATCGCGCAAGAATAGAGTTTCATTTTTGTAGCCTCTCTCTCTCTCTCTCTCTCTCTCTCTCTCTCTCTCTCTCAAATACTCATCAATCAAAGACATAGCAGTACCTCTTTCTTTCAACTTAGAATAAAGTTTGAAAGCAACTTTAGGTGTCAACATTCTTACTGGTTCAATTTCTTCAATTGTTTCTTCTTCTGGTTGAGTCGGTGGAGGAGACTGACTTTGTTGAGAAGGTTGACGCTGACTTGGTCACTACTAATGAGAAGAGTCTTCTTCCCTAGTCAAATCGAAGTGTGTAGGACCCTCAGGCATGTGTCATGGTCCTTTGCTTGCGATTCTTGAAAACTTTCTTGAAAACATTGTTGCTTTAAGGAAGAAATTCTCAAATTTGCTAAAAAGATGTGAGAATTGTTGGATAAATTATAGAGAAAGTGAGAGCAAGTGTGATTTTTGTATTCTAAGGTTTGAGAGTGAAAATGAAGAAGACGAATCTCAACAATATATAAATCGTCACAAAGGAAAAATAAAATTGCCTCTTTGAAAATGAATAGCTGTCTTTTTTTAAATGAAAAACTACCATAATTTTAAAAATGAAAAGATAATTGCTAAAAATAAAATAAGTAAGTAGCGGTTCAAAAAGTAATCGTACATTTTTAAAATTTCATCCAAAAATTAAATTGCTAGTACCGAAATAACTTACAGTCGTAACTCTTAGTCATTCTAAGTCTGAATACCTTCAGACTTTGCTTCCAAGTTTTGAATACTTCCAAACTTTACTCAATAAAAAAAGTGATGCTTAGTCTGATGCGAATAGACTCAAATAGACTTTTCTCTAGTGGCTTTGTAAATATGTCTGCCAGTTGATTCTTTGAGTCAATGAACTGAATCATAACTTCTCCTTTTTGAACATAATCTCTAATAAAGTGATGTTGGATCTCTATATGCTTTGCCCTTGAATGCATAATTGGCACTAGTGCTATCACATTTGATCTCGGTACATGATTCTTCAATTCCAAAATCTCTTAGCTATTGCCATATCCACAAGATTTGAGAGCACCAACTTCGAAGATATATATATTCTACTTTAACTGTTGAAAGAGCTACAGTACTTTGTTTTCTTGAAAACCATGATACCAGCTTGTTTCCAAGCAATTGACATGTACCATAAGCACTCTTTTTGTCCACTTTGCAACCTGCTAAGTCTACATCTGAATATCCAATAAGAGTAAAGTATCTTTCTTTTGGATACCACAGTCGTAGCTTTGGAGTTGTTGCGATGTATTTGATGATACGTTTTGCAGTAGTTAAGTGAGATTCTTTGGAATTTGATTGGAACCTAGCACAAATGCAAACACTAAACAAAATAGCAAGTCTAGATGCAGTAAGGTAAAAAAGTGAACCAATTATGCTCCTGTATAGCTTCTAGTCTACACTATTTCCTTCTTCATCTTTATCTAGATTTGAAGAATTTGACATAGGTATATTAATCTTTTTGCAATTTTTTAAACCGAACTCTCTGATGAGATCTTTCACATATTTCTCTTGGTAAATGAAAATTCCCTTCTTCAATTGTTTTACTTGTAATAATCTAATTGTTTCTAACCTCGCTACTAGTGCATATGTCTTGTCATAGTCTATCCCTTCCTCTTGCGTATATCCTTTAGTTACGAGTCTTGCTTTGTTTTTTTACCACTTTTCCTTTCTTGTCCATCTTGTTCCTGAAAACCCATTTAATTCCAATAATAGAATTACCTTTAGGTTTAAGAATAAGTTCCCAAACATCATTCATGTTGAACTATTTGAGCTCTTCTTGCATAGTTTCAATCCAACTTTCATCAGCCAAGGCTTCTTCTACAGTTTTGGGTTCAATTTCAAAAACAAGTGCTAAAGCACTAGACTTTTCACGCCTTTTGGATTTGGTGCGAATTCCTTCATTGGTGTTGCCAATGATGAGTTCCTTGAGATGACTTAACTTATGCTTCCAATTGCTAGTTGGTTTTTGAGTCTGTTGATCCTCTGTTCCAATTAAATCTTCTAATTCATTTTGTTGTTGAACTTCAGGAGTTTGAGCCACTTTGGGAGAAGTAGACTTTGTAGGATTTGGAGTAGGTTCAAATTCTTCAAGTTGAGCCTGATTTATTTGATTTTGCATTGAGTCTTGAAACTTGACATTCATAGATTCTTCCACAGACTGACTCTTCTTGTTGAATGCTCTGTAGGCTTTGCTTGAGGTTGAGTAGCCAAGAAAAATTCCTTCGTCCGATCTTTCTTCAAACTTACCAGTTTAATCATTTGCATTCTTTAAAATAAAACACTTGCAACCAAACACATGGAAATAAGAAACAATTGACTTATTTCCTTTGAATAACTCATAAGGAGTTTTCTCCATAATAGGCCTCAAGAATACTCTATTAATGAT
Source organism: Eucalyptus polyanthemos subsp. polyanthemos (assembly GCA_017140185.1). NCBI lineage: Eukaryota > Viridiplantae > Streptophyta > Magnoliopsida > Myrtales > Myrtaceae > Eucalyptus > Eucalyptus polyanthemos. The sequence continues at coordinate 29,715,382 of CM029462.1, forward strand.
ATTACAAGTTGTAGAAACTACTTCAACCCAAAAATGAGAATAAATATTACTTTCAATTAAGAGTATTCTAGCCATTTCCTATAAAGATCTATTATTTCTTTCCACAACTCCATTTTGTTCTAGAGTGTATGGAGAAGAGAAAATATGCTGAAAACTAGAGTCATCACAGAATTTTGCAAAATCTTAGTTTTCAAACTCACCTTCATGGTCTGTCCTAATACACTAAATAGCATATCATTTTTCATTCTGAACTTTCTTTACAAATTTTGAAAAATAAGAAAATGTTTCAAACTTACTTGCCAATACCTATGTAAAGTGAGAACAATCATCCATGATTACTAGGTAGTATCTCTTTCCACTAATACTTTGAGTTCTGATTGGTCTGAAAAGATCCAAATGCAGAAGCTGCGAAACTCGATTAGTAGAAACTTTGTTTATAAGTTTGAAAGAACTTCTAACATGTTTTTCCAAAACACATGGTGTGCATAAGTGACATTTTTTATACATTAGGTTGGGCAGTCCACAAACAAGCTTCTTGGATGAGATCTTGGCAATGTGTTTCATGTTGACATGGCCAAGTTTTCTATGCCAAAGGTTTGCTTCATCTTAAATGGATATTAGACACTGAGAGCTTTCGGGTTTTATATCTAGAAGATAGATATTCCTATGTCTTCATCCAGTGAAAGATTAAGATAAATCCTTACTAGTTCCAGAACAAATACCTTCTTAAAAGTTAATTTTAAATCTAGTGTCACACAATTGACTGATACTGAGTAGATTGTAATTCAGACCTTCCACCAATGAGACATTATTGATTGTGAAACTCCCAATATTTACAATTCCACATCCAACAATTCTCCCTTTACTATTTCCACAAAAAGAAACTTTCCCTCATTTTATTTGTACAAGCTTTATAAAACAACTTGGATCTCCTATCATGTGTCTCGAGTAGCCACTATCCAAATACCATTTTATCTTTTTCTTGATAGTGACCTACAATTATAAAAAGAACTTAAGCTTTCTTTGGTATCCACATTTTCTTAGGTCTAGGGGAGCTAGTGTAATATACAGTCTTTGCACATTCCTTCTTAATAGGTCTTCACATCATAGGACATTCTTTCTCAAAATGTTCTGAGCTATTACACTTTGAACATTTGAGAGCACTTTGGCCAACAGGTTTTACGAAAAAAAAAATTGAAAATGATTTCTATAAAATGTTTTTGTAGGTATTTATTTGATTCTTTCCTTTACTCTTGGAAAATCAATTAAAGGGATAGTTTCTGGTATCACACCCAAAATGGATTTGTTGAAATATGGTTTTTGAATTGAAAGAATCTTTTACAACTTTTCAGATCCTATTGAAAACCTTTTTGTAATATTTGAAATATCCTCTTTCAAGAATGTGTTTTCTTTTGAAATAGAGTCTACATTTTCTTTTAAAACAACAAAACTTTTGTCTAGATTTTCAAACTTTTCTTTCCAAGAGAATTCCTATTGCTTCAATTTTGAATTTTCCATTTTTAGTTAAGAGATCCCTTTCAGAAAGGTTTTGAGATTAAAACAAAGTTCATCTATATACTTTGAGACTTTAGCAAGAATTATTAAATTACTAACCTTAATTTCACTTTCTAAGTCTGAGTCTGAGTCTGAATTTTTTCCAAAATCTGAGTTTGATTCTGAGTTTACTATTGATTTTGAGTTTACTATTAAACATATGTTAGCATACTCTTCATCACTTTCCTCACATTTTGTATCACTCCATATCTCTATTTTGAGAGCCTTTTTGAATTTCTCAGTTCTTACTTTCTTTTTCTTCAATAGAGGATAGTTAGGTCTGATGTGTCATATTTTCTTACATTCAAAACATACCACATCTTTGTTGACCTCATCATCCTTAGTTGATTTGTTTTGGAATTTTTGAGAGCCTTGCTTCTTTCAATTGAATCTTCTTCCATTTCTGTTCAGTTTCCTAAATCTCCCTATCATGAGTGTTAGCTCTTCATCATCCATGTCATCTTCATAATCTATATCATCATAATCATCGTTAGATTTTAAAGCAATTGACTTCTTATGTTTGGGATCTTCTTCCTCATTGAGTTGCTCCACTTCATATGACTGAAGTGTGCCTACGAGTTCATCAACTATAAGAAGCATGATCCTTTGGGTTTTTCTTATTGAAGTCTTCACGTGATTCCAATCTTTGGATAGTCCACACAGCAATTTATTGACCTTCATTGGTCTTGAGATTGGTTGTCCCTGATATAATAGACCGTTTACAATTTCTGTTAAACGACTAAACATGTTAGTAATGGATTCTCCTGGTTTCATCTTGAAGGCTTTATATTGTCCGAGTAAGATATTGATTTTTGTTTCTTTAACTCGATCAGTTCCTTGATAGGTAACATGCAACCTATCATAGACTTCTTTGGTTGTTTCATAAGATGAAATTCTGTTATATTCAGTCGGAGATAAAGCACGTATAAAGAGTAGATTGCTTTAGCATTAAGAGCTTGTCTCTTGGTTATTTCTTCTTGTGCCATTTCACCAGCATCTACAACTTCTTTTCCTCTTTCTGAGACTAATGTGGCTTTAGGAATGATTCCATTTTCTACTACATCCCATTCCAGGGGATCTTTCGATCTTAGGAATGCTTTCATCTTGTTTTTCCAAACATTGTATTTCTTTCCATCAAAGTAAGAAGGTCTAGTGTTGTTTTGGCCTTCAACCAAACCTTGAGCCAAAAACTAGCAATAGATCTTTAGCTCAAAAGTAAAAACACTTTCAATAAAATGAGCACACAAGTTCCGATACCAATTGAAAGGACTAGTAAGATCACCTGGAGGGATTGAATAGGTGATAAAGAACTTCATAATAATTTGCTAGCAATGTAAACAGTAGTAAATAGTTAAATGAAGCTATAAATTAAAATAAGGAGTTTAAGGGAAAGAGAATAGAAATACAATGTTTATAGTGGTTCAGCTTCGATCAAGCCTATGTCCACTCTCCCATTCTGACAGCTCATTGGCTAGATTTCACTAAGGATCAAAAGAGATGTTACAGTATTATGTCCTTGACTTTACAATGTAAAGACTCTACTACACTTCTTCAAAGTCTCACAAGTGTTTGCTCTCTCTCTTGAGTACAAGTAAAGCTCTACGATTGAAAATAGCAAAGAACTAAGAGTTTCAGATTTTGGAATTTTTTTTCATGCACACACTTGAATAACTTGAGCGTCTTCCTTATATACTCCTTCATGCATTCACAACCATTAACACTTTCCAAATGAGTTCTTCCAATCTACCCGTTAGACAAAATTAATTAAAGAGATCTCAAGTTATTTAAGGAATGTGATGATAGCCCACCAATCACGCTTGCTCATACAATCAGGATCTAGGTTTCCATAAGTAGAACTTTCCGAGTATACTTCGCCTTTCAACAGGTCTGATTATTTGAATTGATTCAAATAAGAATAATGGATCACGATGTGCTATCTCTAGCCGTAAGATCTTCTACAAACCGTACAAATTGAATCCTTGAAGATAAACTCGCATCTGGATAAGTATTCTCTTCGTCGGTTTGGAAACTGTCAACGAGGGTAGATTTTGAGTCTTGAGTCTTGCGGTCTTCAGACTTTGACGACAGAGTCTAAGTTCTTTAGACTTTAACATGTGAGTCTAGAAGTCTTCAAACTAGACTGATGGATAAATTGATGGAAATGTTTTGTCAACTTCAAAATAATAAGGAAGTTTTCTCCAACAAAAACAACAGTAGGGTAGGCATGGGGAATCGATGGAGAGATAGCAGAGAGCAGGGCATGTAGGGGAATCTGCATGCAAAAAGAAAATAGAGGAGGGGGAGAAAAAAAGGGGGAACCCAGAGAAAGGGAGAGCTTGAGGGAGGGAGCTCGAGAGAGAGACGTGAAGGGACAAGTGAGTGAAAAAAAAGAGGCGGGGGGGGGGGAGGAAATTGTTCTTCTTCCTTGTAGTAGCCGCTACTCGTACGCGCCGGCCACCGCCACCCATCCATCTTGCTCACATCTCCACCAATCACCACCACTCACACCCTCATGCTGGCCATCACACCAACATCACCGCTCGTTCCCTTTGTTGCAGCCGTGATGTCCACATTTCTACCTGATGAACCACCCGTCACAACACCTCCGTCTACCGTCGTCATTACCGCTCTTTGCCCTTCAAGCGACGCTTGCACCTTTGCGCCGTTGCTGCTAAAGTGTTAAACATCTGTGAGCGCTACCAGCAGTAGCCCAAGCCACTACTGGAGTCCTTGGCTGGTCGCCGACCTGTGGCGTCTCCTCAATGGGTCAGAGGCAAGTCGGGCAGGAGCCTCCAATCGGGTAGGGTTTGACCCTAAACCGGGTCAGGCTTTTTTCACTCTTTAGGCTAAGATGAATTTGGCATATTGGGCACATTTTTTCTTCTTAGGCTAGGTTTAGTTATCTGCTTTTTAAGGGCCCGTGAGGGGCCCTTTTGCAAAAAGGGTTGGGCCTGTCGATCAAGCCCAACCCACATTTAAATAAAGGCCCGACCATTTGTTCAGGCCTTGCCCTTTTTGGGTGAGCCGAAGGACCTGCCCCCAAATCGAACTGAACCCGGGTCCGGTCGACCTAGTTCGCCTTTTCTTTTTTTAAAGAAAAAAATCAAAAAATTTAAAAAATTAAAAATTTTCGAAAATCCAAAATTTGTAAGGTTTGATTAGGAATTGCTATGCATTGCCTTTTTAGTGTGATTAGACCTTTATTTGTTCATATATTGATTTTGTCGCATGTTTAATTTGCATATTTAATTATGTTTAATTGCATGTGCTTTATTTACTACAATTGTGATCTTGGTTGTTAATTGTTATTTTAATGATTGCATACCCGCATGATCACCTCATATGTTTGTAGATAAGTATAAAATAAATCCAAACTGTCCGACAAAGATCTTTCTTTTAAAATAAACAAGATTAGGTACCAAAATGGTACTAGGTACCGAAAGGGTACTAATTGGTCAATTAGTGTCATCAAGTCTCCAACCCTAGATTCTCTAGTTGCGTAGGAAGTGTAGTATACTCCGTGCCTCACTTGGTTTATAGCCAACCCCAATAGACTAGTGGCAACTCGTTTTTGCGAAATTCTTAAGAATACCCCAATGTCACACGAGATATGAGCTTGGGAGAGCCCACGCCTAATCATGGGCCTTAGGCCGGTCCTTTAGGCAATACCCCTAAACCTATTTCCTTCCCTGAGTGATAGGTCACGGCATAGATGTCTCTATTTGACAGAAAAACACGAAAATAATTACGCATGTGCGGTGGTGGGTTAATAATAATCGAAGTGCCGTGTAGACCAAATATACTGATGTCTTCCATGAAGGGACATAGAGAAATCTCGTACACATAAGATTCATCATACGTAAATTACATGTTTTTGAAAGAGAACACAATTGCACCCTCTTCGTAATTGAAAAGCAGACGATACTTTCACAGATTGTGTTTCTTATAATGATCATCTCACCCTCCCAAATTTAGACATAGAGATGAAGAGGAAGGCGTGGAGTCAGAATCACTTCTAGAGGAGTAACTCTAGGGCTGGTGACTCCCATACCTGCCGTCATATCTACCGGTCCATCCGATGCGGTCTCAATCTCAAAACTCTGCAACAAAGTCGCAAGCACAATGTGCAACGCTTGAAGAGCAAAGGAAACTGCGGGGCACATCCTTCTGCCACTTCCGAAGGGCAAATACTCGAAATTCTGACCCCGAACGTCCAAATCCTTGTGAGTGGTCAGGAATCTCTCGGGCCGAAACTCGAGAGGAGCGGGCCAGACCAGCGGATTCTTGTGGAGCTTCGAGATGTTGAGCAGGAGCCGAGTGCCTGCAGGGACACGATAGGCGCCGATCGTGCAGTCCTCAACGGACTCATGGGGCACGGAGAGGGGCGCGGCAGGATAGAGACGCAGTGTCTCTTTGATGATCGCTTGGAGGTACACTAAGTTCTTGACGTCGGACTCGGTCACTTGTCTCTCTCGTCCAATTTGAGAGTCTAGTTCTTGTTGAGCCTTCTTTAGTACATGGCGATTGTTGAGCAGAAGGGACAGAGCCCATGTCAATGTGACCGCCGTGGTGTCTGTGCCTCCCGATATAAGTGCCTACGAATATACATACATAGTTTTGCTTTATACTTGTCATTATTGAAGTAAATATACAATTGATGCAACTTAACTGACAATTTCTAATACATCTAAACTTAATTTAGTTGTTTTCCTGTAAAAGTCGTCCCTTCTTCTCACAACTTGAATCATATATAAATTTCTTTTATTCACATTGGACACCTAACATGAATCTAGAAATGATCTTTGACGGCAATATTAAATATTGTCATCTTTTGGCTCTTTGTCAGAAAAACAAACGACCATGACTTCCATAAATAACTTATAAAAGTAATCGATAAAAGCAATCGACGTCAATGAATTGGATAATACCTATCTTCTTTATCCAACGTTGGCATTTTTAACGTTGGACCGAAAGACAGGCCCTAAAGAATAATTTTTCCTGAAAGTTTAGGAATAATCAACTCAAAAACGTCAGATTAGACGGGAGTTAGTGGGTAGTTGAGATGTCTGAGACTTAAAAATAATTTCCTTTGGCTTTGTCGTCCATTTGAACTTCCGGTCCAAAGATGCTTCTTATTAGATAGACGATTCTTTTAATGTGATTGTTTAGTACGTCAACAAATACAAACGAATTACTGTGCAAACATAATATTGACCACTGTAAAATCATATAAGATGAATGGCTTCGATTTGCAGGATAAGTATGGTTACGTCCTGTAGACTTAATTACACATAATATTTCGTGTTTAGGAGATTTACACTTTGCAACGTGTGATTTGTCTACAAACAACGCTTTCCATTATAAACGGCGCAGCCTCATTATATTGCCGTTATTTCCTTTCTTTCCTATTGGTCTTTCTTTCGTCAATAGAAGAAATGTGTTTCATTCAATTATTTTAAACATAAATTTTTCCTTGATAATGCCCTTCGGTCGAATGAACAACTAGACAAGCTACAATATAGAGTAAAAGGTTTATAAAATAATTAGTGAAAACCAATTCGCTTACTTCATTTATCACATCGTTTTTTTTAATCAACAACCCTTCTTAATACCATCTCGCAAGTACAAATTTATGAAAGAACAAGACAAACTGATTTGAGAAACTTAAATCACTAATATTAATTGAAAAAATTGTCGTAAAATGATACTCGCAGCAAAACATGAGGTTTTCATTCTCTCTCTCCTCTTTGCTAAATTTGTCTTTTTTTTTTTTTTTTCGATACCCAGGGAACCCCGTACAACCGGTAGCCAGCGGGTAAACCTTGGAGCAAGGCTAACGGAGGACCCACCACCCCGACATCGCGCTTAAAACCCCGTGCAACCAGCGGGATTCAACCCCCTCCACTTTTGTTAGTTTCATTGGAGAGCCTTATCCAACTGGGCCACCGCAGGCGGTGGTTGCTATATTTGTCTTTGGCTTTTTCATTTTCTGATTTTCCCAGTGCTACGATAAAAATCTTCAATCCTCCACGAACTTAAAATGAAAGCTTAGAAATGTAATTCAGATTAGATTAATAGAGATAGTAATAGTATGAACATATTTGAGTTGCCAAAGTTATGATTGTTGATAGAATAATACTATGGATGCCGAATCTAATTATGAAACTGGCTACTAATCTATTGATGAGCCAGTTGTTCAAACCTCAAATACCCAATCATAATCAATTTCATCATTTAGTAAATCAATTTCATAAATTTAGTATTAACATTTCAAACATTTATTCGTAATTTTATGTTGTACCCTTGGCCTATATGGCAATTTTCATTGCTGAATGACCAAAAGCCACATGCAAAAACAAAGAAAAAGCTACGGTGGCTCCTGATTCCTTGACTTGGAAACCCGCCTTCTCCTTCCAACAAAGAGAACCTCCATTGCCAAAACAACGAGCGCCCAAGTCAATTTGAATTAGCTTAGATAAGAATGATTAAATTACCTAAAAAGTTATAAAATTATTGCACTTGTGCCAACTCAGTCCTAAACATTTTAATTTGGCCAATTTAGTTTTAAACATTTTTAAAAATTGCTAATGTAATCCATCCGACCGATTTTGATTAGAAATCATTGACGTGTGCACTAGTTATCCTATGCGGCACAATCGGTATTGATGTAGACAAACTTATTAATTTTTAATTTTTCTTCAAAAATTTTTTATTGATTTTTTAGTACTTTTTCTCTCTTTTTTTCCCCTTTCTTCTCTATTGGCCTCGGTGATGGCCCACAATTGGTCAAAGGCAACTATCAGCAAGAAGCCAGCTTGCCGTCATTGGCAAGGGCTGACCTCACTAGCTCCAATCAAACTTGTCCTTGCCAGCGTTAAACAAGGCCAACCCTCCCTTGATGCTTGTGAGGCTGACCCTCACTAGAGGCCAACATGGGTCACCCTCACTGTAGGCCAATAAGGGGAGACCTCGGGCGAGGCTGACTTTAAGCTAGTGAGGTCAACTAGTTGTCGACCACTGCCAAGGTTAGAGATCGGTGGAGGAAAGAGAAAAAAAGAAAAAGAATAGAATAGAAAAGTATTCATACAGGATAGTTAGTATCCACATCAGTGATTTCTAACTATAATTAGTTGGATAAACTAATTGACAAAATGTGAAAATATTTAGGATTAAATTAATACAATTAAAAGGTTTTTGAGGACTAAATTAAACAAGTGCAACAAATTTAAGACTTTTTTCAATAAATATCCTCATTAAAAAAATGATCGTTTTGCAGAAAAAATTACTGGAAATATGGTAAATCTAATAAGATAAATAGACCATTCCATTTGGTGAGATCTATGTGGGATCTATATATGGTTATCGTATTTAATAGTTCAAATTTACTTCTAACATATGTAAGTTCATGTAATGATTTCTTCAAATTAGGAAAACTAACCAAACAAGTGGCTTTATTGATGGTATCAGCATCATAACTGGGCAGCTCGTCCGCAGTACCAAGAATGGAAAGCATCACGTCCATGAAATCTCGGTCACCTTCGGCCTCCCCACAAGCCCTCTTGCGCTTGTGCTCATCCAGCCACCCTCCGACCACATCGTCCAATTCCTTGGCCGTCCTCTTCATCGCCTTAACATAACCTCCGATATCGAACCACCTCAAATATGGCAAGACATCGGACGCGACAAATTGGCCACTCAACACAAAGAAGCTCTTCAGCGCGATCCGACACCTGTCGTTCTGGTCCTTGTCCTCCTCTGATGCCGTCGTCCCATCGGACTGCTTCCCCCCCACCATCTTGAAGATAACATTGAAGGTTAGGGCGTGAAACCAACTCTTCATCTCGATCGGCGTGTTTCCTTGCGCGTTCGACCGTTCGTAAGCCTCCTTTATGGAGGCTCTTACCACAGCTTCCCGCACGTGCCGCAGTTTCTCGAGGGTGTGGTTCGAGAGGAGCTCTAGGGTGGCGATCTTGCGCACATGCCGCCAGTACGGGCCGTACGGGCTGAACCCGAACATGGCGTAGTTGTAGCCAAGGAGCTCGGCGGCAAGGTATTTGGGGCGGTTGCAGAACGCCTTGTCGTTGGTGGTGAAGCACTCTTTGGCCAACTCCGAGCCGCTCACCACTATGGCCCGATGCGAGCCAAGCTTGATGGCAAAGATCGGGCCGTACTTGTCAGCCATTTGGCTCAAGGTCATGTGGGGTGGATCCGGACCTCCGAGAAGATGGAGGTGGCCTGTTATGGGCCATGCCCCAGCGGCAGATGGTGGTGGTTGATCTCCGGTGGTCCGTTTCTTCCGAAGGATTCTCGTTATCAAGAAAGAGAGGAAGGTGACTAAGGCAAAGAGGCCAGCTATGGCCGCTTTTGCTGAAGTGTGATATTGAAGGAGTTGCATAGTTCTAGTTGAGTAAAACTGTGGGTTGGAGGAGGACAACTATTTATAGAGGGATTACGAGGGAACATGCCTAGATTGTTTCTTTATTATTCATATCTTTTCTTACCATAGAACTCCATTTTCCGGTAAAAAGTTGGAGAGAGATGAACGACGTAATTTCCCTCTTTTTAACATTATAATAATAATGATGCGCCCATAACGGAGTATCTAATTTGAGTTCCGTTTTTTCCTTTTTTCGGATTGTAAATATTTCTCAGAACATGGAGTATAAATCAAACTTATGTTTAAACTGAAATTAAAATATTGATACAAGTTTCCCTTCTAAATCAGATAGATTCATATGTAAAAGAGGTTGACAATAAGTTCTTTAAAAATTGATTATTTGTCCCTCTGTTAGAGGTGTTCCAAAAATGTTTGCAATCAAGTAAATAGCTTTACGAACTAATGGATCGGATCGAATTGCAAAATGGAAAGATTTGTACAAATTAGACCTTTCATCATCATTTTGTGGAAAATCGTTAGGTATGCATCAAAGCCCAAAGGTTCAAGATTGATTAATCTACCTATCTCTATCCAATCGGCATGCCAGAATTCAAATGGTCTCTCCATAGTCGAAGGTTCATCACTTTTAACATGACTCAAACTTGTGATTTCATAGAAGACAATGCGATCATTTTACCACTAGGTTACCTTGCTTCGTGGTTTAAATCGGTGTACGTATTCCTACAAACGATTGCAATTCAACGACAAGTTCTTCAACGAAAAACAAAAACCAACAAGTTCGCAGAATAATAAGTGATTATCTATACAAAACACTATTTCCACCTTAAATGTTCAATGGATTAGACGGATGTTATGTATGTATACGAGTTTAGGTAAACACCGTTATGCAAAATAGGAGGCAAGATTGATGAAAATTCACATGCTAAACAAAATATTTCACGTGACATGGACACATCCACAAACATGTATACGTTCCAATCTTTTTTTTTTTTGGGATAATTCATCCTTTGTGCACGTTTTAATCTTAACTACCGCCTGCGGAAAACATTGCCTTTTTTTTTTTTTTTTATAGAAGTCTTTTTTCTATGAACCGATGACCTTCTAAGAATTTTCTCTTGTTGCAACAAATACGTATGAATTGGCATACTGACTCTTAATAAGTTAAGAAATATTTGGTCTTCGACAGCTGGTAAGTTTAAATAAAAAACCATACTTTTCTTGGGGATGATATAAATCGCTTATTATATCAGTTGTTGAGAAAAGGGGAAAAAAATCGCACAATGTTATAGCACTGGTGTAAGAGCTATTTATTGAAATCTGGGTGATTACACTTCAGCCATATTTAAATACAGCTCTTTTGGCCTTATTTAATAATCTAATTGTAAATCAACTGCTCTTGTCCTATTTGGGAAGAGTTTTTGTCCTTTTTGTAAAGCCATAACTCTTTTTTCAATATTTTCTTTTGGCTTTCAATTAGTCATATTAGTTTCGACCAAAAAAAAAAAAAATAGTCTTATTAATTGGGTAGTGCTCTATTGTTTTTCTTGTTTAAGGATATTGTTAGAGTAATTGAATCGGGTCATGAATTCACCCGAATACTTGGGGTTAAATTAACGAGATTCCTCGTTGGCCATACTTGATTAAAATAATATCTTTATTTTAAATAGAATAAAGACAAATAAGACGAGATAAACAGTGTATTAAAAGTAAAAATCATTTTTTAGGTCCTATTAACAAAGGGACCACTTGCTAACAAAATTCATACAGAGACAAGGCGATGTTTCGGTGACATAGAATAATTGGATTAGCCATAAGAAAAGGAGCAATGATGGCTAATCAGAGGTGATTAATTATGTTATATGTCTGATTAGGAATTACTTATGTTATCTGTCTAATCAGTACATTACCCAATGATGTACCCAAATATGATCCACGTCTCGCGGAGCTTAGGTCGATTATAGAACATTAAATGATGGTCCTAGCACTAGTATTCACTTTCCTATCTGGACAGGGCTTATCTAATGCTGCGCTTTGTGAAATTTCTTTAGGTTGATTTTACCTACTTATCTACTTTCCTATCTACACCAAGCTTATCTAACGCTACCCTTTGTTAAGCTTTCAAGGAGGAACAGTTCAGTTTTCCAAATGATCAATCGCAATTTAAATATATATTGAGCCAAGCATCATCATATTGAATCGGCACATTTTGATTGGTCGATTACCTAATGACTGCCTAAGGACAGTCCTTAGTAATGTCTATTTTATGATCAAGATATATGATAATCACTTATATTTTCAAGACATCGAAATTAACTAGAGTGAAATAAACCTTGAAGGTTTGTGTTAGGGCTCGTTAAATGTAATTAGAAAATACAACTACGAAGGCTTCCTTCATCGCTATTTTCTAACTAAAGGAATAGTATTCGACTAAAACGAAGTAGAAATTTTTGGAATTGCTCAATCACCGGCCTATTTAGGATTATGTGCACCCCTTATACTTAATTCTGGAAAAATAAACATAAAATCTAATCTTATGTTTATGTTCATTAGCGAATAGGAATCGTAGTTGACCAAACATAATGAAATACTCTCATTATCAATTTCCAGAAAACTCATACTTCTCATTGAATATGTTCAGATTGAATCATAACCATTAAAATACTATTTATGATTTTTTTTTTTTGGTCTGAAAATAGACTATATTACTCTTTAAGTAGGGAAAAGAGTACAACCCGCTAAAAGGGCTTCATTACATATCAGATCTAGCAAAAGAGGAGCAGGTGAAGTGGCCCAAGTTGGTGAAAGGGAGCCTCGGCCGTGGGCTTTTGTGGCCCAGTCGGCTAGGGCATTGGCTGATCTTCTACAGCGTTGCACCTTCAGATTCAAAAAACAGGGGAGAAGATCTTGACATTCGGCAAGAAGGGCACGACATTCCCACAGTGGAAGATGGTCGTGGTTGATGGCTTTGACAAGAATAAGACTATCGGTCTCCATGATCAGGTCAGAGTGATTCTTACGATGCTGTAAAAGGTCCTTTAGAGTATATAACAAGGCTTGAATTTCTGTTGCAATTGCAGATGTTGCTGGAATGCTTCTTGTAAAGCCTTCGATCAAACTACCTGTGTGATCACGAGATAGATTGGAAATCGCGCCCAGATGTTCTACAATAGGGAAGGCGCCATCAATATTTACTTTGATCATACCCTGCAGCAGTGGGATCCAGGTACTATTGGGGTTCAACCATCTATTCTCCATCCTCGGTTGTTGCTCCGAACTGTAATATGCAGGTGGGCGAGAGCCAAAGCTGATTCGACAAGCTGGTCCGGGTGCGTGAAGTGATGGCGGAAGATAAATTGGTTTCTGGCCTTCCAGATTTGCCATAAAAAGGCTGCTATGGTCTCAAAATCTTGTATGTCACCTTTCTATTCTAGAATATCCGCAAGCCAAGCATCTATTCGATGAGTTGCATAAGCTATTACATTGATTTGCACTTTGGGATGGTTCCAAATACGTTGTGTCCAAGGGCATTGTAGAAATAAATGTTCTGTTGTTTCGGGGAATGGGTAGAGCATAGTATACAAAGTGGATCATTGATGATTTGGCAACGGAACAGATTATGCTTTGTAGGAATAGCATTGTGACTAATAGACCATAGAAAGATACGAATATTAGGAGCCGTCTTAGTCTTCCATAACTGCTTCCATAGATGGGTGGGGGTACTATAAGATGAGGAAGGGCGAGAACAGACCTGTGTTGCCTCTGCCTTCTGTATAAAATTATAAGCACTCTTCATTGTGTACCGCCCATCTACAGTCTTTGTCCATACTAGTTTATTTTCAGTAGATGCTGTCCATAGTTTAATGGCCAAGATTTCTTTAACAATAGGCTCCTCAAAAGTATGATTAAGAAGCTGGATGTTCCATTCATTTTGTTCTGAGTTAATATAACCTGCTACTATTCTCGGTTCCTCTCTGTTAAGAGGTCCACATAGTGTTCCCATAGGTAGCCATTTATCATGTTTGACACTTATCTTCTGGCTATTTCCGACTGACCAACACAACTTAGGAAGAATAGAATCTCGGCCCATTAGAAGACTTCGCCAACCCCGGAAGGTGGGATCCTTGTTCAGCATGCTAAAAATCTGTAGACTGAAAATATAAGGCTTTGAAAAGTTTACACCACAAAGATGATGGATTTTGAAAAGGCCTCCAAGCTTGCTTTCCTAGAAGGGCTTTATTGAAAGATACTAAGTCGCGAAAGCCCACCCCCCCTGTGCTTTTTTTCTCTTTTAGGAGATCCCAGCACTTCCAATGAATTCCAAACCTATTGCTAGTGAATTGCCACCAAAACTTAGCAATTTTTTGTTCGACGGATTTGCATATAGAGACAGGAATCTTAAATATTGACATCACATACTGAGGTAGAGCCTGAACCACAGATTTTAACAAGACCTCCTTCCCTCCTTTTGAAATTAATTGTTCTTTCCACCCTGCCAATTTAGCATTCACTCTTGTTTGAATCCAAGCAAACATGTCTCTCTTAGAGGACCCCCAATATGAAGGAATGCCGAGATACTTGCCCGTTTTATCAAGGAGTGGCACCCTTAGTTCTCTTGCCATATTTAACTTTAGAGACATAGGACAGTTTTTACTCACAAATAGACCCAATTTATTCCTATTAATCTCCTGTCTTGTGGCACTACAGTACTGGTTTAGAACGTTAGCCAAATTTTGACATTCTTGGGATTTACCATCCATAAAAAAGATAGCATCATCAGCAAAAAATAGATGGGATAAAATAAGACACCACCTGTTAAGTTTCAGTCCCCGTAGATGACCCATATTGACAGCTTGATGGATGAGAGTGGATAACATGTTTGTGACGAGGATGAATAAATAAGGTGAAAATGGATCGCCTTGCCTGAGTCCCCTGAATGGTTGAAAATAAGGTAGATCTTTGCCATTGAACTTTACACTTAGAGAGGTTGTTGTGACACATTGCATTAACCATATCACCCATTGATCATGAAATCCAATATGGCGCAAATAGTCCTCCAAGAAATCCCACTCAACCTTATCATAGGCTTTCTGCATATCCAGTTTGAGGAGCGCCTGAAATTTCTTCTTTCTATGTCGAACTAAACCGATGTAAAACCTCTTGAACTATCAGAATGTTGTCCTGTATCTGTCTGCCTGACACAAATGCACTTTGTTCTGTGGAAATTAAATCTGGTAGACAGACTTTTAATCGATTCGCTAGGACTTTGGATATAATCTTGTATAAAAAAAATTACACAAACTGATGGGGTGAAATTGATCTAACCTCTCTGGATTCGGAACTTTAGGAATCAGACATATAGAGGTTCTGTTAATATCAGCAAGCATCACACCAGTAATGAAAAAATTCTGCACTGCAATAAAAACATCATCATGTATAATGCCCCAATGACTATGATAAAAAAAAAAAAAAAAAAAAAAAGGCCATTAAAACCGTCAGGACCTGGTGCTTTGGTGGTTCCCAACTGAAACGTTGCTTGCTGTACCTCCTCTATTGTAACTTCAGCAATTAATTGACTGTTCATTTCATATGTCACTATCTTCGGGCATTGCATTAAAGTAGGGCCATAATCTCGGTGACCAGCAGAAGAACAAAGAGTCTGAAAAAACATATTTGTCATGTTCCTCACCTGATCTAGGTCCCGAATCCATTCCTCGTTTACATCCTTAAGCATGCTGATTCTATTCCTCTTCCGTCTTTGAATCGTAGTAGCATGAAAAATTTTTGTGTTTCTATCCCCCCCCCCTCAACTAGTTGATCCGAGATCGCATTGCCCGGTAATTTTCTTCCTATAGCCATATTTTCTAAATTTGTTCCTTCAACAATTTAACCTGATTGTTGTTATAACTGCAGGCAGGTTGATTAATGTGATACTGAAGCTGCTGCTTTAAGAGATTTATTTGATAATGACCAGCAGTAAATTTCAGTTTGCTCCAATTAGCCAGTGCTGTAGTTGTCGTCTGCAGTTTCTTGGAGATACTGAAGGAATGACTTAAGGTAGATGACCATGCGTCTGAGACCACCCTATGGCATTCAGCATCTTGAAGCCAATAAGACTCAAAGGTAAACCTCTTCTTCCTCCTTTTTAATTTAAGTTCAGTAGTTAAGAGTAGTGGACAGTGATCCGACCCTACAGTAGGTAAAGCGTAAACTTCAGCTTCCGGATAGGTTAGTCGCCATTCCATTGTACACACAACTCGATCTCTTTGCTCCTTTATTGCTACCTCACCACTCCTATTATTCATCCAAGTGTAGGCATAGCCCTTGGTCTCAAGATCCATCAAAGCACAGTCATTTAATAAATCTCTAAAGGAGTTCAAACGATATTGCTGAGGTAAGTGTTTTCCAACTTTCTCCCGGTGATTTAAAATTTCATTAAAATCGCCGATACACACCCAAGGTAGAGTATGTAGATAGCTGAGTTGACGCAGAGTATTCCATAGATGTTGTCATTGTTGAAATACCGCCGGTGCATGAAGAAAGTTAATGCCCGTAGTAGTCCTTTTCAAAACATCAGAACAAATAGTATCAACATAATGTGGATCATGAGTGTGGACAGTAAGATTGATCTGTTCATTCCAAAAAATAACCAACCCTCCAGCCAAACCTTGGGGATTCACCACAAAACTATTTTGGTACTGTAGTCTCCATTGTAAGGGCTGATAACAGGTTCCTGATTTTTTGTTTCCATCAAAAAGATAATATCGGGCTGATCATGGACCACTAGGTCCTTTAAAGCTTGAATTGTCAGGGGGTTGCCCAGCCCCTGACAATTCCAACTTATAATTTTCATTTGTCTGGCGGTGGCTGTTTGGGGCAAGCCACCATTGCCCTTGTGTCGACCCCTTCAGCTGCAAATATAGGGGTATCCATAAGGAGTGAATCATCTAGAGGTACATGGAAAAAAGAGGTAGTTCCATAAGGAGTGTAGCGCTTAGTTTTCTTAAGGGGACTGTCCTTAGCAACCATTCTCGGACCTTTTAGTTTCTTGCTATTCACCACTTGTTCTGTACTTGTAGGTTCTGCAATAGAAGAAATTTTCAGGGTAGGCAGGGGAGTACTATGAAAGTTCTGTGTAGTATTAAGGTGCACAGATGGAGGTTGATCCTTGGTGGTTGAAGGTGCTGCAGGAAGTAATAGAGGTGATTGCTGAGGAGTTTCTGGTATGATTTCTTCAACTTCATCTTGATCTGGTTGTTTCTCATAGAATGCTGTCCATAATGGACTATGCTCTTTGACCTCAGCCCTCAGCCAGGGACCATATGACCATATGTTTCTTATAGAGACATGAGGTTTGCAAGATGCAACGTCATTAGCGTGTCAGCAGATTGTGATATATCGCCATACGGGTGGATAGGAAAAAAAAGTGACCATTTTATACTTGGAACTTAAAATATGGCCTTCCTTAAACAAGGACCGCAAGAAACATTGAGCAAATGACACTCGCCGGAGACACAACCCGAACTAAAAGGAAAGATAATCTCGCTTAGAATTGCTAAGCGTTAAACCCTCCCTCCCTCCCTTTCTCTCTCTCTCTCTCTCTCTCTCTCTATCTCTCTCTCTCTCTCTCTCTCTCTCTCTCATAATTGAACGATATCCTGTCCAATCACGCCTTAGATCCGATAGGTTATCGATATAGACATCACGATCATGTAAGTGTAACTGAAAATAAGTGTGGCCATCTCCCATAATTGTAATTTCTCAATAATAAAATTGATTGAGAAAAATATTAGCCCATCTTATACATATATTATTTTCATTTAGGGATAGTGAGGGGTAGTTATGAATAGTTTCTATATGAGAACTTATCGTCATCATTCAAACATATCGAGGTAAATACTAGAGCTTATTAAGTATCTCACATCACTTACTCAAGGGGTTCATATGTTTTTCACATGCATATTGTCTCCATTCACTCATAAGTTTAAATCTTTAGTTTGGATACTCTAACATAATATCATAATAGATTATGCTCCAATAATTTCATGTGTGTGGCCCCATTTATCAAATTCCATATGTCATTTCTAATCCAGTTTACACATAAGAGGGGATATTAAAGTATCGCACATAATTTATTTAAGAGTTAATATGTTTTTTGTATAGACTCTCTAAAGGTTGTTTGTGGAAGACAAAAAAGAGGCTTTTCCCTAGCCATGTTTGATGGAATAAGTCCTTGCATCAACGTCCGTGGACAAGTACTTTGATGGACAATGAAATGGCGTGGTATCATAGTTCATGCAGTGTTCAACCATAATAAGCCGAGGATGGCTACGTAATCACCTCACCTAATTAGCTAGTCAACATCCAGAACCGGCCCACATGAATCAAATCAACCCGAGATGTTGATTAAGTCTCGCATGAATTTCAATTATAGAATTGGAGTCATTTATCAGTCATCCAGCGTGATTGGATCAAGTGTTTTCCCAATCATTTTTCGCTTAAAATTTTGGGATCCTCGTCCTGATTTGGTATATTTTTTAGTTTGGCTTAGCTAAGCTCATCTTTCATGCATGCTGGACTTGGTGGGTTCGCGCACAGCCGTAACGCCCCGACCGACGGGCCGATTGACTTGTAGCGAGTTTAAATAAATGAAAGAATAGAAAGGGATGATCGTGATGGAGTAGCGGCTCCGTTGAAGAGAAAACAAGTCTCTCGCTTTTCCACCTAATACCCACGATCCACCCGGAGGCAAGACGCAATGATTTGACATATTAGTTTTCTAAATCTGAAGATGTCAAATCCTTGTTATTTTTCTTCCATTTGCCTTGGACGATAAACATAAGATAGAAAAAATAACGAAGAAGTCGGTATCCGAAGGACGTCTTTTTTTGTTTTTTGTTTTTTTGTTTCGGTTGGTAAAGGACATAATTGAGACATGACCATAGAGGGGTTGAAATAGAGTTGTTGCATAGGTTTCACTAACATAACAGTTTTTTAGTTATTGTGAGTATAACAGCTTCTTGTGAGGCATAAATTTTTGAAAAAGTGGGCCTACAATAATTTATAATTATTTGGTATATGTTTTCTTCATAAGTTCTCCATGAGCGAAGACAAAGTAAGACATGAGACTAAGACATTTAAGTTTCTACTTCTTACTCGGAATCCAATCTTAACTTACGTATTTTACACATTTTGATCGAACCATGCATTTTATGAAATCTTTGTATTATTGATTGTTTCCGCAAAGGTCGGTTTATATTGTGTGCATAGTTCGTGAGAAATTGTCAACCTAACTTGTTTGCAAGAAGTTTTGTCTAATAATTCTCTGATAAGCTCAAAATTGACATGTCAACCTAGCCAAATCTTCGGCCCAGATAAAAGAAGGAAAGTGGTCTAGTGGATTAGATTGAATATGGGCGAGCTCTTCTCTTTTTTCTTCTAGGAGAATTTGAAAGATGATGTTCATTCAAAGAAGCCCGATAATTTTTTCCAGTCTAGTTGTTTGGGCCCTCGTTAGACGGCTCGATTCATTTTGTGGTAACCTACACGTCACTGGAAAGCCTAGCATAACATAGGCCCAGCAGTAACTTTCCCGCATGAATTCGCTTTTAAGGTGGTAAGTTACGAGAAAAGTAATGAATATACAACTTCAAGTGGCAGGTAAGTTATCTATTTATATACAAATTCACAACTCCAAACTACTGATTCTATGCGTTTTGACGAGAACAAATGCATCGCTTCCCAATGATGTTTTCCAATTATGTCTTCGAGCTAGCCCAATTTTTTTTTAAAGAGCAAGGTAATGTGGAAGATTAGGCGGTACTATTAGAAACATCAGCAAACCTGGTTTTCACGCTTATTTAGCCTTTAGTGAATCTTTATAAAAGCTGCAAAAAGACCGGGAGAGTACGGATGCAGACCGTTGTGGCCAGGAGAGTATTTGGCCCGATTCATTGTGTGGATCGTTGGGTGATTGGAAGTCTCGACTGTCGAAAAAATAGCCACTTGGAATGTGTCCAATATCTTGTTTTGTTTTAGTACATATAAGACCTCTGGGGTCTTTGGGGCGTAAGATCCCACATATCTAAGCGTGGGAAGTCTCTTGTACTCAAATTTGTTATTGTAAATGACAGATGAAGGGAGGGATACACTTTCATATGGTGTAAAGCCTTTAAGGCTTCGGATCGGAATTGTTTTTAGGAGAGTCAGCCACAGATCAACCAACCTTTGTACTTAAGATTAGATTAGTGGATTTTTGGAAATCTCGAGCGAATTCAGGGAATGAAGTTGGCGGGGGGTTGAACCACTACAAATCAACCAAACAACTCTCTATCTTTTAACTATTTTACTTTCGACAAGTGTTGGAATGAGTTGTCAATTAAAACTAATTGGAGAAATTGTAGGGTTGATTAGTTGTAAAAGTTGTATCATAAAATGTCCTTATTTTGAGGATCAACCATATTCTTAGTCTAAGATAGTGAACCTCACGTATCATTGATTCTACAAGTGGAACCTTCAAGTAATTCAACTACTTGCAATAATAAAGGTAATCATGGCTATGCATTGCGAAGTTCTAACCAAGAGAATTCTAATGACTAGATTGTTGGCACAAGGGCAACTTACCACATAACTTTCAATTCAAATGAATTTGTTAGCACTACCCAACCAAGATGAACTAGTGTCGCCATTGCTAATGGGGTCATATACTCTGTTACAGGAGCTAGGAATGTTGCTTTCTCACTCTCTTTCTCTTTACCTAATACTTTGACAGTTTTGTCTTTCTCAAATAAATTGATGTGTATAGGCCAAGTCACTGAAGAACTTAATTTTGCGCTAATCTATCCTACTTTTTGTCTCTTTTTGGGTATTTTCACAAAGAATATCATTGGGTGTACTACTAAGAGAGGGGTTCTACTACTTGAATGATTTCCAACCCGCTAAAACAAATAACATGCAGCACTCAACTGGTAACAAGGAGAGATTGATTTGGCTATGGCTTTGTCGTTTGGGATATCTGTCATTCAATTAATGGAGTGCCTATTTCTTGAGTTATTTTCCAACTTACAGAATTCAGCTTTTAAATATGAAATTTGCATTTCAGCTAAAAGTAATCGTGCGCCTTTCCCAATAAGCTTGCATAAAAGTGATATTCCCTTTACCTTAATTCATTCTAATGTTTGCAGACCTTCTTCAATTACCACTACTTCTATCGTTGGTTTGTGACATTTATTGATGATTGTACTTAAATGACTTGGTTATACTTGCCAAAGCATAAAGATGATGTGTTGGGTGTTTTTTGAAAATTTATCATGCTAGATTTTAACTCAATTTTTAGTTAAAGCTCATATTCTACATATTAACAATGGTGGAGATTATGACAATCAAGAATTTCAAAATTACTTCAGAATCATGGTCTTTTTTATGAAACCTCTTGTACTCAAACACTACAATAGAATGCAGTTGTCAAACAAAAAAATAGACATATTTAGAAATTGCTCGTGCAATTTTGATTAGCACACATGTGTCAAATAGATACTTGGATAATGCTATGATCACAACAATATATATATTGAACCATATGCCTTGAAAGGTTTTGAATTTCAAGACTCCATTACAAGTTCTTTCCAACCATGTTTCTCAACTCACTATTTTGTTGATTCATTTTCTTGTGTTTAGATGTGTTGCTTTTATTCATCTCCATAAAAATCAACGTACTAAGCCTTGTGCAATTCGTTGTATTTTTTGGGGTATGGAACACAAAAAAAGGATATCAACATTACAATCTTGCTACCAAGCATACCTATGTCACCATGGATGTGACATTCTTGGGGTCTAAAAGTTTTTTCTCATAACTAGCATCCAATTCTTCCTTTCAGGAGGAGATACTAGTTAAAAGACAAGACTAGTGAGATTGTGTTGTATTTGAAAACATTTTAGTACAAATTGAAATTGAACAACTTGGCAACCCAATGAATGGAAAAAAAAATGAAGTAGCGGTTAGTGAGGAGAATAGAACTAATATTGAGCAAGAGATTGAGCAAGAAGCTAAGTAGGCAATATGATTGACAATTGTACTAAACAAATTGCTGAACCCCTCACTCTTCAATACCCATTGACCCATCTCCTGTGAATATTCCTAAAGTGAGTTCTCCTACTACTCCTTTGTCTCTTGATGACTCGAATACCTCTATTAGTTATCACTTACCTTTCTGGCATAATCATGAAATGCCCCCAAATCAATAATACTCATTGGATTTTGAGAAAAGGAGATCAAAATATTCTTTTGCAAATCATGTATAAACTTGGAGATTATCATATCCTGTCAAGCATTTGTAAATAATATGTCTTTAGTCTATGTTCCTAATGGAATATAGGAAGCCTTAGCAAATTTGAAGTGGAATCAATTGATAAAAGAAATAGAGGCTTTACCAAATAATATAATAATAAAACATGGGATCTTCTTCCACTACCAAAAGCGAAAAGGATGATTGGCTATAAATGGGTTTTCTCAGTAAAAGCATATAGATCTATTGAGAGATACAAGACGAGACTTGTGGCAAAGGGATATATACACATATGACATAGATTATGTGACAATTTGATTTTCGAGTGTGTTTTCGATTAAATGAATTGGACTTTTCATCGACACGCCTATAGTTCTTTTCCATAAGCTGATCACTCACATAACTAGTCTACCAAGTGAAGCCGTTAAGGAATCTAAACGCAATAGACTTGAGAATTCAACTAGAAATCAACTACTCGATCGTGCTAATTTACAATAGTCAATACGACACTGTCAAAATTGATCAGAGATTGGGGATAAATCAATTCGACAGAGGTATGTGATTAAAGTGTTGGTGATTTCACCTAATTGCAAAATTTTTGTCAAATGACACTAAACCGATTTTTCTGTTATTTCTATACCATGTACCCGTATTTGAAATCTCGAGATTTTCACGACAACCGAGAGTCGCCAATGAGTCGACGATGTACAATGTGGCTCAAAAATAATCAACCATGGGTCAAATGCGCTAAACATTCCTAAAAGCTACTCGGTAGGTTAAGTTACGCTAAAATCGCGTCCAATTGAAATTAATCACGAAATTAGACCCGATTTTAGAAATTGAAAATTCTATTATGTCATGATTTATTTTAGGAGCATCGACTCATCCTCTGAAGATTTTTCTATAAACCCGAGTTTTTGGCGAAAATTCAAGTTTAGGTGATTTTGGACCGGGAAATTAAGAGGAAAGTTTTTGTGTAGATTTTTGGGGTTCAAGTGGGATCAATTGGTGAGGGAATTGCAAGGATTTGATGTGGATACCTTGGCTAGAATTTTTGGGCATCAATCAGATTGTTTTGGAGAGAAATTGAGTTGGAATTGAAGATGAAATGTTACAAAATTCGTAGGTCCATGGGGTTGCAACATTGGACCATTTGGATGGCTTGTTGGAGAAGCTTTGGTGAATAAATGGTTGAGGATTGAGGCAGCAACAAGCGGGGCCTTGAACTTGAGTGATTTGGATATATTAGAAAACTTTGTGGCATTTTGGTGGTCCCCCTTCAAGCTGTAGCCTTCTTCTTCTTCCTCACGCTTCAGCAAGAAATGGAAGCTAAGTCTGAAATACGTAGGTCTCTTTGAGATTCTGGAAATGATAGGGACCTTGGTGTATTGTTTCGCATTGTCACCGAGATTGGCGCAAGTGCACGACATCTTCCACGTGTCAATGTTGAGAAAGTATGAGCCTGACCCAATCCACGTACTAAATTTTGAAGAGTTAGAAGTAGACAACAGAGTGTCGTACATGGAGAAACATGTTCAAATTGTAGATCAGAAGGAATAAGTTCTACGCACCAAGACAATCCCGTTAGTTAAAGTGGTCTGGCAATACCACGGGACAAAAGGAGCAACATAAGAAAGTGAAGATTCGATAAGACGACAATACCCCCACCTTTTTGTTCAAAGATTTATAATGGTTTAAATTTCGAGGACGGAATTTTTATAAGATGAGAAGAGTTTTGACATCCTGATTTTCCAATTCTGTTTTCGATTGAATGAGTTTGGCTTTTTCATCGACGCACCTATAGTTCTTTTCCCTGAGTTGATCACTCACGAGATAACTAATCTATCAGGTAAAGTTGTTAAGGGATTTTAACACAATAGACTTGATAATTCAATCAGAAATCGACTGCTCGACTGTGCTAATCTACAAGGGTCAATATGGCACCATCAAAATCAATCAGAGGTTGGAGATATGTTAGTTTGACTGAGGTATGTGATTAAAGTGTGGGTGATTTCACGTAATTGCAAAATTCTCATCGAATGGCACAAAATTAATTTTTAATCATTTCTGTACCATGTGCCCGTATTTGAAACATTAGGATTTTCACGACATTCAAGAATCGCCAATGAATCGAAGATGTATAATGTGGCTCAAAAATAATCAACCACGGGTCAATTGCACTAAAAATTCCTAAAAGCTATCCGGTAGGTTAGGTCACGCTAAAATTGCGTCCAATTGAAATTAACCACAAAATTGAAAAGTTCTGTCATGTCACAATTTATTTTAGGAACATCGACTCATCCTCTGAAGATTTTTTGGCAAACCCGAGTTTTCGGCGAAATTTCAAAGTTGGGCTATGTTGGACTAGGAAAATTAAAGGACTTTTTTTTGTTGCATTTTTAGCATTCATGTTAGACTAATTGGTAAGGGAAAATGTGGAATTAAGTGTGGAAACCTTGGCTAAATTTTTGGGACATCAATTAGATTAATTTTGAGATGAATTGAGCTCAAATTGGATGGGGAATGTCCAAAATTCGTAAGACCAAGGGGCAGCAACATTTTGGACCATTTGGGAAGCTTGTTTGGGAAGCCTTGGAAAGGAAAATGGCTGAGGATGTCAGCCATGGACTATGAGGGAAAGTGATGAGTGTTTAGGATATTTGTGAAGGCATTGAAGGCTTGTGCCCCCCCCTCTTACAATAGCTCTCTTCCATCTTCTTCCTCAGCCTTAGTTCTTCCATTGTTATTATTTTGACAGCCAAGACTAGCAGAAAACCAAGCCAGCCGGCCTCACCGTTGATCGCCTTCGCCGCCGAAGCTACACGCCCGCGCACTGTTCGCCTAAGCCGTCGCCAACCTCTCGCTCGCATGCCGTCTCCCGCACTATCATCTGCGCGTCCACACCATCTTGGTCGCCATCCCAAAGCTCTTGGCCACCGTCACAGCTTGCTTGGCTATTCATCCAAGCCACCGAAGCCCTCACCTTATCTCACAGCTGCCATCCACCGCCCGTGTGGCCGTTTCCACACTAAGCCACTACTTGGTCTAGCGCCTCAACCCAAGAGTAGAAGCCAAATCCCACAACCTAGCTATGAGCTTCATGGGCTTTTCTAGGCTCGTCCAAACCTCGCTTGGTGTCATCCCAGGCTTGTTTGTCGCTCGCCTTCACGTCGCTGTCGTCGTGAACTCATCGGCCCGCAAAACTAGTGAGTTTACTTGCTAAACTCTGCTTAAGGAGTTAATGACGTTTAGTAGGTAATTAGATTAGGCTAAGTATGGCTAAGGTGGTTAATTAGTTTTGATTAGTGATTTAATTACTTAATTATGATTGTTAGGTGGTTAGAATAAATTGATTAAATGCTAAATAGATTGTACTATTTATGTGGATAGGCGCATTAATTTTCTAAGCCCATTTAGATGGTTAGATTAGCATTTCTAGCCTAGGCTTGCATTTATTGGATTTAATTGCATTTATTTAATTAATTTTGTAATTAATTTAATTATTTAATATATTTCGGAAATTATACCGGAATAGCCGATAACCAGAATTTCGTGTTGATTGTAGTGGTATGCTTAGTTTATACAATTGAATATTAAATTGTGCAAATTGAGTGATGATTGTAATTTTGAGTATTTAATTCAAAATTTGAAAATTTTGGTATTTAATTAGAAAATATTGGATGTCGGGTTTTGACACCAAAAATGGTTTTTAATACTATATCAAATAGTGGGATTTTAAAAGGAAATATATCAATTTTTAACGTCCAATACGACCGTGTATCTATACACGATTATTTTCACCAGGTGTTTTTAATACGAAGAAATTAGACCAAGCACATTATCTTAATTGAGGCATTCAAGTGCAAAGCACAATGTCTTTGGCCGGATTTGATTGATTGTGTGATGGTTAAGTGAACCCATCCCCGATGTGTATTGGAAGGATGATGCCCTTATATGGGATGCCGGATAACGAGATACCGGTCAAAGTAGATTTTAGACCGAAGCTCCTTCGGGAATTCCGTCCTCGATGTGCGTCAAGCAGACGTTGATGTGCTCAAGGAATGAGACGAAGTTTGGCTACACTAGTAGACCGATGTGCGTCGGGTAAAACTACTTGTGCGAGTAGTAGTCAATTATAACATGTGATTGATTGAGACAGACATGTCGGATTATGGAACAAAATTGTGTGACATAGAATGGAATGTGTCATAACGATTTGGCCCTATAATCATGCCCCTGTGATTGATTGAGACATTCCAATTGATGTGTGCATCTATTATATGCATTAAGTATGAACTGTACTGACATGTAAGGAAGAATTGAGGTGAGGTGAGTTTCATTCGTTGTGTTGTTAGGCCGCCTCTCGACGTATTACCTTCCTAGTCAGGGTTTAGGGGGTGAACTTGCTAAGACATTGTCTCACCCCATCGTGGGCTTAACTTTTCAAGTTCTTAGATGACGATCCCTCCGGAACGTTTTAGTCAGCCTCGGGGGATTTTCAAGTGGAGCATAAACGTCCTTGTCCTCGGAAGTCATTGGGTCTATGAGCTTGTTGTGACCACTGTCTAAGTCGATGAGGGCCTACCTCAAAGCGTACCTCATCCATTCAGGGCGTGGTTTTGCCATTCAGGTAAGCTCCCTTCAAGGTTTTAATATTCCCGCCATTGTGGTCAACACCACTCTGGGTGAGGGTGCAGCTAATCCTCTTGATGGGGTTGTGAATGACTCAAAGCCCCTGGAGCCTATCGAAATGGAGTCTGAATGACTAGCGAATATGTCCGACTAGTGGGTCATATGACAGCTTCTTTTTTAGAGTCGATCTTTTTATAGACTTTTGTATATAAACCAATGTGTTTATAAAAAGCTTTGGTCATTTGCTCCCTCTCAGATTAGTGTTCATGGATGCTCCCAAAACAAGCGATTTTGCACTATTCCTGCGAGCTGGTTCATGGCTGTATCCCAAAGCTTTGACCGGTGGTTGAGGCCGATCCTTGGTGGAAATGGGCGTCTATTAGCTCTCTTCGAAACCCCTTAATAGCTAGCCCTGGTACATTTCTTCCTTAGGTCGAGATGAGCGAGTTCAATTAAGGTTTGCCTCGCCTTTGTGCTGTTTGTTTTGCATTTTATGTTGTCCGATGGCTTTCGAGTCAATTCAGGGAACCCCCCCTCCCATTCATAGCCTTCCGCCTCAGGTTTGTTCGAAGGAGGATTTGGGACAAGTTGCTTCATCTGCTGCTATATCAAGGGATGGTACCCAAGTTGCTCGGCTCCATCGGGCTCTGCTAGGGCTAGAGGTAGGAGTCTAGGCAGATCGAGTTCAAAACACCCTCAGCTTATGAGGGATTTGAATAACCAGGATACTCGCACATCGGCTAGTGTAGCCAAGGTTGCTGCTAAGGGTTATGACTTAGAGTATTTTCTTCCTACTTATGTCAATATAGACCGGTTGTTGAGCTTACTGATGATATAATCGAAGTTGCTGACCCTAAGCTACAAGAGTGTCTCATGGGGTACTTTATTGGCAAGAGGTTACCTTTTAAGGTAACTGAGGCGGCCCTTAAAAATGTTTGGGGCCCAGATCTTGTAGAGGTAATGTCCAATGGACAAGGCTGCTTTTTCTTCCATATACCTGATAGAGAATTCCATAGGAAGGTCCTTGAGGGGGCGGCTATTATGGTTATCAGAGTGCTATTTGTGTTGCAACAATGGAGACCGGCCTTAGAGCCTATGGGGGTTAGGCTTAAAAACTTTCCTTTAGCCTTCTGGTCTGCTCAAGGGATTAGTAAGGTTGCAAGCGTGGTGGGCAAACCACTATATTTAGACCAGAGGACGGAATAGATGAAGATGTTTGCATTTGATAAAGTATGCGTTGAAATTACAACGAAACAACCCATGTGCGAGGATGTAGAAGTCTTTCTCAATGGTAAGTCTTGTTTGATGGGTGTGGAATATGAATGGAGACCTGTAGTTTGCTCCAGTTGTGGCATCTTTGGCCACAAATGCAACCCTACCCCTGCTTGACTTGTGGCAATTAGGGGTGAGCATGGTCCGGGTTGGTCCGAGCCACCCCCTAACCCTAAGACCAACTCGTACAGTATTGGTCCTCAATTTTTAGGACCGAGGACCAACCCTATTAAGCTTGGGACCAAAGACTAGACCGACCTAATGGTTTCGGTCCGGTTCCAAGGTCAACCCGGGACCGATCGATAATTTTTTTCATCTTAATTTTTATACTCCCTAAAAAAACAAACCCACAAATTCAAATTGCACATCTATCAACAATGCGGCATTATGCAACTAAACAATAAATACCAATACATATTTAGCAAATTTAAGATGACATAATAGACACTTCATACCTGCTAATCACCCATTGAAATATGAAACAAGATGGAAAGTTCTTGTAATCATCTATTATTAATATTCATAACACCATATGCAAAAGCATTTTCCTGCATTTGATCATGTAGAGTCCACTCAACCAAAAAATGAGTTTCACATCACTTGACTAGCATTTGATCATGTAGAGTCTACTCAACCAAAAAATTAGCTCATGCCACTTGATAGCAAATCACCGTAGCAACTGCAGTACTACTCTACTTTTCAAAAACTTCTACCATTTGACACAAATTGAAAAACAAAGTGCAGGTGAAATTCATTAGTAAAATACAATTAACCCATAAAAAGTTCAAAATACTTAATATAAACCATAAATATATAACTTCACATATTGTTAATTCACTTGAACTTCTAAACACCTAAAAACAAAACAAACGACACATAAGTAATACTCAACAAAAGTTTTAAATTAAAATTACTATTAGTGCTATTGATAGAACATGTCAATAAAATATAATATAACAGACATTTTACTTAGGTTTAAATATATAAAAGAATTATAAATAATATAATATAATATAATATACAGGGTTAGTCCAGGGTTGGACCAACCCAAAATTCTTATGACCGAGGACCAACCCGCACAGTGTTGGTCCTGGAATTTCAGAACCAAGGACCGACCCAGTCCCCTTAGGAACTGAACCAGGACCGGCAGTATTGGGCCGGTCCAGGGTTGGTCCAAGGTTGACCTTAGACCGTTGCTCACCCCTAGTGGCAGTAGCTACAACTTAGCAAGCCCCGATCGCTATGGCCCCTGCTCCACAAGTTACGCTTTCAACCCCTGCCCTTCCTACTCTTATCACAGCCCCTACTATTATTGAGGACCAATGAAGACAGGTGGTGGATAGGACGGATGACCCTTCCCTGACTAGTAATGTGTTTGATGCTGGCCAGCTTGCTACTGGTGAGAAGTCCCCTAGTTTGAAGAAGGTTATAGTCTTAGAAGTTAGTTTTTCACAAGTTTCTTTGGCTGTTGTTGGGTGCTATGTTTCTAAAGGAGCTCAAGCTCAACCATTGGTTATGGAGGTAGTTCCTACTGCTGCTTTTCCACTCCCAGTAGCTGATTTGGGTTGCAAGCAAGTGAAAGGGAAGAATAAAAAGCCACCCATTGGTAAGACTATTGCGCCGTTTATTGTGGCTCCTACTAGCGAAGGGGGACTGTCTTTGAAACTAAAGGATTCTGCTCCTGAGAAAGTTCAACCTGCTTCCTCAGCTCGTAAGACTCAAGGAACCTCTAAGGTTGGCTCAAAGAAAAGTGAAAGTCATTCTTTTTTGGTTAAAGAGAGGGTAGTCCCCCCCAGTTTTGTGGCACCTCAAGACAGCTCAAGGGATGAAATTGCTGACTCCAGTGTGTACACTGGTTCGAATTAGGATGACTTATTGTCCATTTACCCCTCTTGTCCAAGAGCTCTTCCTACTCTTGCAGGGTCCGAGACCATGCAAGATAAGCTATTGAAGTTATTCCATAAATCCACCCCCTTCTGTTTTACCTACATCGGCTCCTAATCAATGTAGGTCGACTAAGAAGAGGTAATCCTTCCTCTCTTCCTTTATAAATATGTATATAGGTTTTTGGAATATCATGAGCCTTCTCAACCCCATTAGGCAAGCTAAAGTTAGGAGATTTGTCTCATCAAACAATCTGTGCCTTGTTGGACTTATCAAGACGAAGGTTCCTGAGTCTTTATTTGCTTCTATCTCCTCTAACTTGCTAAAGGGGTGGAATTAGGTTGCCAACTATGAGTTTTCCCCTCGGGGTAGAATTTGGGTTGGTTGGAACCTAGATTGCGTAAGCTATGAAACTTTGGATATTAACGATCAAGTTGTGCATGGATGCCTGAAGTTTACCCTGTTTGATTCAATGTGCTATGTGTCTGTCATTTATGGAGAGCATACCTTTGTTCGCCAGAGGCCCCTATGGGCGAATCTTCTTCGTTTGAACAATCTCCTGCAGGACATAGCTTGGCTAGTTTTTAGGGATTTCAATGCCATTAAAAACCCTTCCAACCAAGTTGAGAGTTCGAATACTTGGATCTCTTACTTCGATGAGTTTGGTCTTTGCTTGGTTCAAACGGAGTTGGTGGATCTCAGGTATGTCGGCCTTCGTTTCACTTGGTCTACTTCTGCTGGAGCTAACAGGAAAATGAGGAAGATTGATCGGGTTTTGGTGAACACTAAGTGAAACTAGGACTTCTCCTTTTCGGAAGCTTTCTTTCTAAACCCAAGAATCTCTTATCATACCCCGATGATTGTTAGAGTTCTCAACCCGATCATCGAAGAAAGCATTTCAAGTTTTTTGATTTCTAGTCAGATCATCCGGATTTCCTCTCCATTGTGTAGCAAGTCTAGGATAGTCTTGTGGAAAGGGTTCCAATGTTTAGATTGGTTTCTAAGTTGAAGGTTTTGAAAAATCGTCTCAAGCAACTTAATAGAGGCTTTTTCAAATATATCAATGAGGATTGTGGAAGCAAGAAAGGCCCTTCATCTTACCAAGTTTGGTCTCAAATTAGACCCAAACAATGCTAGCCTTGTAGATTTTGAGAAGTCTCAGTGCTAGCTCTTTGTGAACTTGCGTAGTTATGAAGAATCCTTTTATTTATTACTTTTACCAACAAAAAAAAAAATCATTTTATCGACATAAGTCAAGAGTTAGGTGGCTACAGGAAAGTGATAGGAATACCAACCTTTTTCACAATTTCATAAATAGGAGACAATTCAAGAAATAGGATCCTCTCTGTTAAGGATCCATCAAGCTCCATGGTCATGGACCCTGATTTGGTGCCGCAAGTTTTTGTGTCGTTCTTTTCAGACCTTCTGACACCCCTCACTACCCTCTCTAAGCCTTCGCTGCACGAGTTGAAGGAGTTCATTTGGTAACCACTTTCGGATGATTAGGTTCGCAACCTTGCTTGCTCGGTTCTTGATTCGGAAATTCGGGACACTTTATTTTCCCTTGTTAGAGGGAAGGCTTTTAGCCCATATGGTTTTTTAGTAAAGTTTTACAAGAGCAATTGGGGGATTGTGGGACCGTTGGTTGTTGAAGTGGTGAAGGACTTCTTCTTCTCAGGCCGTCTACTTAGGGAGATAAACAACATTATCCTTGCTTTGGTGACTAAGATTCCCAACGCCTGTGTTGTTTCCGATTTCAGGCTCATTGCTTGTTGCAATACTATGTATAAGGTTATTACCAAAATTTTGGCTAATCGCTTGGCTGCCATCCTAAATGACTTGATAAGTCATTCTCAGAATACCTTTGTTAAGGGTAGAAGGATTATGGATAATATTCTTATGGCCCAGGAGCTATTTGTTGGTTTCCATCTTGAACCTTATCTTCCTAAATGCACAATCAAGGTGGACTTCCAAAAGGCATATGATACTATCGATTGGGATTTCCTAGAGCTTACTATTTCGGCTTTTGGCTTCCCTATTTGCTTGATTCGACTTATCATAGTCTATGTTTGCACTCCAAAATATTCTATCTCGATCAATGGTGAGTTTCATGGGTTCTTTCCTGGTGAGCAAGGCCTCGGGCGGGGGACCCAATGTCACCGTATCTCTTTACCCGGTGATCAAGGTATTCTCTGGGATTTTGAATGCTCGCACTTCCCTCAAGGATTTCAAGTATTTCTAAAGGTGCAAAGCGGTGAAACTCTCTCACTTGTTCTTTGTTGATGATGTGTTTCTTTTTTGTTAGGCTGATTGGGCGTCGGTGTCCTTGCTTAAAAGAGGATTGGATATTTTTTCTTCTTAGAGCGGGTTGCTTCCGAACAAGAGCAAAAGTGAGGTCTTCCTTTCAAGTGGGTCTTCTTCCTGCGTAACTATATCCTGATGGCTTTTGGTTTCTAGGAAGGGAAGCTCCCAGTGCCTTACTTAAGTGTGTCTATTATTTCTTCCAGGCTTAGGAAAGCAGATTGTATCGCCTTGGTTGACTGTATCATTGCCAGGGTCCAATCTTGGGCTCAGCGATTTTTGTCTTTCGTAGGGAGACTTCAGCTGATCAGGTCAATCTTACACTCCATCCAAGCATTTTGGGCTAGTGTCTTTACATTGCCGGCTTCAGTTTTAGACAATATTGAGAGCATTTTGAGACAATTCCTTTGGAATGGCACCACTCTTGGTCGCGGAGGGCCTAAAGAAGGGAATTTTGGTTATCTTTCTTTTAGAAAGTTGGCAATGGACTTTCAGTGTCCTTATGGTTCGATCACTGGCACAAGGAAGGCCCTCTGAATTTATTGGTATCAGATACTCTTATTGATAGCTCTGGCCTTTCTAGGCAAGCAAAGGTGGCGGATCTCTTTTCCCCTTTAGGCTGCGCCTTCAGAACTCTTTAGGAGTGTTGGGGTTTCTCCCTTTCGGTTCTTTCCTTTGTCCTCGACCGGTTTTCTTGACATTGGAGCTCCTTCGGTTCTTTCTCGGTGGCCTCAGCCTAGGAAACCATAAGGACCAAGAAGAACCATGTCCCTTGGGCCTCATTTATCTGGAACAACACCATAGCTCCAAGATTCCAATTTAACCTTTGGTTGATTATTAAGAATTGTTTGCCTACTCAAGTGTTTCTACTTTCTTATGGTAGGATTGATTATGCAGTATGTGACTTTTGTAATGCCACGTTGGATTCTATCGACCATTTGTTATTTGATTGTCACATTTCGGCAACGCTTGCTTATTTTTGGGCTTCTAAGTGCAATCTCCCTTAGTGTAATAGGTCTTGGGCAAGAAATCTCCTTTGGGCTTTGAAGTTCCTATCTGGTAAGGACTTTTTCCATTATATTACACGATTTTTTTTAGCCTTATGTCACTTAATCTGGAAGAAAAGGAATGGAGCCTTGGTGGTCTCGGCGTTGAAAAATCACCTTATCAAGGTCATCATAAGGCTCTCACCTTCACCAATGTGTCTAATATTCCAAGGAACATGAGACTCTAGAGAGGTTGGGGTTTTGATCCCTCCATTTTCTTTGGAAACTTTACTCCTACTTAGTTTTGCTCATGGCCGGTGACCTCTTCGTCATAAAGCTTCAATCTCCTCGGCGATTCGTCCCTTGTTCCGGTTTTGATCGAGCTTCTTCATTGGGGTTTTGTGGTTGTGGTCTTGTGGCATTTTGTTCCCTTTTGGCTGTTGTTGGCTGTTTAGTCTTCTTGTTGTTGCCTTGTGGCTTTTTACTTCGGCTTCCTTCCACTCATTTTGCTATTGCATTTTGAGTGTAAGTTTTGGCACCGAATTTTGTATAGTTGTCCAAAGCTCAATATATATTCTTACCTTTACCCAAAAAAAAAAAAAAAAAAAAGAAACACCGATGTGTTCATAAAAAGTGTTTTGTGAAAATTTAATCATGCTTTTCTATCACATATTTGTGTTGTTTGGGGATTTGTTTATTTGCTTCCGCATGTGCAATAGAATGAATTGGGTTTGCAACACGTTTTGGGACATCACAATTTTATCAACCACCGAAGGACGTGTGCACACTTGAAGTTCGGGGTGTGACAAAATTCATATTGGAAAAGTGGACCAAACCTCGTGTGGAAGATTTTTAGAAACCCAAAAGATAAAAGGTACATACTTTCGGTTTCGTCGAGAATCTTTTCTCAATGAATAATATGATTAAATATCACGATGGGGGAGCAAGAAAATGCGTCCTCCATTGGGACAACCCCAAAAACTCTGAATTGTCCGGAGTCTCTTCAGCTTTCGTGCATGTACGTCGGGTAATCCTGCCTGAGAGAACCACTTTCCCCTCCACTTCGGACAAAACCGCCACAATGATATTGGAGAGAGGTTGCCTCGGATTGATTGCTCGCCCACCGAAAGGGATAAAAGATTTGTTTTAGTCCAAAGGTTTACTATTCTTGATGTACTCACTTGATGTAGCTAAGGAGTCAAGTGAATCTGTTTACTAATGATTAGATGGTAACCACCATTTTTTTTTTTTTTTTTTTTTTTTGCAATGCCGCAACGTGATGCAGTTAAGGACATTCTCCTCTTTATAGTACCGATTAAAACTAACTTATATGGCAATGAGTTTTTTGTTTTTCGATAATTTTTTATTTCAAAAAATTTCCTTTAATCATACTTCTAGTTTGTCATTTACAAACATTAACATCATTTATATTTAATATAATTAAATTGTATGTTGATGAGATTAAGAGATCAAGAAAATTGTTTTTTTTTTTTTTTTGGAATAAGTGTATAGTGTACGGTTAGGTTATTCTGGAAATGGGTTATGGAAAGGTTCAAAATGGATGTGTATGAATGGAAAATGAAGTTGGGATAGATGAAAGTCACCACCATTGCGTAAAGGAATATGTCACTAGCCTAGGATAAAGAACTTTAGGTGAAGTTCGCCAATTAAGCATAGCAAAACAAGGCACAAAAGATTTCAACATAGATAAAATTCACCACCCACTAAAGGAATTTGGATAAGAGCCAAATATAGAAATTCACTAACTTGAAAGAAATCTCGTGTATCCATAAAATTCAAGTTTGCGCATCTATTTGTGGAAGGACTCCATTAAGCAGACAAAAGTTACTGTTGGAATTCTATAACTATAGTGACTCTTAGACCGTTACGTAGTTAAGACTCTTGAAACTATCAACATATTTAAGACTCATAAAAACTAAGAATTATAAACTACAACGGTATTAAGACAATTAATAACTAGAACTAAATGCATTTGACTAAGAGTAGATGCATAGTAACTAATATTACACTCCAAATTCGTCCACCAGCTTTGGAAGCCGAATAGCCACTTGGGAGATCAACCGACTGTGGTGGAAATCAATCAGAATGGCCTCCAGTTGCTAGTCAGTCGATTAAGAGCCACGAAATTGACAACTAGTCTTGTAAATCAACAATTGGGTAGTTGATAACTTCAACCTTAGACAACCAGGATCAAGTTGTGGTCGAAATTTGTTTTTGCCCGCGTAAATGATAATTGAGTCGGATCAATCGATCAAATATGAGTTAGGTTTGATAATTCTTGCTTTTAACCTGATGCTCACACATTAATATATAACTTATAGAGCACAAGTAAGGCTGGAGGAAATTCCCTTCGATCAAACACGAGGAAAAACATAATCCGGGTTGGATTTTCAATTTGTCATGACACTACCCTCTCGATTTTGCTTGAAGTACACGTACTTTCGAAGTCAAAACTGCACTCCATATTAGTAAGCTCCAGAGTTGGCCGGCATGGAAGAACATGGAGATCTATGCTAAGTCTATAATAAGTCATTTACTATACCTTTAGATTATACCTTATGTAGTTTAAACTTAGTTGGCATGGAGAGGCAGCTTATTGACTCAGTCTTCTCCTTGATGCCTTCTTCTTCTTTTTCGGTTTTTTTTTTTTGTTAAGAAAAGGGGTAAAGCCCGAAACACTTGCCTAAAAAGCTAAAAACCAAACTCATCTTCTATCAATAGTGGAATTAAACCTATTGATAGCCCATCTAAGGCCGGAGTGGCATTTACAGCACAGGGCTGAATGATCCAATTGACCAACTAATCTACGCATAAATATCCATTTCTAAAGGGATGAAGAACTCTGATTCGTTGGAAGTGCTTCAACAGTTATCGAAATTCGAAGATGAGGATGTCGCCAAAATGACAAGAGATAGTGGATTTCTGAAGTAGGACAATTGCTGCTTGCGAGTCCATCTCCATAATGATTTTGGGAATGCCCAAAGAGATTACCAGTTTGAGGCTCAAAAGAATACCCGAAAGTTCAGCTTTTAATGAAGATAATACTCCTACATGTTGGGCAAAACCTGCAAGCCAGTTACCTGAGTCATCGCAGAGAACTTCACTTATTGAAGCTGGACCACGGTTGCCTTTAGAGCACCTATGGTGTTGAGCTTGATCCAACCATGGGGAGGGGCTGTCCAACCCACATATGTCTCTCTTTTATACCCTCTAGGAAGACAGTCTCTTTTTAGCCATTCGAGCTGAAAGGATGTCCTTAACATATCCCAAAATCAGGCTTATAGGAGTGCCTTGAAGAGTGAAGTCCTCGAGGCCTTCTTAATTGTAAGACTGAATGTCAAAATTTCTATCTTTGTGACATTGGTCATCTAACCGTTTCAAATTGTAGATATATATTATGAAAATAACTCCTTAACAGTCTAAACTTCTGAAGAAGATGATTGGGTAGTCAATACTTAGTTCATATCTGAGCTAAAAATCTCCAACATTTGACTTGGAATTGCTGAGTGTGCAGCCGTATTTTCAAAGTATAAACTGTTGGAAAGTAATTTATGACAAAAGAATAATAGAATCTAACTACTATAATGGATCCCGATTTTCTAAATTTAGGAATTTATTTTATAACTTCAATTACCTTTCTTAAAGAGTTGAAAATTCAACAATTCATCAAAGGATGCAAATTCGCCGGGTTATCATTTAACTTGACTTAAACACGAACACACTCACAATTGAGGAAAACACCTGGCTCACGCCCAAAATCCCTAATCCACTCCCCCTCCCCTTCTCTCCCTCCCTCCTTCCTTTTTAGACTTCAGGAGCATGGATGAAAGGGAAGCACAACACACACACAAATATATGCAATTTGAGGTTGCCTGCTGTAGGCAACCTCCTCCAATTTGGGGTATCCTGACGGGAGTGGCCCCACTAGGCTTGGTCTCGATACCAATAAGTCCGTGGACATTATTTGAAGTTGATTTTATTTAATTTCATTATCTTTGCATACACATTATTGGACAAACTGGTCCTTGAAGACTTTATATTCTTCCTATCTTAAAATTTAAATTTACAGAAGGTAAAAACTCCAGAATTTCTAAGGTTGTACGAACTTTAATATACTCAATGAGGTCACGGCACTTTATGAGGTCATATTTATTTCTCTGAATAAGTACAAAGAAAATCTTGTGTATCTCTTGATAAATGGGCGTTTGGGTTAATCTAGAGCGAGTGTCTTATAAGATATAACACAATTTGTTTCATTTTCGAATTTCTTACTTAAGTACACATAAAATATGAGTAAGTCACCACCGGCCGCGGTGGCTCCACTGATCCTCAACGAAGAGGTGAAGGGTTCAAAACCCAGGGGAGGCGCTAGGTGTATTAAGTGTGACTCAGGGATAATGAGTCCTCCTGCTTAAGTGTCATCTGGGGGTTTACAGCGCGGATATCGGCTGCAAGCCGGTTCCTCCAGCAACAAATATATATATGAGTAAGTCGCTAGGAACAAACCTACCAATATTATTTCGAATTGCAGGACGAGGGAGTTGAAATCGAGTAGATGTTGAAGAGCTTGGGGTGCAGAAGATTGGCAAAGATTGAAAACAAAACCGAACTGATCCGCCACTGGGTTCAACCCTTCATGATATGGCTAGAAAATTTTCAGCGGCACCGCTCATGAACCTTGGACCATGGTTCGAATTTAATACAAAAGCCCCCTTGTGCAAAACCATATGTTATTTGACATACTAGGCAAAAAATAAAGAAAAAAATTGCACTCGCTTGAGAATTCAGTTTTACTTTGTATTGTAAACTCTTGGAAACTAGCAAGTATCCATGACATAGACATGTCAACCTGGCCAACCTTTGGCGTGGAAAAAGAAGAAAGTGAATGGCTGCAGTTTCATTCAAGGAAGCCCAATGGTTATTCCAGTTTTGTTCTTTAACCCCTCATTAAACAAGTCATTTTGTTTTGTGATGACCAAAAATCTCACCTCTAGAAAGCCTAGCACAATATAGGCCCATTAATAACTAAACTATATTTTAAAGAGGTAAGTTATCAGTAGGATAACGAACTTACGAACGTAAAGGGGAATGTAAGTTATCCACATGTGTAGAACTTTGACATTCAAAACAAATACTTATCATTGACACTAGTAATTTTGAAATAAGTGTTGTAGGTCCTCTTCGAAATTAGTAAGTTTTTTTTTTTTTTTGAACAACAAAATTAGTAAGTTATTAACAAAGTAAGAACTTGTCATTTTAAATAATTCAAATTAGTACCTTACACTCGAAATAAGTAATTTACAAGAGTAGCCCTTTTTTACAGCCATAAGTTACCAGCAATTTGGGAACTTTGAAATGTCACGCTTAATTTTGATTTGGTAACTTGCAAACGATAAACGAACCCACTTGTGAAGGATGGTACAATCATTACTTCATCAATGAGTTATTAAGTACTTGTTGAGCTTACTCCTAACATTTTATAGCACCGATATTCTACTATTGGATACTAGATATGAGGATCAGAAAATTCATATTTGTGGGTAAGTTACTGCTTAATTGACTGACCCACTTGTAAACAATCTACTGCAGAATTTGAGGGTTCTTCAATCATTCTTGCTATAAAACACTTGCCAGGCGCACTTACAAAATAGCAAAATAGATAAGTGTGCTCACCATACTAATTTTTTTCCATTTAAATTGTTACCAAATCCAAGGTTTATTTAATAGCCCGCTTATATAACTTGCCCTTGTTATTAACTTATTCCATTTTTTTCCACTCATTTTCACTTCCCCTCATGCGTAGTAATGCATAGAGGTGTGCAATTGGACCAGGTTGACCCAAAAACCAGACTAGACCACCCGGAAAATAGGTCCAAGAGCAGGTTCCTTTAAACCACTTCGGGAACCGGTTCCATTTTTTGGAAACCCATTGAAACTAGTCCGGTTCCCAATTTCAAGTAAGAGCTCACCTAGTCCTGAACTGATTAGACTAGTTTTGGAAACAAATTTTACTAGTGTTAAAGAAGATTTGTTAATTGTTTTAGATAAATGAACAACTTCCTATAGTAGTTGTGGGAATGAGACTAATATTAGACCCATGTTCACTGCTAAAGTTTATGCAATGTTAGGATTTTTACTTTACCTTGTGATGTTTGTTTATAATAATTAGCCCTGTGGATCCTTAGTTTTTTTTTTTTCAATCAAAAAATCCATGTACTTATTGATTATATGTGCTTAATGTTTCAATACAAATTAGAAGGGTTACCTTGTTTTCTCACGTATTTATGTAAAATTCAAAGCTGTGTAGGATATTGAGTGGTTACAAAATAGATTCCAGTGCAAACAAGGTAGACCTTGGAACTAGACTGAAAAAACATAATAGGTTATAGAACAAGTTCCAATGCAAACATGGCAGGACACATAGTCCAAAAAAGAGAAACTAGTTATAACAAGATAGGGTACAGGGTCCAAGTTTGGAATCTACTCACCCTGGAACCGATCACCCTTAATAATGCAGCAGTTTTATTAGTAATTTTCATTTGATTCCATTCCAATCAACCAGATGTTCCTCAAAAAGGGAAGCTTTAAATTCCCACTCCAATGGCTTTAATTCTCAATAATCAAACATGTCCCCAAGATTTGAAATTTTTTTTATTTAATTGAAAATTGTATTTATTGCTCAAAAGCATATATGAGAAGGACATGAAGTTTTATGACAAAGCAAATTGAAAAGAGAAAAGGCCAAAATACTACAAAATAAAGTCAAATCTAGAAAACAATGAGGATCAATAGAGTATCTATAAGAACGCACCTATCAAGCAAAATAAGAGGCAATCAATCATTGGATCTCATCATTGTTAGTAATGAGCATACACTAAAAATTCCTTCTCTAATAACTAAGGCGTTGCTAGTTGGTGGTACACATTTAAGTTCAACTTCCTCTATACCGTCACCATGCAAAGACAACTAAAATAGGTTAGATAAATACAGATCTAACTTTCAGAAGAGCAAATCTTCATTGTTTAGCACGACATCATAGCTTATGCAATCATTTTTGAAACTGGAGTTAGAGCACTTATACACGAATAGAGTACAGGAATATTGAATCCTCAAAGACATTATTGAACTCCCAAATCTAAATTGGGAGAGAATAACTCCTAGTTTTATAATTAGATTATGAAAGATCAAACTCTAAGATTTAGAATTAGACTACGGAAGAGAGCTCCCAAATCTAAATCAGAAGAGAAGGAAAAAAAAAAATAACAAGAAAACTTTAAAAAATCAACAAATGGAGGGGTGGGTGAGATTAGCTCAAATCCTCCCATTGCTAAGGTTGAAGACAACGATGGAGAGAGAAGAGAGAGGAGGATAAACAAAATCTCGACTACTTTTTTTCATTTACACTAACCACTTTGGATAGCATCAAGATTTGGATCTTTTATTGCTCCTTAATTAGCAGCATTATTCTCTTTCCTTTAGATCAACCTAAGATTCTGGATTAATTTCAGCTATTAGATTGGGGACTTCTTGTCAAGGGGACCTCAATTGATAATCTTATACTTAATTGTCTTGCTTCAAACTTATTCATGAAATTCTTTCATAAATAATACTTATTCAATAATCATCGCAGTGACGCTGGGATGATTACAATGTGTTTTTGGCAAAGTTGTACATTGTAACATTTTTCTCCATTGTATGTCACAACCGGAATCTTAAATGAATAAGGGTAGTGACATGGCTGTCTTTCTCTCTTTCTTCCTCTTTATTCATGGTGGTCTCTTTTTCTCTTTTATTTCTTTTCTTTCCTCGGTCGTGTCTCGGCCTTCTCTGTCTTGCCGAGTGTCCCCCCATCCCTTCCCCTCCCCTTTTTTCTCTTCGTTGACTCTTCAACCCCCCCCCCCCCCCTTTCTT
Source organism: Eucalyptus polyanthemos subsp. polyanthemos (assembly GCA_017140185.1). Classification (NCBI taxonomy): domain Eukaryota; kingdom Viridiplantae; phylum Streptophyta; class Magnoliopsida; order Myrtales; family Myrtaceae; genus Eucalyptus; species Eucalyptus polyanthemos. Next base: position 29,756,622 of record CM029462.1, read on the forward strand.
TTTTCTCCTTTCTTGTTGGCCTTTTGACTAGGTCAAATGCCCGCGTATCACAACGAAGGTGTTGATATGATTTTCCAAATAATTGAAAGATTTGTCATGTAAATGTTTGCCCCTTGAAAAGCAAGCAAAGAATAGAAAAACGGTCCAATAATGAGGTCTCCAGGTACAGGTCCAGCAAAATAATCGGGGTCCATTAAAGTTATGGTAACTTGGATCAAAACATGCATGTGTCCCTAAAGAATTTAAACCACATACCAAGTACACTCCCTCCGCGCTCCTCTCTCCTCCTCCCTCTTTGCTACTGATACACCAGCAACACTAATCTTGTTACCTCAGCACCATCATCAAGCCTCGTCCTATTGCCATTCGCTCTCATTGAGCCCTGCTTGACTTAAGAAGTCCTCCCTCTCCCTCTCTTTAAGGTTGGGCCCGGTGGTTGCGACCTCTTGACAACCAAGGTCATGATCACCTGGCATTGCTAACCGGCCTCGAACATCTCCAGTAAGGCTGGTCCTGTTCTCTGTCCTTTAAAAGGACAGAGGACAGGCTTAGTGGGTTGGGACCACCAAGTTTAAGCAATGATGCCTAGACTAAGTTTAATGACGTTTGATCCAGGTTGCGAGCCCAGGCCTACCCGACACGCAAGGGCAGAGAGAGAGGGGGGCCGGGGCAGGGAGGCCACACATACACAAATGGCAATGGGGGCTCAAGGACGAGCCGATGGCCATGTCGGCCTCATCATGAGGCACATGCAAGTGTCGATGGGGCGGCAGAGGCTCCGATGGACATGGTTAAGGTTGGTCATGCATAATGCAATGTGGGTGGGTGTAGTGAGCATATGCAGGGGGAAGAAAAGCAAAATGAAAAAATATATATATACTAATTTGAGCTGTTGAATTTTCTTTTTTGATGCGTCTAAATTTTAAGAAATAATTTTACCCAATTCTAGAGGCCCCAATCTCAAATAAGGAGAACAATCACTTGAACATGAAGAAAGAAGCTCCAAAGTTCAAATTGGAAAAGTGGACCAAACGTTGTGTGGAGGATTTTTAGAAACCCAAAAGATAAAGGTACGTACTTTCGGTTTTTGTCGAGAATCTTTTCTCACGGAATAACATGATAAGATATCATGATGGGGGAGCAAGAAAATGTGTGTCCTCCATTGGGACAACCCCGAAAATTCTGAATTGTCCGGAGTCTCTTCAGCTTTCGTGCATGTACATCGTGTATTCCTGCGTGAGAGAACCACTTTCCCCTCCACTTCGGAAAAAACGGCAATGATGATATTGGAGGGGGTGCCTCCTGTCGATTGCTCGCCCACCCTCTGAAAGGGCACAAAGAAAAAGTTTTAGTGCGACGTTTTCCGTTTCTTGATGTACTCACTTGATGGCGGTGAGAAATTTAGTGAATCTGTTTACTGATGAAGGTAGACGTTCTCCTCTTTATGGCACCGATGACGTCCAACTTGTATGGCGGGAATGAGTTAAAGTGTTTTTAATTTCTGATTTGAAAAAAATTTCCCCGACCACACTTCTGTTTTGTTATTTACAAACATAGGCATCATTTAAATTTATATTTAGTTAAATATATATGTTGATGGTGTCCATAATGTAACTCACTAATAAAATAAAGGTTAGAGAAAGTTCCCTACAATTGGGAACGGAAAAAAATATAGTTGTCATAACACTGACTCCCTTGATTTTTGCTTACATTGCACCTATATCTCAACTACTTTCAAAGTCAAAACTACACCCCAGATTAGTTAGTTCCGAGGTTGGCCAGCATGGAAAAACATGGAGGTCTATGCCAAGTCTATATGAAGTCATTTATTCTACCTTCATTTTACATTGTAGTTACAGAGTTCTAACATAGTTGGTATGGAGAGGTGGCTCATTTGGAAATTCAGTCGTCTCCTTGGGGCCTTCTTAATTGTGGCCTGAATGTGAAATTTCCATCTTTGTGACAACCATCTGATAGTATCAGGATCTAAATGTATATTATGCATCATTCCTTAACAGTTTAAACTTCTAAAGAAGATGTTTGAGCAGTCAATACTTAGTTGGTATCCGAGCTAAAAGTTTCCAACATTTGACTTGAAATTGCCGGCCATCTTCTTCTAACATGTAAACCGTTAGAAAGTAATTTATGATGGAAGAAAATTAAAATAAAATTACAATCTCTCTCGCCCCCCCCCCCAAAAAAAAAAAAAACCACACACACAGAAAATAAATGCAATTTGAGGTGGCCTGCCTTAGGCAACCTCCTCCGATCTGGGGTATCTCGATGGGAGTGGCCGCCCTAGGCTTAGTCTTGATGCCATAACTCCATGGACATGATTTGAAGTTGATATTAAATTAATCCATTAATATTTGCATACAGAATATTAGACAATACTTATCCACGAATAGACTATTTATTCTTCCTATTTTAAAATGTAAATCTATGGAAGGTAAAAGCTCAAAAATTTCTAAGGTCGTGCGTGCTTCAATATGCTTAATGAGATTGCGCCCTTTATGAGATCATTTGAGTTTATTTAATGGACCTTCGCATTATAGACCAAGTATAGTCCTTCAGGAACAGTAACTACCCCAACCGTCAATTATATTAGTTTATAACCCAATTTCTTTTCTTTTCAATTTTTTTTACTTAAGTACACATAAAAATATAAGTACGTCGGCAGGAACGAACAACCCAAAATTATTGCAAAGGCCAGGATGAGGGACGTGGGCTCGAGTAAGGTGTTGAAGACCTTGAGGTGCGAAAATTGAGAAAGATTAAAAACACAACCAGATTGCTCCACCTTTGGACGCGACCCTTCAGGACATGGCTAGAGAATTTTTAGTGGGACCAATGATGGACCGTGGTTCGAATCGCCGTCACGACAGTGAATTATTTATACGAATTCCCCTCGTACAAAGCCATATGTTATTTGACATACTAGGCAAAAAACTAGAGAAATAATAATGGTCGCCTGAAAATTGAGTTCTTGCTTTGTCTTGTAAACTCTCGGAAACTAGCGAGTGTCCGTGATATTTAGTCATGTCTACCGTTCTTTCTTCCTCCCATCAATCGCGACAAAATTTCAAGGAAATCACCAAGCAAGTGCATGGATGTACGAAATATAGCAGGCTCAAATAATTCATTCGTCCATTTCCTCATAATTAAAGCAGGTAATCGATTTGATTGGTGGATGGATCAACACTTGAGAAGGGTTAACTCGGGCGAAGATTCGGTGCAGTCCATTTGCCAACTTGGCCTCCCGAGAGTGAACTCCAGATTGACCAACGCATCCTCCGGAGGTGGTGACAAGAAGCTCGAGTCCAATCTTTCCTTCGCATCTTCAGACATACGTCGATCAATAATCTTTTGTCCGTCCACCTATATAAAATAATTGACCCAAAATGAAAGCTATCAACAAAGAAAAGTTAAATTTAAAAGGAGTGGTATCTTTTCTTGGACCAGACATTGTTTGGTACTCCCTTGATTCTTTTGCATTTACCTTGGCGTCATTTGCTTTGAAGTGGGAATCATAGGTCAAAGCATTTTCATGATCCGACTCACTTGTTCCGCTTGTCTCCATTGATTGCAACCACAATAAACCTCTGCTTGCACAAATGTCCAAGAGTTAAAGAAATCTCGATGAATTAGACATGTAACGAATCTAGTTGAAATTGATATTTGGATATTTATTTGGTATACCCTGGATCGATGCAAAATATTTCACAAGCCGGGTTTGGTGGATGAGATATGTACGATTAGTTGGTCACCAAGAACGAACCGGGAACACGCACAAGTTATAAAACACTGGCATAGAAGCATTCTTTTCAATAATTATAGTTATAATACTGATATAAATTCATTTGAGTGAGGGTAAGCAATATGAGTCACGCACAGAAGAAGACGACAGTAGCCTAACCTGGTAATACTTTGATGGTTTGTATGTGCGGTCTTAGGTCTAATAAGAAACATAAATTTCTAAAAGTGAGAGATTTCAACTTGCTTGGAGACACATGCTTATTGGAGGAATTAAACCCCTTGTCAGCATCCAAACGCCCGTTGGATTTCAGTAATTTCGAGATTTGAACCAAAACCCTTGACTTTAAAGCGTGCATTGGAACCTTAATGTGGGTTTTTAATCCATAAATATGCTGTGCTTATCATAAAGGCCAAGCACGTAAAAAGATGGCCTTATCTAAAAAATAAGGCACCTTTTGTGTTCATCAAACTCAATGCGCCTGTTCGAGCTTCTCAATCCAATTATTTAGACTACCAACAACAAAACAAGCACCATTTTTCACACACGACACAGTTACGTTGCCCATCACCAGGAGGCACATTTATGTCAATGTATGTGGATCTTCTTCTTCTTTATGTTATTTTATTTTCATCAAATGCACTGAAATTTCAGATGAAGAAGCAAACTAACCCTTGCGTTTGTTTGAAACTTGCTTGGGATGATGGGTTGAGAGAGTAAGAGTTGTCGCAGTCTTCGTGTTTCTCAGAAGATAATGATCCTGCCTCT